>OZ038419.1:1638689-2163689 GCA_964036255.1 Caenorhabditis virilis | reverse complement strand
TTTGAGTTTTCGTCAATTTAAACGATTTTTAGACTCATTTAAAATTTACCCCACTAACAGTGTAGTGTCACGAAGCGTATATTTCAGAAAATCATATCTCAAGACTGACACACAGGATTTCAGTCATTTTGGTACCATTCGAAAGAGAATACGCGGTAGATTCTAATTCCACTTTAAATTTTGAGTTTTCGTCAATTTAAACGATTTTTAGACTCATTTAAAATTTACCCCACTAACAGTGTAGTGTCACGAAGCGTATATTTCAGAAAATCATATCTCAAGACTGACACACAGGATTTCAGTCATTTTGGTACCATTCGAAAGAGAATACGCGGTAGATTCTAATTCCACTTTAAATTTTGAGTTTTCGTCAATTTAAACGATTTTTAGACTCATTTAAAATTTACCCCACTAACAGTGTAGTGTCACGAAGCGTATATTTCAGAAAATCATATCTCAAGACTGACACACAGGATTTCAGTCATTTTGGTACCATTCGAAAGAGAATACGCGGTAGATTCTAATTCCACTTTAAATTTTGAGTTTTCTTCAATTTAAACGATTTTTTGACTCATTTAAAATTTACCCCACTAACAGTGTAGTGTCACGAAGCGTATATTTCAGAAAATCATATCTCAAGACTGACACACAGGATTTCAGTCATTTTGGTACCATTCGAAAGAGAATACGCGGTAGATTCTAATTCCACTTTAAATTTTGAGTTTTCGTCAATTTAAACGATTTTTAGACTCATTTAAAATTTACCCCACTAACAGTGTAGTGTCACGAAGCGTATATTTCAGAAAATCATATCTCAAGACTGACACACAGGATTTCAGTCATTTTGGTACCATTCGAAAGAGAATACGCGGTAGATTCTAATTCCACTTTAAATTTTGAGTTTTCGTCAATTTAAACGATTTTTAGACTCATTTAAAATTTACCCCACTAACAGTGTAGTGTCACGAAGCGTATATTTCAGAAAATCATATCTCAAGACTGACACACAGGATTTCAGTCATTTTGGTACCATTCGAAAGAGAATACGCGGTAGATTCTAATTCCACTTTAAATTTTGAGTTTTCGTCAATTTGAACGATTTTTAGACTCATTTAAAATTTACCCCACTAACAGTGTAGTGTCACGAAGCGTATATTTCAGAAAATCATATCTCAAGACTGACACACAGGATTTCAGTCATTTTGGTACCATTCGAAAGAGAATACGCGGTAGATTCTAATTCCACTTTAAATTTTGAGTTTTCTTCAATTTAAACGATTTTTAGACTCATTTAAAATTTACCCCACTAACAGTGTAGTGTCACGAAGCGTATATTTCAGAAAATCATATCTCAAGACTGACACACAGGATTTCAGTCATTTTGGTACCATTCGAAAGAGAATACGCGGTAGATTCTAATTCCACTTTAAATTTTGAGTTTTCTTCAATTTAAACGATTTTTAGACTCATTTAAAATTTACCCCACTAACAGTGTAGTGTCACGAAGCGTATATTTCAGAAAATCATATCTCAAGACTGACACACAGGATTTCAGTCATTTTGGTACCATTCGAAAGAGAATACGCGGTAGATTCTAATTCCACTTTAAATTTTGAGTTTTCTTCAATTTAAACGATTTTTTGACTCATTTAAAATTTACCCCACTAACAGTGTAGTGTCACGAAGCGTATATTTCAGAAAATCATATCTCAAGACTGACACACAGAATTTCAGTCATTTTGGTACCATTCGAAAGAGAATACGCGGTAGATTCTAATTCCACTTTAAATTTTGAGTTTTCTTCAATTTAAACAATTTTTTGACTCATTTAAAATTTACCCCACTAACAGTGTAGTGTCACGAAGCGTATATTTCAGAAAATCATATCTCAAGACTGACACACAGGATTTCAGTCATTTTGGTACCATTCGAAAGAGAATACGCGGTAGATTCGAATTCCACTTTAAATTTTGAGTTTTCGTCAATTTAAACGATTTTTAGACTCATTTAAAATTTACCCCACTAACAGTGTAGTGTCACGAAGCGTATATTTCAGAAAATCATATCTCAAGACTGACACATAGGATTTCAGTCATTTTGGTACCATTCGAAAGACAATACGCGGTAGATTCTAATTCCACTTTAAATTTTGTGTTTTCGTCAATTTAAACGATTTTTAGACTCATTTAAAATTTACCCCACTAACAGTGTAGTGTCACGAAGCGTATATTTCAGAAAATCATATCTCAAGACTGACACACAGGATTTCAGTCATTTTGGTACCATTCGAAAGAGAATACGCGGTAGATTGTAATTCCACTTTAAATTTTGAGTTTTCGTCAATTTAAACGATTTTTAGACTCATTTAAAATTTACCCCACTAACAGTGTAGTGTCACGAAGCGTATATTTCAGAAAATCATATCTCAAGACTGACACACAGGATTTCAGTCATTTTGGTACCATTCGAAAGAGAATACGCGGTAGATTCTAATTCCACTTTAAATTTTGAGTTTTCTTCAATTTAAACGATTTTTAGACTCATTTAAAATTTACCCCACTAACAGTGTAGTGTCACGAAGCGTATATTTCAGAAAATCATATCTCAAGACTGACACACAGGATTTCAGTCATTTTGGTACCATTCGAAAGAGAATACGCGGTAGATTCTAATTCCACTTTAAATTTTGAGTTTTCGTCAATTTAAACGATTTTTAGACTCATTTAAAATTTACCCCACTAACAGTGTAGTGTCACGAAGCGTATATTTCAGAAAATCATATCTCAAGACTGACACACAGGATTTCAGTCATTTTGGTACCATTCGAAAGAGAATACGCGGTAGATTCTAATTCCACTTTAAATTTTGAGTTTTCTTCAATTTAAACGATTTTTAGACTCATTTAAAATTTACCCCACTAACAGTGTAGTGTCACGAAGCGTATATTTCAGAAAATCATATCTCAAGACTGACACACAGGATTTCAGTCATTTTGGTACCATTCGAAAGAGAATACGCGGTAGATTCTAATTCCACTTTAAATTTTGAGTTTTCTTCAATTTAAACGATTTTTTGACTCATTTAAAATTTACCCCACTAACAGTGTAGTGTCACGAAGCGTATATTTCAGAAAATCATATCTCAAGACTGACACACAGGATTTCAGTCATTTTGGTACCATTCGAAAGAGAATACGCGGTAGATTCTAATTCCACTTTAAATTTTGAGTTTTCTTCAATTTAAACAATTTTTTGACTCATTTAAAATTTACCCCACTAACAGTGTAGTGTCACGAAGCGTATATTTCAGAAAATCATATCTCAAGACTGACACACAGGATTTCAGTCATTTTGGTACCATTCGAAAGAGAATACGCGGTAGATTCGAATTCCACTTTAAATTTTGAGTTTTCGTCAATTTAAACGATTTTTAGACTCATTTAAAATTTACCCCACTAACAGTGTAGTGTCACGAAGCGTATATTTCAGAAAATCATATCTCAAGACTGACACACAGGATTTCAGTCATTTTGGTACCATTCGAAAGAGAATACGCGGTAGATTCTAATTCCACTTTAAATTTTGAGTTTTCGTCAATTTAAACGATTTTTAGACTCATTTAAAATTTACCCCACTAACAGTGTAGTGTCACGAAGCGTATATTTCAGAAAATCATATCTCAAGACTGACACATAGGATTTCAGTCATTTTGGTACCATTCGAAAGACAATACGCGGTAGATTCTAATTCCACTTTAAATTTTGTGTTTTCGTCAATTTAAACGATTTTTAGACTCATTTAAAATTTACCCCACTAACAGTGTAGTGTCACGAAGCGTATATTTCAGAAAATCATATCTCAAGACTGACACACAGGATTTCAGTCATTTTGGTACCATTCGAAAGAGAATACGCGGTAGATTGTAATTCCACTTTAAATTTTGAGTTTTCGTCAATTTAAACGATTTTTAGACTCATTTAAAATTTACCCCACTAACAGTGTAGTGTCACGAAGCGTATATTTCAGAAAATCATATCTCAAGACTGACACACAGGATTTCAGTCATTTTGGTACCATTCGAAAGAGAATACGCGGTAGATTCTAATTCCACTTTAAATTTTGAGTTTTCTTCAATTTAAACGATTTTTAGACTCATTTAAAATTTACCCCACTAACAGTGTAGTGTCACGAAGCGTATATTTCAGAAAATCATATCTCAAGACTGACACACAGGATTTCAGTCATTTTGGTACCATTCGAAAGAGAATACGCGGTAGATTCTAATTCCACTTTAAATTTTGAGTTTTCGTCAATTTAAACGATTTTTAGACTCATTTAAAATTTACCCCACTAACAGTGTAGTGTCACGAAGCGTATATTTCAGAAAATCATATCTCAAGACTGACACATAGGATTTCAGTCATTTTGGTACCATTCGAAAGACAATACGCGGTAGATTCTAATTCCACTTTAAATTTTGTGTTTTCGTCAATTTAAACGATTTTTAGACTCATTTAAAATTTACCCCACTAACAGTGTAGTGTCACGAAGCGTATATTTCAGAAAATCATATCTCAAGACTGACACACAGGATTTCAGTCATTTTGGTACCATTCGAAAGAGAATACGCGGTAGATTGTAATTCCACTTTAAATTTTGAGTTTTCGTCAATTTAAACGATTTTTAGACTCATTTAAAATTTACCCCACTAACAGTGTAGTGTCACGAAGCGTATATTTCAGAAAATCATATCTCAAGACTGACACACAGGATTTCAGTCATTTTGGTACCATTCGAAAGAGAATACGCGGTAGATTCTAATTCCACTTTAAATTTTGAGTTTTCTTCAATTTAAACGATTTTTAGACTCATTTAAAATTTACCCCACTAACAGTGTAGTGTCACGAAGCGTATATTTCAGAAAATCATATCTCAAGACTGACACACAGGATTTCAGTCATTTTGGTACCATTCGAAAGAGAATACGCGGTAGATTCTAATTCCACTTTAAATTTTGAGTTTTCGTCAATTTAAACGATTTTTAGACTCATTTAAAATTTACCCCACTAACAGTGTAGTGTCACGAAGCGTATATTTCAGAAAATCATATCTCAAGACTGACACATAGGATTTCAGTCATTTTGGTACCATTCGAAAGACAATACGCGGTAGATTCTAATTCCACTTTAAATTTTGTGTTTTCGTCAATTTAAACGATTTTTAGACTCATTTAAAATTTACCCCACTAACAGTGTAGTGTCACGAAGCGTATATTTCAGAAAATCATATCTCAAGACTGACACACAGGATTTCAGTCATTTTGGTACCATTCGAAAGAGAATACGCGGTAGATTGTAATTCCACTTTAAATTTTGAGTTTTCGTCAATTTAAACGATTTTTAGACTCATTTAAAATTTACCCCACTAACAGTGTAGTGTCACGAAGCGTATATTTCAGAAAATCATATCTCAAGACTGACACACAGGATTTCAGTCATTTTGGTACCATTCGAAAGAGAATACGCGGTAGATTCTAATTCCACTTTAAATTTTGAGTTTTCTTCAATTTAAACGATTTTTAGACTCATTTAAAATTTACCCCACTAACAGTGTAGTGTCACGAAGCGTATATTTCAGAAAATCATATCTCAAGACTGACACACAGGATTTCAGTCATTTTGGTACCATTCGAAAGAGAATACGCGGTAGATTGTAATTCCACTTTAAATTTTGAGTTTTCGTCAATTTAAACGATTTTTAGACTCATTTAAAATTTACCCCACTAACAGTGTAGTGTCACGAAGCGTATATTTCAGAAAATCATATCTCAAGACTGACACACAGGATTTCAGTCATTTTGGTACCATTCGAAAGAGAATACGCGGTAGATTCTAATTCCACTTTCAATTTTGAATTTTCGTCAATTTAAACGATTTTTAGACTCATTTAAAATTTACCCCACTAACAGTGTAGTGTCACGAAGCGTATATTTCAGAAAATCATATCTCAAGACTGACACACAGGATTTCAGTCATTTTGGTACCATTCGAAAGAGAATACGCGGTAGATTGTAATTCCACTTTAAATTTTGAGTTTTCGTCAATTTAAACGATTTTTAGACTCATTTAAAATTTACCCCACTAACAGTGTAGTGTCACGAAGCGTATATTTCAGAAAATCATATCTCAAGACTGACACACAGGATTTCAGTCATTTTGGTACCATTCGAAAGAGAATACGCGGTAGATTCTAATTCCACTTTAAATTTTGAGTTTTCTTCAATTTAAACGATTTTTAGACTCATTTAAAATTTACCCCACTAACAGTGTAGTGTCACGAAGCGTATATTTCAGAAAATCATATCTCAAGACTGACACACAGGATTTCAGTCATTTTGGTACCATTCGAAAGAGAATACGCGGTAGATTCTAATTCCACTTTAAATTTTGAGTTTTCGTCAATTTAAACGATTTTTAGACTCATTTAAAATTTACCCCACTAACAGTGTAGTGTCACGAAGCGTATATTTCAGAAAATCATATCTCAAGACTGACACACAGGATTTCAGTCATTTTGGTACCATTCGAAAGAGAATACGCGGTAGATTCTAATTCCACTTTAAATTTTGAGTTTTCGTCAATTTAAACGATTTTTAGACTCATTTAAAATTTACCCCACTAACAGTGTAGTGTCACGAAGCGTATATTTCAGAAAATCATATCTCAAGACTGACACACAGGATTTCAGTCATTTTGGTACCATTCGAAAGAGAATACGCGGTAGATTCTAATTCCACTTTAAATTTTGAGTTTTCGTCAATTTAAACGATTTTTAGACTCATTTAAAATTTACCCCACTAACAGTGTAGTGTCACGAAGCGTATATTTCAGAAAATCATATCTCAAGACTGACACACAGGATTTCAGTCATTTTGGTACCATTCGAAAGAGAATACGCGGTAGATTCTAATTCCACTTTAAATTTTGAGTTTTCTTCAATTTAAACGATTTTTTGACTCATTTAAAATTTACCCCACTAACAGTGTAGTGTCACGAAGCGTATATTTCAGAAAATCATATCTCAAGACTGACACACAGGATTTCAGTCATTTTGGTACCATTCGAAAGAGAATACGCGGTAGATTCTAATTCCACTTTAAATTTTGAGTTTTCTTCAATTTAAACAATTTTTTGACTCATTTAAAATTTACCCCACTAACAGTGTAGTGTCACGAAGCGTATATTTCAGAAAATCATATCTCAAGACTGACACACAGGATTTCAGTCATTTTGGTACCATTCGAAAGAGAATACGCGGTAGATTCGAATTCCACTTTAAATTTTGAGTTTTCGTCAATTTAAACGATTTTTAGACTCATTTAAAATTTACCCCACTAACAGTGTAGTGTCACGAAGCGTATATTTCAGAAAATCATATCTCAAGACTGACACACAGGATTTCAGTCATTTTGGTACCATTCGAAAGAGAATACGCGGTAGATTCTAATTCCACTTTAAATTTTGAGTTTTCGTCAATTTAAACGATTTTTAGACTCATTTAAAATTTACCCCACTAACAGTGTAGTGTCACGAAGCGTATATTTCAGAAAATCATATCTCAAGACTGACACATAGGATTTCAGTCATTTTGGTACCATTCGAAAGACAATACGCGGTAGATTCTAATTCCACTTTAAATTTTGTGTTTTCGTCAATTTAAACGATTTTTAGACTCATTTAAAATTTACCCCACTAACAGTGTAGTGTCACGAAGCGTATATTTCAGAAAATCATATCTCAAGACTGACACACAGGATTTCAGTCATTTTGGTACCATTCGAAAGAGAATACGCGGTAGATTGTAATTCCACTTTAAATTTTGAGTTTTCGTCAATTTAAACGATTTTTAGACTCATTTAAAATTTACCCCACTAACAGTGTAGTGTCACGAAGCGTATATTTCAGAAAATCATATCTCAAGACTGACACACAGGATTTCAGTCATTTTGGTACCATTCGAAAGAGAATACGCGGTAGATTCTAATTCCACTTTAAATTTTGAGTTTTCGTCAATTTAAACGATTTTTAGACTCATTTAAAATTTACCCCACTAACAGTGTAGTGTCACGAAGCGTATATTTCAGAAAATCATATCTCAAGACTGACACACAGGATTTCAGTCATTTTGGTACCATTCGAAAGAGAATACGCGGTAGATTCTAATTCCACTTTAAATTTTGAGTTTTCGTCAATTTAAACGATTTTTAGACTCATTTAAAATTTACCCCACTAACAGTGTAGTGTCACGAAGCGTATATTTCAGAAAATCATATCTCAAGACTGACACATAGGATTTCAGTCATTTTGGTACCATTCGAAAGACAATACGCGGTAGATTCTAATTCCACTTTAAATTTTGTGTTTTCGTCAATTTAAACGATTTTTAGACTCATTTAAAATTTACCCCACTAACAGTGTAGTGTCACGAAGCGTATATTTCAGAAAATCATATCTCAAGACTGACACACAGGATTTCAGTCATTTTGGTACCATTCGAAAGAGAATACGCGGTAGATTGTAATTCCACTTTAAATTTTGAGTTTTCGTCAATTTAAACGATTTTTAGACTCATTTAAAATTTACCCCACTAACAGTGTAGTGTCACGAAGCGTATATTTCAGAAAATCATATCTCAAGACTGACACACAGGATTTCAGTCATTTTGGTACCATTCGAAAGAGAATACGCGGTAGATTCTAATTCCACTTTAAATTTTGAGTTTTCGTCAATTTAAACGATTTTTAGACTCATTTAAAATTTACCCCACTAACAGTGTAGTGTCACGAAGCGTATATTTCAGAAAATCATATCTCAAGACTGACACACAGGATTTCAGTCATTTTGGTACCATTCGAAAGAGAATACGCGGTAGATTCTAATTCCACTTTAAATTTTGAGTTTTCTTCAATTTAAACGATTTTTTGACTCATTTAAAATTTACCCCACTAACAGTGTAGTGTCACGAAGCGTATATTTCAGAAAATCATATCTCAAGACTGACACACAGGATTTCAGTCATTTTGGTACCATTCGAAAGAGAATACGCGGTAGATTCTAATTCCACTTTAAATTTTGAGTTTTCTTCAATTTAAACAATTTTTTGACTCATTTAAAATTTACCCCACTAACAGTGTAGTGTCACGAAGCGTATATTTCAGAAAATCATATCTCAAGACTGACACACAGGATTTCAGTCATTTTGGTACCATTCGAAAGAGAATACGCGGTAGATTCGAATTCCACTTTAAATTTTGAGTTTTCGTCAATTTAAACGATTTTTAGACTCATTTAAAATTTACCCCACTAACAGTGTAGTGTCACGAAGCGTATATTTCAGAAAATCATATCTCAAGACTGACACACAGGATTTCAGTCATTTTGGTACCATTCGAAAGAGAATACGCGGTAGATTCTAATTCCACTTTAAATTTTGAGTTTTCGTCAATTTAAACGATTTTTAGACTCATTTAAAATTTACCCCACTAACAGTGTAGTGTCACGAAGCGTATATTTCAGAAAATCATATCTCAAGACTGACACATAGGATTTCAGTCATTTTGGTACCATTCGAAAGACAATACGCGGTAGATTCTAATTCCACTTTAAATTTTGTGTTTTCGTCAATTTAAACGATTTTTAGACTCATTTAAAATTTACCCCACTAACAGTGTAGTGTCACGAAGCGTATATTTCAGAAAATCATATCTCAAGACTGACACACAGGATTTCAGTCATTTTGGTACCATTCGAAAGAGAATACGCGGTAGATTGTAATTCCACTTTAAATTTTGAGTTTTCGTCAATTTAAACGATTTTTAGACTCATTTAAAATTTACCCCACTAACAGTGTAGTGTCACGAAGCGTATATTTCAGAAAATCATATCTCAAGACTGACACACAGGATTTCAGTCATTTTGGTACCATTCGAAAGAGAATACGCGGTAGATTCTAATTCCACTTTAAATTTTGAGTTTTCTTCAATTTAAACGATTTTTAGACTCATTTAAAATTTACCCCACTAACAGTGTAGTGTCACGAAGCGTATATTTCAGAAAATCATATCTCAAGACTGACACACAGGATTTCAGTCATTTTGGTACCATTCGAAAGAGAATACGCGGTAGATTCTAATTCCACTTTAAATTTTGAGTTTTCGTCAATTTAAACGATTTTTAGACTCATTTAAAATTTACCCCACTAACAGTGTAGTGTCACGAAGCGTATATTTCAGAAAATCATATCTCAAGACTGACACATAGGATTTCAGTCATTTTGGTACCATTCGAAAGACAATACGCGGTAGATTCTAATTCCACTTTAAATTTTGTGTTTTCGTCAATTTAAACGATTTTTAGACTCATTTAAAATTTACCCCACTAACAGTGTAGTGTCACGAAGCGTATATTTCAGAAAATCATATCTCAAGACTGACACACAGGATTTCAGTCATTTTGGTACCATTCGAAAGAGAATACGCGGTAGATTGTAATTCCACTTTAAATTTTGAGTTTTCCTCAATTTAAACGATTTTTAGACTCATTTAAAATTTACCCCACTAACAGTGTAGTGTCACGAAGCGTATATTTCAGAAAATCATATCTCAAGACTGACACACAGGATTTCAGTCATTTTGGTACCATTCGAAAGAGAATACGCGGTAGATTCTAATTCCACTTTAAATTTTGAGTTTTCTTCAATTTAAACGATTTTTAGACTCATTTAAAATTTACCCCACTAACAGTGTAGTGTCACGAAGCGTATATTTCAGAAAATCATATCTCAAGACTGACACACAGGATTTCAGTCATTTTGGTACCATTCGAAAGAGAATACGCGGTAGATTCTAATTCCACTTTAAATTTTGAGTTTTCTTCAAATTAAACGATTTTTAGACTCATTTAAAATTTACCCCACTAACAGTGTAGTGTCACGAAGCGTATATTTCAGAAAATCATATCTCAAGACTGACACACAGGATTTCAGTCATTTTGGTACCATTCGAAAGAGAATACGCGGTAGATTCTAATTCCACTTTAAATTTTGAGTTTTCGTCAATTTAAACGATTTTTAGACTCATTTAAAATTTACCCCACTAACAGTGTAGTGTCACGAAGCGTATATTTCAGAAAATCATATCTCAAGACTGACACATAGGATTTCAGTCATTTTGGTACCATTCGAAAGACAATACGCGGTAGATTCTAATTCCACTTTAAATTTTGTGTTTTCGTCAATTTAAACGATTTTTAGACTCATTTAAAATTTACCCCACTAACAGTGTAGTGTCACGAAGCGTATATTTCAGAAAATCATATCTCAAGACTGACACACAGGATTTCAGTCATTTTGGTACCATTCGAAAGAGAATACGCGGTAGATTGTAATTCCACTTTAAATTTTGAGTTTTCGTCAATTTAAACGATTTTTAGACTCATTTAAAATTTACCCCACTAACAGTGTAGTGTCACGAAGCGTATATTTCAGAAAATCATATCTCAAGACTGACACACAGGATTTCAGTCATTTTGGTACCATTCGAAAGAGAATACGCGGTAGATTCTAATTCCACTTTAAATTTTGAGTTTTCGTCAATTTAAACGATTTTTAGACTCATTTAAAATTTACCCCACTAACAGTGTAGTGTCACGAAGCGTATATTTCAGAAAATCATATCTCAAGACTGACACATAGGATTTCAGTCATTTTGGTACCATTCGAAAGACAATACGCGGTAGATTCTAATTCCACTTTAAATTTTGTGTTTTCGTCAATTTAAACGATTTTTAGACTCATTTAAAATTTACCCCACTAACAGTGTAGTGTCACGAAGCGTATATTTCAGAAAATCATATCTCAAGACTGACACACAGGATTTCAGTCATTTTGGTACCATTCGAAAGAGAATACGCGGTAGATTGTAATTCCACTTTAAATTTTGAGTTTTCGTCAATTTAAACGATTTTTAGACTCATTTAAAATTTACCCCACTAACAGTGTAGTGTCACGAAGCGTATATTTCAGAAAATCATATCTCAAGACTGACACACAGGATTTCAGTCATTTTGGTACCATTCGAAAGACAATACGCGGTAGATTCTAATTCCACTTTAAATTTTGTGTTTTCGTCAATTTAAACGATTTTTAGACTCATTTAAAATTTACCCCACTAACAGTGTAGTGTCACGAAGCGTATATTTCAGAAAATCATATCTCAAGACTGACACACAGGATTTCAGTCATTTTGGTACCATTCGAAAGAGAATACGCGGTAGATTCTAATTCCACTTTAAATTTTGAGTTTTCGTCAATTTAAACGATTTTTTGACTCATTTAAAATTTACCCCACTAACAGTGTAGTGTCACGAAGCGTATATTTCAGAAAATCATATCTCAAGACTGACACACAGGATTTCAGTCATTTTGGTACCATTCGAAAGAGAATACGCGGTAGATTCTAATTCCACTTTCAATTTTGAATTTTCGTCAATTTAAACGATTTTTAGACTCATTTAAAATTTACCCCACTAACAGTGTAGTGTCACGAAGCGTATATTTCAGAAAATCATATCTCAAGACTGACACACAGGATTTCAGTCATTTTGGTACCATTCGAAAGAGAATACGCGGTAGATTCTAATTCCACTTTAAATTTTGAGTTTTCGTCAATTTAAACGATTTTTAGACTCATTTAAAATTTACCCCACTAACAGTGTAGTGTCACGAAGCGTATATTTCAGAAAATCATATCTCAAGACTGACACACAGGATTTCAGTCATTTTGGTACCATTCGAAAGAGAATACGCGGTAGATTCTAATTCCACTTTAAATTTTGAGTTTTCGTCAATTTAAACGATTTTTAGACTCATTTAAAATTTACCCCACTAACAGTGTAGTGTCACGAAGCGTATATTTCAGAAAATCATATCTCAAGATTGACACACAGGATTTCAGTCATTTTGGTACCATTCGAAAGACAATACGCGGTAGATTCTAATTCCACTTTAAATTTTGTGTTTTCGTCAATTTAAACGATTTTTAGACTCATTTAAAATTTACCCCACTAACAGTGTAGTGTCACGAAGCGTATATTTCAGAAAATCATATCTCAAGACTGACACATAGGATTTCAGTCATTTTGGTACCATTCGAAAGAGAATACGCGGTAGATTCTAATTCCACTTTAAATTTTGAGTTTTCGTCAATTTAAACGATTTTTAGACTCATTTAAAATTTACCCCATTAACAGTGTAGTGTCACGAAGTGTCAAAAGACATCTACAAGAGTTCCGTAAATCTTTGACCGACTTAGAATCGGAAATCTGCGATGTATGCGATCCGAAATGAGCAGAAAGGAGACGGAGAAATTGCCAGTCACCGAAGATTTGAAGAAGACAAAAGAATGCAAAGTGTGTAGAATGTGCTGGAAATCCATACTGAAAGGAAATGTACCGCCAGCCGCTGTCATCAACAATATGGTAGTGGACGATGTTCGATACTTGCTAGATACTTGCTCTGAACACGGTCGAAATGATGATGATCCAACGAACGAGGAAGAGATACAAGGCCTTTAATTATTTAATTATTTTACAACTTTTTATAAATCCAAACGACATCCACTTCGACTGAAACTACTGTTCCCAAAAAGTAACTCCCTATTTAATAAAGTTGTTCCCTCATGGAATAAAATATGCCACAACTTGGAAAATTGCTACAGTACTCGGTCAGCTAGAAACTTTTTGACTAGTCAACCTGAAAATGATCTCGATTACTAATTTTACCACTACTTTCTACCACTATTATTTCCCCCCTTTGTTTATTTTTGTGAATTAATTTTACGTGTTTTTATATTATCTTTTTTTTTCTTTAAATTATTTTCATTTTAAATTGAAAATCGGCGATATTTTCGCATCTTAAGGGTCATAGCTCTTGCGGGTTATAGTCCATATTACAATCTGTTTTATGTTTTTTTTTCCTATGCAACCATTGTTTTTTTTTATCAGAATAAATGGTCATTTCTTTCAGGCTACATTCTTTCAGGCTATATTTGGCCTATATTACTTTCAGGCTATATGTCTTTCAGGCTACATGTCTTTCAGGCTATTTTTTCTTTCGGGCTAGTTTTGTCTTTCAGGCTACTTTCAGGCTATTTTTGTTTTTCAGAATACGATTTACTACGTATTTTAAAACTAAGGAACGTTTTTTTGGCTTATTAGTCATAACCCAAATCAGCGAGATTAGAAACTGTCGCTTTATAGGCTGAAAGAAAAAAAATAGGATGAATGAAGAAACTAGCCTGAAAGAAAAAAATAGCCTGAAAGAATGTAGCCTGAAAGAAATTTTTTGCATTTTTTTGAATTTTTGGAAGTTTCCAAAGGAAATCGCATTTTTACAACTAAACTTTTGTAATAGGCGGCCGAAGGCTATCGCCAATTTTTAATTTTGTTTAAAAAATGGAAATTCTGAAAATCCCAATTTCTAATTAAAATATTGAAACTGTTTTTCACATCGATTTCGGCAGATCAGATCAAGCTAGAAGGAAATGGATCGATGAAGATGACCGGTAGCGGTTGATTTCTAAATTATGTTGTTATTATTATTTGTTACAAACTTTGTAGAGAAGCCCCCTGTAAGGATGTTTTGGGCGGAGTTGGAGGTGATGTCACAAGATTTTATCCGTGAAATACTTCGATTCTGCCGTCAAGACATTCTTATTTGGAATAAAGTTGAGAAAGGGGCTTCTCAACATAACAAGTTGTCTGAAAGTTTAAATCGGTTCTGGTTGCTCGTTAATTTTAAATCAAATTCGTAACCATAATGATAAATAGTTTTGCAATCCAAAACTTGGACATTTGCTGCGAATCTGATGCGATCGATAATTGACGTGCAATTCATCTACACAAGAAGGGTATTACTAACCAACGAAATCCTACTGCATGCGAAAATTGTCATTTTCTTCATAAAAAGCAACGTAAACGTACTGATTGCCCATAAAATTGTTCATCATAAAAGTGCACGGATCTCCTCTCTTCAACGAGAACATGATTTTCACATGGATCCGATGAGGTTCCAATAATACGCATAATTCACGCTTACTCCAAAGCCCCAACAACTGAGCTCAACAAAAACCTACTTGCTGAACTCGTTTTCACACCTTCCCATTCCGTTACCAATTAGGTGAACAAATTTCACCCACAGACTTTCAGAGGAGCCATTTTCTTACCACTTACACCATTAAATGATCAGTTCCTTTCCGGTCCAACATACCGACCGACTGGAATGGGTGATTGGTATGAGAAGCTCCCTTTCGCATCTTTATTATTTACAGTGGAGTTCTAGAATCTGGAGAATGGAACGTTCTTTTCTTCCACTTGGATTTTTCAGGAATCAAAAAATAGAAGAACCGTTCCAATTCCATACCTTAAGAAAACCAACTGCCGGAAGCTTCCCAACACTAAAAAAAACAAAAAAAAGAAACGATAAATGAGAAATAAATTATTAAATATCCATCAGCAGCTTCATTTCTTAATCGGCATCTTCATTATTCCATTTCGGAGAGGGTTACTGTTGATTCGCTGATCTGGAAAATGTTATTTAAGTGACATGATATCTATCTTCAAAAAATTAGTTCTGAACATGTACCAAATTGGTAAAATTTAACCGTTTTTTAAATATTTAAATTAAAAATTGGAATTTTCAGAATTTCCATTTTTTAAACAAAATTAAAAATTGGCGATAGCCTTCGGCCGCCTATTACAAAAGTTTAGTTGTAAAAATGCGAATTCCTTTGGAAACTTCCAAAAATTCAAAAAAATGCAAAAAATTTTTTTCAAAAGTTAAATTTATTTTCGAAAATTCAATTTTTTTTCAAAGTACTTACCTGGATGTATATCGATTGAGTTTCCATCCGTTCCAGATGCTTCCGCACCATGACTCCAATATCTGTGGCCAATTGGGCCAAATCCTTGGTTCAATTGATAATGCAGTTCTCTTCTATATTCTCTTCATTTCCTCCATCGTTCCATATCCATGAGGTCGAATGTGTTGTTGTGGTCCTTGCGGTTCTCATCCCATCATCGTGATTGTTGCCATCTTTCTGTAATTTTAAATTTTCTGTTTTTGGAATCCTTATTATGATGGAAACGCACTGTGCTTTAATACTAACCACTTTTGGCGGTAGAAAATAGATTTCTATGAATAATGAAAAGCCTCGAGGGATGGATGAATAGATACGATTTGAGATTTTGAGATACGCATTAAAAAAGTTAAGGTCGTTACAACTTGTCAAGTGAAAAAAAAAAGTTAAACTCGTTACTAGGCTAAATTCGAGGTATCCCACCTATGGATAAAACAGCGATTGAGGTTTTAAAAAAAAGTTTTCCATATTACCTGCATTAAATCAATTTATTCGAAGTTCTTCTTCTCCTCATCAACCGTCGTCTCAAACTTGTCAAAATTCGCACATTTCCAAACAATAACAGCCAAATAATCATAAATTGTTGTAAACCGTCTGGCGGGTCATATTTATTCGAATTGTCGATTGACTCGAAGATTTGAAGCCTGCAAAGAAGTTGAATTATGACAGTCGAGAGAAATTTTGGATCACTAAAACTTTGAAAAGACGAAAACGTGACAAAAAACCAGGATTTAAATTTTGATTGAAAATTTATATTATGGTTCCATCGAAAAACGATGTATAGTGATCATTTTGTGACTTCGGTTTTTGGAAAATACCTCTCATTAGATTTATAAACATATATTTCAAAAAAGTTCCGGTAGTTTCATTGACAACACAAAAAATGAAAGACTTTTTATGATTTCAACTGAAACTGAATTTCAATCTAGAATCATAGAAAAATTATAATATTTCCAACTGGCTATAAATTCTAAGGAACATATTTTAAACACAAAAACTACGAATTTTATCGTTAAAATCTTGGAATTAATATTTTTTTCAATAATTTTCAATGAAGAAAACAAAAAAATGTCTTATCGATAATCAGATGTTAATAAACAATACAAACGATTGTATCTAATAAAATTATTGAAATTACTGTAGAAGCAAACCTATTCCAAACGCGCTCTACTGACAAACCTCGGTTTTTTGGGGTGTTCCGGTGCACGGACAAAAAAATTTTTTTTCATAATTGGTCGAATAGATACCAAAGATGTATCTATGACACAAAAATAGTATTTTCAATACGTACGGACACGGTAAAGACCATATAAACTTGCGAAAACAGTGGTGCGCGTTTGGAATCGTGTTGAACGAACAGTAGGGCACACTTTTAGGAAAGCTTCCTTTCTTTGATTGGTATCAGACAATACAAACGATTGTATCTAATAAAATCATTGAAATTTTGAAAAACCAAGAAAAAAATGCTACAGTCATCAAAAAAAGAAAGAGCGAAAACATCCACAAAAAAGGAGAGTGATATCTGTCTTTCTCTTATCACCTCTAACAAACGCACACACTCTCGGAAATAGTGTGAGAGCGTGTTTTTGTAAGACGCCAGAATGGTTTATCCCTCCCCCTTTTCTTAATTTTTAAAGCTTTTCCGTGCAAAAAAGGGGGTTTTTCGTTGTTTTTTTTTTAAATTTTCCATATTCCCAAATTTTCCTACATCATTTTACAATCGTAATATTGTTAATTTTATAGTTTTCCGGCTTTTCTAGCGAAAAACTTAATTTTTGGAAAAACGTTGTGTATTCGGAGAGGCTCCCTACATTTATTCCGGGATTTATTTCAAAACTCTTTTTTGTTTTAAAAAGCAGATGAATTGCAGTTTAAAGTGTGAAAAAATCCCATGTACCTCCATCCAAAAATTGGCTTTTTTTTCTTCATTTCATAGGTGGGATTAGGTCATTTTGAAATCTCAAAGTTAAGCTCGTTACAAAAAACATTTTTTTTAAGTTAAGGCGACTACAAACCGTAAAAAGCATCAAAAACGCTGAAAAAAACACTTAAAAACGAATATCCGAAAGTGCGCCAAGGCAAACGTCTATTTTTGGATACTCATTAAAAAAGTTAAGGTCGTTACACCTTGTCAAGTGAAAAAAAGTTAAACTCGTTACTAGGCTAAATCCGCGGTATCCCACCTATGCTTCATTTTCTCAAAAAATGACGATTTTTCACATATTTTGGGGTATAACTTTTGAGTACTTAGCGTTAGAGAAAAATTGTCAACTGGAAAAAGTATTGAAATTCTATTTGGAATCGTTTGAAACCAATTATAACATTCCATCTTCATTTTTTAAAATTTCGATTTTCTAAGTTCCGTGCTCTGTCACGCTACAGTACCCAGGTTTTTCTACAAAATTTCTTATGTCATGGATTACTGAAATGTTATACTTTACGAATATATAAAAATCTTTCCCTAAGGCACGCAAAGTTCCACTCTTAGAGAGACGACCTTATATATGTCTAATTGGTTCAAACTTCCCGGCGGCTAGAATTTCCGGTAACCCATATTGACGCTATTCTGAACTCGTCTACAATTTTCAACAAAAATTCAATTTAGTGTCATTTCCAAATTTCAAAGTTAAGGCTCTCTCAGAAGAAAATGTTCATAAAACTAAGAAAACTAAGGAGAACAATCCAAAATTATCTGATTTTTGTTTCAAAATACAAATTTCTCAATTCTTAACATATTTTATATCAATTTTCATCTTATAACTCTTACGGGAGCTCCCGACATTTATTTTCTCATTTCTAATCACAATTTTATACATTTTTGCTTAAAAATTATCTGATTTTTGTTTCAAAATACAAATTTCTCAATTCTTAACATATTTTATATCAATTTTCATCTTATAACTCTTACGGGAGCTCCCGACATTTATTTTCTCATTTCTAATCACAATTTTATACATTTTTGCTTAAAAATTATCTGATTTTTGTTTCAAAATACAAATTTCTCAATTCTTAACATATTTTATATCAATTTTCATCTTATAACTCTTACGGGAGCTCCCGAAATTTATATTCTCATTTCTAATCACAATTTTATACATTTTTGCTTAAAAATTATCTGATTTTTGTTTCAAAATACAAATTTCTCAATTCTTAACATATTTTATATCAATTTTCATCTTATAACTCTTACGGGAGCTCCCGAAATTTATATTCTCATTTCTAATCACAATTTTATACATTTTTGCTTAAAAATTATCTGATTTTTGTTTCAAAATACAAATTTCTCAATTCTTAACATATTTTATATCAATTTTCATCTTATAACTCTTACGGGAGCTCCCGAAATTTATATTCTCATTTCTAATCACAATTTTATACATTTTTGCTTAAAAATTATCTGATTTTTGTTTCAAAATACAAATTTCTCAATTCTTAACATATTTTATATCAATTTTCATCTTATAACTCTTACGGGAGCTCCCGAAATTTATATTCTCATTTCTAATCACAATTTTATACATTTTTGCTTAAAAATTATCTGATTTTTGTTTCAAAATACAAATTTCTCAATTCTTAACATATTTTATATCAATTTTCATCTTATAACTCTTACGGGAGCTCCCGAAATTTATATTCTCATTTCTAATCACAATGTTATACATTTTTGCTTGAAAATATTTGATTTTTGTTCAAAATACAAATTTCTCAATTCCTAACATATTTTATATCAATTTTCATCTTACAATTCTTGCGGGAGCTCCCGATATTCATTTTATCACTTCTAATTGAAATTTTATACATTTTTGCTTAGAAATTATTTGATTTTTGTTTCAAAATACAAATTTCTCAATTCCTAACATATTTTATATCAATTTTCATCTTACAATTCTTGCGGGAGCTCCCGATATTCATTTTATCACTTCTAATTGAAATTTTATACATTTTTGCTTAGAAATTATTTGATTTTTGTTTCAAAATACAAATTTCTCAATTCCTAACATATTTTATATCAATTTTCATCTTACAATTCTTGCGGGAGCTCCCGATATTCATTTTATCACTTCTAATTGAAATTTTATACATTTTTGCTTAGAAATTATTTGATTTTTGTTTCAAAATACAAATTTCTCAATTCCTAACATATTTTATATCAATTTTCATCTTACAATTCTTGCGGGAGCTCCCGATATTCATTTTATCACTTCTAATTGAAATTTTATACATTTTTGCTTAGAAATTATTTGATTTTTGTTTCAAAATACAAATTTCTCAATTCCTAACATATTTTATATCAATTTTCATCTTACAATTCTTGCGGGAGCTCCCGATATTCATTTTATCACTTCTAATTGAAATTTTATACATTTTTGCTTAGAAATTATTTGATTTTTGTTTCAAAATACAAATTTCTCAATTCCTAACATATTTTATATCAATTTTCATCTTACAATTCTTGCGGGAGCTCCCGATATTCATTTTATCACTTCTAATTGAAATTTTATACATTTTTGCTTAGAAATTATTTGATTTTTGTTCAAAATACAAATTTCTCAATTCCTAACATATTTTATATCAATTTTCATCTTACAATTCTTGCGGGAGCTCCCGATATTCATTTTATCACTTCTAATTGAAATTTTATACATTTTTGCTTGAATATTCTATTATTTTTGTTTCAAAATACAAATTTCTCAATTCCTAACATATTTTATATCAATTTTCATCTAATAATTCTTACGGGAGCTCCCGATATTTATTTTATCACTTCTAATTGAAATTTTATACATTTTTGCTTGAATATTCTATTATTTTTGTTTCAAAATACAAATTTCTCAATTCCTAACATATTTTATATCAATTTTCATCCAATAATTCTTACGGGAGCTCCCGATATTTATTTTATCACTTCTAATTGAAATTTTATACATTTTTGCTTGAATATTCTATTATTTTTGTTTCAAAATACAAATTTCTCAATTCCTAACATATTTTATATCAATTTTCATCTTATAATTCTTACGGGAGCTCCCGATATTCATTTTATCACTTCTAATTGAAATTTTATACATTTTTGCTTAGAAATTATTTGATTTTTGTTTCAAAATACAAATTTCTCAATTCCTAACATATTTTATATCAATTTTCATCTTATAATTCTTACGGGAGCTCCCGATATTCATTTTATCACTTCTAATTGAAATTTTATACATTTTTGCTTAGAAATTATTTGATTTTTGTTTCAAAATACAAATTTCTCAATTCCTAACATATTTTATATCAATTTTCATCTTATAATTCTTACGGGAGCTCCCGATATTCATTTTATCACTTCTAATTGAAATTGTATACATTTTTGCTTAGAAATTATTTGATTTTTGTTTCAAAATACAAATTTCTCAATTCCTAACATATTTTATACCAATTTTCATCTTATAATTCTTACGGGAGCTCCCAATGGGTGTTTATAATTAAAATTTACCTGTTTTTAAATTCCGGAGTCTTCCCGCCTGGCTTCTGTCGAATCCATTGTTTTGAGCGAATTCTGAAAACAATTATGGTTATTTAAATTATATGATATACAGTCTGTTCAGCATTCTATGCTTCTCGTTTCTTTTTTTTTAAGCTTTAAGTTAAAACTATGTTATCTCTATCTTAAAAGTTTATTTTATTCCATTTTATTTTACAGGTAATCACATTCATAATTTTCGAATATGTCTAGCGATAGAGCGAATGCCGAAGAACTCCAAGGAGTTATTGCTGAAGTAGGAGGAGCTGGAGGACCGGTTGAGATGAGGGGAGTTGGAGCCGCAGCAGGCGAGTGGCCGGCCCAACAACCCGAATTGATGCCGGTGGGGGAGGTACGTATTTTTAAATAAAAATCGGCATGTTCCAAAATGCAAAAAAATGGAACCTTCTCTTTAAAAAACTGGTTTCTAGGTTTATTGAAAATATCCAAAACTATTTTTTTAATTTGGTATTTTAATACAGAAATCATACAAATTACTGTATTTTTCAAAAGATACCTGATCACTTTTTTCAAGAAATTTTTATATTATTAAAAGGAAAAGGAGGAAAATCAGCTTTGGTTTATATTTTCAGTTAAGTTAGAGAAAATAAAAACTAGAAAACCATCTGAATCTATTGTAATTATTGCTTTTTTACAGAGTCGTATCGCCATGGCGTTGGGAAGAGTCCCTGGGATCGACGACGAGCTGGAGAGAATAGTCCTAGGACTAAGATTTATGGCGATTGATGAGGACGCGATGTATGAGCGAATGAATGCTGAAACCGTCGCATTCATCGAAGGGATCATTCGAGCAAGAAGGGGAGGAAATGAACCGCGGGTTGTTGTAGCCGAACAACCCCGGTTCATAAACAATTTGCCATGGACAATTCGACAGCTTGACGACGATCAGGAGTTAGCCGACCTGGTCGACTCGTCGGTTTCGACGATTGATTCATCGGATGACGACGATGATGTTGAGATTAGGGAGAGGATGGTCGACATCGGACCACTTGATGCGACAATGGGGGAGCCAGAATCGCCGGAAAGATTGATAGCGGAGGAAGTAGGACTCGTAGAGCAAGAGGAGGACGAAGAAGAAGGGGAGGCGAGAAGAAGATCGGTATGTTTCATAAGATTGACAGTTTTTAAATCGCTTCGAATATTTTAAATCTTTTTTTTTAATTCTTTTAATTTTTAAGTTTCAAAGTAACTCACAATTTCAGGACAGCAGCACCGACAACGATGGTTTTGAAACGGCGCCGGAATCATCGAACAACTATGAAACAGCCGATGACATGGTTCAAGATGAGGCGTTTATTGTGAGCATTCTAAACCATTTTTGAATTAAAATTAATTGATTTTTAGGAGTCTACCGACGACTCCAATGCCGTTGAAGCACATTCAAGTGCATATTTTGACCTTGCTCCTCCACAAGTTTTGGCGATGCAAGGACTTCAATTGGACGGCGACTCATCAAATGACGCAGACGTTTCTCGGCAGAGTTCCAATCAATCCGGTTCGCTGAATCAGTCCAATCTGAACAATGCCTTTGTCGTATGTTTTCCGGAAATTATATTAAATTTTTAAAGAAGTAGTACACTATCTTTAAGAAAAACACACTAGCCGAAAAGAACTCGAAAGTTTTTACAGATGTTTGAGCATAATTGGGCTTACAATTTTAAATTGTACATTAATTTTAAGAATTAAAATGTTGGTTTAGGAGTTTTAACTGAAAAAAACCGTGAATGTATTTTTATCATAAGTTTAGAATTTTTAAGCAATATGAAATCAAGTGTTTTCTAAATTTTAAGCTTTTTTGCAAAAATGTTGTTCAAAATTCAACAATAACTTACCATTATTAAAATTTCAGCAGCCAACAAGCATTGATGAAGAAGACGACACAGAAGGATCAAGCTCGCAAGAAGTGGCCAGGAGAAGAGGTGTGAAACGGCAATTTGTAAGTTTGAAACATCTTTAAATAATCTAAAATTTTAACTTCGATATTTCTAAAGTAAAAAATACCGATATTTTCTTCCAGGCGGAGTCTGAAGATGATCACAAAGCTCCAGATGCAAAGAGATCAAAGCCGGAGTCAGTGAATGTTGAAGATATGGAAGAACAAGTCCCAGAAGTCGCCGAATCGACAATAGTTGCTGAACCGATGGAAGATGACATTGCTCCTCAGAACTTAGCCGATTCTGAGGAAGCACAGATGAATGAGGTAAGATTTATTGAATTTGTTTCTGTAAAAAGGTTTATTGATTACTTGTTCAAATCAAGCATTTTAAAAAATGCTAAACTTTTTTTAATTGATGGTTTATTTTAAATTAAAGTGCATCTTGTCAATTTTCGGAAAAAATTGTTATTTTGGCATTGATTTAGATTTTTGTAAGCTCAATTTGAAAATTGAATGGGTCATTGTCTTTATTTTCAAAAGTGTTTGTCAAAATAAAGTTTTTATATTTGTTTTGTGTTTGAGATTGCATGAATGTCCTTTTAATATATCAGAAAATGATTGAGCTGTATTTGTACATAATTTTCCGCCAATGAAAACGTGCTGCAATTTGAAATGAACACTTATACGTTATCTGTTGTCCTTCACTGTTCACCTACACATTGCTCGTAATTTCTGGCTCAATTTTCAGTGGATCACTATCTTTAAGCCGTCAGAATACCCGTTATTCACAATTTTCAAACAATGCTCTTCTCCAAGAATACATGCTGAGATTAAAAAATCGATTTAGTCCGTGACGAAAGTATATGTACACTTTTATATCTGTTGTCATTCTCTGTTCACATACACCCTACTTTTCAGCATTTTACAGTCTCATACACTTTCTTTAAACGCAATTCCTGGAAAAACAATGAAAACTTAGATGTTCAATCAATTATTTGTTCAATGCTCAATACGTCTTATTTTAAAGAATCCATCAAAACATTTTTAATGTGTTGTGAACCTCTTAATTAAGAAAATTTGATTTCGAAAAGATTAAAACGAAAATTTTAGCCGTTTTTGAATCTTCTTACTAATTAAAATGTACACAATCAACTAAGTTTTGGAAATATAGTGGAATACTCTCTTTAAGCCATTGAAACCACACTAATTTTGATCTAAATCGAGCAGCATTTTGAATTCTTCTCAATTATTTAGAAATCTGAATTATCTAGAGTTAATCTTGTCTATAATACACTTTTCCAATTATTTTATTTTTTAAACTTTAGTATTTGTCTTAAAGACATCATAATTAGCCAAAAATTTTCGAAATTCAATTTTTTCCAAGAAAATACAATAAACGACTCACCTTTGAAAGACTAACGATGTCTGATGAAAAAGAAAAAAAAAATTCAGAAATAGAACAATCGAGTCAGGAACTCGTATAATTAACAAATAGAAATTGCAAAAAGGATCATGAATAAGCATTTATTAACTTAGAAAAAAAAATAAAATAAAAAGAAGACTAGAACTTATACCTTTGTTTGCAGGAAGATGGAGATGATGATAGTCAACCAATGGATGTCGATCCTGCAAATGACTTGTTGGAAAATGGACTCACCGACGAAGGAATCGCAGGGGAGCGAAATGATGACGAGGCGGTGTTGATGGACGTAGCCGGTCCACAACTACCAATTCCGGATGATGATGTTGAAGTAGGTTCCACGTCTGATCCTAAAATTATATAAATTGTTTAAAGAATAAATTTCCCTCATTTCCGACTATGAATATTTAAGTCTAGGAATCTAACTCACAATTATTTAATAGAATGCAAAAAATTAGAATTTATCTCCTTCTTTTTTATAAAGAAATGGTTTATAAGCAGGGGAAAATTGATCTTATTTAAGTTAAGTTCAAATTTGTAATAGAAATTGGTCATTTTTTCAATTTATAGGAGAAATTTAAATTAAAATGTTTTCTCTTAAAGAATTTTTGGAAATAAAACCAAAAAATGAAGTGGAACACTGTCTTTAAGAAAAAATTAATTGAAGAACCTAATTTTTGTAGCTTTTACATGATTTTTGGTCAGAGTAGGGGGTTCGTGAGCATGAATTTCTTGAAAAAACAAAAGAACACAAAAATGTATATTTTTGCCTTTTTTTAACGAAAAAAATATACCTTTTTCAGTTCCCAGAGATTGATGGAATCGATTTCAATATGCCAGAAGAGGAGTGGAATTCCGATGATGTAGCCGATCATCCGGATGAAGCTGAGATGGAAGATGTCAATATGGACGAATCGGGTAATGGTACCGATGAGGACGAAGATGAGGATTTGACAATGCACAATGTGAACCTTGAAGATAGGAACATGGCGGATGTCTTGCGGCAACAACTGCCGGCTCTCATCACTCAACAAGATATCAACTGCTGCACGGACCAAAAACTCACAACAAATTCGATGTATGTAGCATTGTTGGAAGAAGTGTCGAAGGCGAATCTTGCTGAAGATGGCGTTGTTCTCATGCATCCGTCTGTTTATGTTGATGCCAGCGACGGACTTCAAATGGCACAGAACAGGATCCACGACCACCTAATCTTCCGAAACGCAAGCTGGATCATCGTGCCGATGCTGAACAATGCTGGAAGTGCGACCGAACATTGGTCCATCGGATGTTTGAGCATGGGGAACAGGGACCTCATAATCTATGACTCCAAAGTTCCATCGAAGCATGTGAAAGATGAGAGGATTGGAGTTATGAGGAGGATAATGGCGGCGTGTATCGGTGCAAACGAAGCGGGTCTTTTGAAGTATCGCTACGCCTACCGCAACCGGTGCAATCAGCAAAGAGTACGTTTTGTTTATGTATTTCTTATCCATATTTCCTGTTTAATTAAATTTTTTCCTTACCACTTTTTCACTAATTAAAACTTTAATTTCGTAATTCCAGCTTTTTTGGCTCTTTCTAGATTATTAAACAGTATTTTCGGATTTTTCTGGAAAATTCCACTAACTTTTCACTACTTTGAATTCTGTCACAAAATTTTGAATTCTATATTCTCATTTAGAAATGGAAAAATGGAAAATCAGTCGCCTCCCCACATAAAAATACATTATTCATAGATTTTCTTTTGAACTAAGTAACAATTTCCAGGCTGGAGAAGAGAACGATGATGGCATTTTCTGCCTTTACCATGCCAGGAGATGGTTGAACGGCGACATCGTGGTCGCAAACAATGGCACGGATGATTGCATCATTGGAGAAGAAAGACAACGTCTTCATCATGTCTTGGTGGCACTTGGCCATACACTCCGTAAGTTTTTCGTTATATATTTTTCTCAAGACTCTTTTTTAAAGACAAGGGTTAAGCTGTTTTGTGTGGTATGCTATTTATCAACAAAAAAAAAAGAACAAGAAGGCCGAGGAATTTTGAGAAATCTGTTTTTTTTAAATTTTTTGTTGGAAACATTCTTTATATAAAAAATTGATTTCAAAATACAATTTTCAGTGATTTTTAGCTTATTTACTTAAAATTGTGAAGTTGCGAACCTCTGTCTTTAATACAATTTAATCCTTTTTTAACGACGATTTTTAGCAGGCTTTTTTTTCAATTTTTAAACAAAAATTTATTAAAAACTCACATTTTTGAGCTGCCAAATTGTTCTTTGTTGTGCCCAATTGCCGCTTGATTGATCATAACTGAAAAAAAGCATTTTTTATGAATTTTCAGCAAATAAAAATTATTTCAACGCTTAATTTTGAATATAATTTTTTTCAGAAGGATACGTGTTCAGACCACTGGCCACTCAAGCGCCTGTGTTCCATTTGCCGCCACCGCCACAGCCCCAACAAGGATATCACGTCATGAGACGTAACCATCAAGTGACACAGGACCGGATTAGAGACTGCTACAGGCGTTTAAACGTATGTTTTTTAAACCAGAATTGAGAACGGACATTTTATGTGATTTAACAGTGTGGGAAAAGTCAGAATTCAACTGAAAAACAATTTTCTTAAATATCCATATTTGTTTTTAAAATGTTTTTAATACTCCTTGGTTCTATTGACACTTTTCCTACTTTTGAAACACATGAGAAGCAGCCTTCTTTGGAAAATCCTAGAATACTATTACTATATTTTCAGGCAAGAGCATAATCTCAATCTCCAACACTCTCCACATCTTCTCCTGGTATATTCTCTTGGCTCGTCATTTTTACGAATTTGGATTTTGGAATCAGTTTTTAAAGTTTTTTATGTAAGTTTTGGAACAAACGACTTCGAAAATCCTAATTTTCAGATTTTTTGTCATCGTCTTCTTCATCTTCTTCGCTTCATCTTCTTCAATCAATTTGGTGTTCTTCGGTGGACAAAACGGAGTAGGAGTCTAATGGAATGAATGGGATTCCAAACGGTAATCCAGCTCCTTGTTTTTCTGGACTTCCATAATTTTTTCGTATTACAGACTACAACTCGATGAACTCAACGCGAATCAGCTCTTGCGGAACATCAATTCTTTTCAGAAGGTCGTCACGAGGTGATCAACTTTTTCAATTTTTTTTCAAACTTTTTGGATTGAAAATGTTTGAAATTCATCTTATTTTTTTGAAACAAGCATTTGAAAATAAGAATTCAAAGACTCACCATTCAAATGTATCCTTGTCACTTCTTTTCAATTGCTGAATTTCTGATGCGACGCTTTTCCTTTCCTTTGTTCTTGAATTATTGAAGAATTGAACCTGAAAAATTTAAATTAATTGAAAATTAACAGTTTTTTTTATTTTTAATTAAAAATTTGAAATTTTTCGAAATTCTGTCATTGAGAAGAAAATATTGTAATTATGAAAAAATTTAAATCGTTCAAATCCAAGCAAAAAGGTTTTTTTCAGAAACACAAGTCGTCAATCAACCGGATGAATGGGATCTGGAACATTGACTGTTCGTACAATGATTCAATGATTCAAAGAGCTTCGGAATACGAAACATTTGGACAAGGAGCGAAATCAGTTCTTCGAAGGAATGGGCTTCGAATAGTTTGATTTTGGAAGTTGGACGATGAGAAGTTAAAGAACCGGAGAATCGACACTTTGCACTTGGGCGCCCCCCGAAACAAGCCAACGAAAAGAGTGCAAAGTGGTGAAGGATCAACGAATTGATTCTTCTGATCATCCCATATGCCGTTGCAATGGGATGTTATCGATTCGATGGTTCGGCAATTATTTCGACAAGGATTGAAGTTTCAACACCGTTTGAAGTGAAGAAATGAGGAATGTGAAAGTGTTTTTTTGGAATAGAAGTTTGAATGTTTGAAGATGAATAGAGGTAAGATTTGATTTCCAAGATTTATTTTGGAAGTTTTCCAAAAATTCCAAAATTTCGATTTTTTTCAAGTCTTGACATTTTCGAACGATTTCACTTCTACGATTCAATTTGTTATGTTTTCTAATTATTTCAAACTTATAATAACTCACCTCAACAATTTTCTTCGTCATTTTCCTTATTTTTCCTCCAGTTGGCCGTTTTTCCATAATTTCCGAATTTTTCTGAAAAAATTTCAACCTTTTTTGCTAAAAACTCTTTGGTTTACCTTCCAATAATTCCTCAAAGCCTAAAACTTTATTTTTTAGACGAAAAATCGATGGAAAATCCAAAATATAGGTCGAAACTATTTTATTTCTTTCGTGGGGGACTAGTTTCACCATCATGAGAAGCTAGTCCCCCGGGTTTTTGAAAGTTAGTCCTCGTTGGAGAAATGATGATAATTGTTTGATTTTTCTTGATTTACTTGATTTTTTCAAGGAAAACTAGAAAATTTTTGTTTTTCATTCTCGTTTGATCAAAAAAAAAGTTTTCTCACAATATTAGAGTATTTTTGCCAATTTTCATCATTTTTCAAGCGCATTATTTGGTCCTCTTTCAAAACAATCGTAATTTTTTTTAGAAATGAACGTGATTTTATTTTTTTTAGATCTTCTTGCTGGTCGAATGGGGGCCACAACAACAATTCATCAAGTTTGAAATGAAGAAACGAAGACGATTGACACTTGTCCGATGGGTGGAGGTTGGGGACAGTGGATGGCCGCCGAACAATTCGTAAAAATTGTTTGGAATGAAATGAATATTTTGGAAATACGAAGAATGATGAATCGATCAATGGATTGAAAGTCTTCGAATTGAAGTAATACGAAACTTGTGTTGTGAGTTTTTAAAAAAATTAATCATTTTTCTTAAAATAAGCACATTTTCCAGGAATCGTGGAAAAATCAAGAAATTATATGGAAGCTGGAAGTTTAACAATAATTATCAAATGGAGATTTCAATGTTATATTGCTGCATAAGCAAAAAGGTCTGAACAATGGCTCTATTAGAAAGTAAGTTGTTTTTTTGCTGAAATTTTGAATTTTTTTTAAATTTCAGATAGACCACAAGCGAAATCGTCATATTTTTATGAGACAATGTGAATAATTGGAAATTCTAAAAATCATCAATGTATTGGCTTCAAAAAATGGTAATTTTGATAAAGTTTTTCAAATATTTCAATTTATTTTCTTTTAGAAATCGGGAAGTTATCGACATATTTTGGAACAATGAATTATTATTGGATTATAATACAATTTTATATTGCTGAAAAAGCAAAAAGGCCTGGAAATAGTCTTATGTTGAGGTGAGTTGTTTTGTTTTTGAAATTTAAAAATTATTTTATTTTTATTTCAGATCGGAACACTTCGAAATGCATTTATGCATCATCAATCGATTAATATTCGATGGATTCAATGTCTTGGCTTAGAAAAAAGGTACTTTAGATAAATTTTTTCAAATATTTCAATTTTATTTTAGAAATCGTTAATTTATCTGTACTTTGGAACATTTAATTCATAATAGATTATATATACTACAATTATATATTGCTGACAAAGCAAAAAAGTCTGAAAATCAGTCTTATTTTGAGGTAACTTGGTTTTTTTTGAAATTTAGAAATTAGTTTATTTTTAATTCAGATTGGCCAAAAATTAAAATCGTTATATTTTTATCAAATTATCGGAAAATGTGCTTATTTATCTGAAATCAATTATGGAACCGCCCATGTCTTGGCTTTGAAAAAAGGTAATTTTGAAAAAAATGTTCAAAGATTTCAATTTTATTTTAGAAGTCGATAGTTTATCAATATATTGGAACATTATTACTGCATTACATATACTACAATTTCATTTTGCTGAAAAAGCAAAAAAGTCTGAAAAATAGTCTTATTTTGAGGTGAGTTGTTTTATTTTTGTGGAAAATTTTTAATTATTTTATTTAAATTTCAGATAGACCAACAATTAACATCATTTCGTTTTTATCAAACAATTATATACTTTGGAATCTATTAACTCATCTGAAATCGATTTAATTCGATAGAACCATCAATGTGGCTTCGAAAAAAGGTTATTTTGGTGTATTTTTCAAAAAAAAAACAATTTTTCAATTTTTTCAGAACAAATCAAATATCTACATTTAAATTTATTATATACGTTTGCTTATTACGCAAAAAGGCCCGAGAAATGGACCTATTTTGAAGTGAGTTTGTTTTTCTTTTGAAGATTTTAAATTATATTATCTAAATTTCAGATAGGCCACAAGTTGAAGCCATGGATCCAATAGATTCATTTCAAAGATGAAAAAATTCTGAAAAGTCGAGAATTTATATAATCTCGCCGGATGGAAATTTTTATTTTTCTTGTAAGTTTGAATTATTTTTGAACATTTTATTTTTTAATCTAATAATTTCAGATTCTTCAAATCTACAGTCACATTTTCTGTCAAAACAACTTCAGTCATGTCAAAACCCGCAGAATATGCGATGATTTCCACGGATCTTGAAACCGTGATGTATTTTTTTCGTTGAAAATTTTGCCTAAAAAGTTTTAAAGACTTGATGCGCGAAAATTAATGGCAATGGCATAATTAATGGTTTTTGAAACGCTGAGATTTAGAAAGCGCGCTTTTAATTAATACTTTTGAGAACGAGAGGGTGGGAGGGAGGGAGAGAAAGATAAATAATAATATAATATTTTTTGGGGCAAATTTTAAATTGATAATTTTGGGAGGGAGGGAGGGAGAGAAAGAGGGAGGGAGGGCGGGAGAGAGATGTTTATAGCAATTTGCGAAAACTCCCCAAATAGACCACCTACAGAACAAAATAAAAAAAAACCCTCATAACGCTGGTTGACACGAACACTGAAAAAGCCTAGATTTCAAATAGCATGAGTGGAATTAGATCAAAATGAAATGAAATTCGCCAAAGAAAAAATGCGCTTCGAATCCCGAAATAGACAGGTTAGATGGGGATGTACAGTTTTTGGAGCTGTTGTTCTCCGGCCGGGAGAAAGATCCAAAAAAATTAAAAAAAAAAAACAAAAAAATCTTTTAAAAATTAAAAAAAGATTCTGAAAACCGAAAAAATCCAAAAAAAAACATTTTTCCCATTTTTCACATTTTTCCCGGCCTCAGAAACGACAGCTCCGGTCAAAAATTGACCAAAATTCAATAATCATTCTTTTTATTAACTTTTGAAAAAAAAATTTCAAAAAAATTAATTTTTGAAAAAAAACTTTAAAAAAAGGAAATTACATTTAAAAAACAACTATTTTTAATTTGAAAAAAAAAACAATCAAAAACAATTCGAGAGCTACTCGGAGGCCTATGTCCGATTGGTTGGAGGTTGGGGACTGCGGCTGGCAGCATGTTGTGCATGCGATTTGTGCACTAGGTTTTTTCAATTTTCTTGTTTTTCATTCCCTACTTTTTGTATTGTTCTTCTCTGAAACAATTGCCCGTTTCCCACATTCAATACCTCCATCAACCCCTCAATTTCCAAACAAACGCACTCCAACAACATTCCAGTATTCCTGACTCTGACAATGATATCCAAAACCTTCTGAACGAACAAACAGTCCCTGTTTTCATCGCCAAACCCGGAGTTCTATCTCCGTCGTTTCCCTTGAGACAATGTGACTACTTCTGCAATCCAGTTGCGGGTATTAGCGGTTTTCCGAAAGATCCCCGATAAGTTTCTTCGACTTTCCTCCTAGCGGGTTTCGTCCTGCAGTTTTTTTAAACTCAGTCTGGACTTCTGCGGCCAGATTTCTGTTGTTTTCCTTCTGCCTGGCGCCCCAGACTGTTTTAGGGAGTTGGTATGTTATGATTCAATATTTTTTTATAGAAAGATCAGGTCAACGCTCAGTTCAGTGGCGATTCAAGGAATGATAATTGTTTTATGTTCTTTTTTGTCATTTTGATAATATGTTCTATTATTCATTCTAAGTTCATTTGGTACTTTTTTTTACTGATTTTTTTCAGCTCTTCAGATCAGGGATTCGACATCATCGGTGAGTATTTTTGCTTTTTCTCTCCCCTAGCGACATCCGGTCTCATAGGCTCAGTTGTTTACACATGCTCTACAGTTTTAAGTCCTTCCTCATTTTCTTCGTCATCATCTGGATTTTTGTCGGCTTTTTTTCGTGGAGACCTCATGACCGAACAAGTTTTTCGAAGCGTCGCGTCACTATGGGATCGGATGTCCGGGACGAACGGCTTGGAGGAAAGGAAGAAACATGATCGATTGGCTAACGGCGAAATATCAACAATTTGGATGGTAGCGGTATTCACATTGTCTCGGGAAACGAAGGAGATAGAACTCCGGGTTTCGCGATGAAAACAGGGGATGTTTGTTCGTTTAGAAGGTTTTGGATATCATTGTCAGAGAGTCAGGAATACTGGAATGGTGTTGGAGAACGTTTGGTTGGAAATTGAGGGGTCGATGGTGGTATTGAATGTTGGAAACGAGCAATTGTTTCAGAGAAGAACAATATGAAAAGTAGGGAATGAAAAATGAGAAAATTGAGAAAATCTAGGGTACAAATTTCATGTACGGCATGCGGCTGTACATCACATCTAATCTGTATATTTCGTGGGTACGAAGCGCGTTTTTTCCTTGGCGAATTTCATTTCATTTTGATCCAAATTTCACAAAATTGTTGTTTGAAAGACTAGTTCTTTTTCAGTTTCGTGTCGGGAACCAGGTTTTTGAAGGTTTTTTTCATTTTCTTCTGTAGGTACTGTTTGGGGAGCGTTCGTAAATTGTTTTTTTTAATGGATATTTATTAAAAAAGCAATATTTAGGTGAAAATTTTTAAAAATTCGCGAATTTCATACGCGCGGAGGGGGGGGGGGGGGGGGGGGGTGGGGGTTCAATTATTGATTTCAAGGCTTTTATAGCCAAAAAGGGAACGCAAATTATGCCAAATTTCAAGCATCTGGTCTTTCTAACTTGGAAAAATCTGAATTCGAATTCGAATCAGACTGAGAAATTCATTTCTCACAAAAAACTCTTATGATACCAATTTCTTGATAATTCCTGACGTAAACGTCACTTTAAAACATCAAATTCTCTTCAATTCTGAATGTATTACCAACTTTATGACAATAATGTCATTTTATACAAATCTCTTGTTAATTTCTGTCATTTATTACAAAATCAATGACAATTATGTCATTTGTTAGAAAATTCTTGTTAATTCTGTCATTTGTTATTGTTTCATGACAATTCTGTCATTTGTTATCATTTTCATGACAATTATGTCATTTGTTATTGTTTTATGACAACTCTGTCATTTGTTATTGTTTCATGACAATTCTGTCATTTGTTATCATTTTCATGACAATTATGTCATTTGTTATTGTTTTATGACAACTCTGTCATTTGTTATTGTTCCATGACAATTCTGTCATTTGTTATTGTTTCATGACAATTCTGTCATTTGTTATTATTTCATGACAATTCTGTCATTTGTTATTATTTCATGACAACTCTGTCATTTGTTATTATTTCATGACAACTCTGTCATTTGTTATTATTTTCATGACAATTCTGTCATTTGTTATTATTTCATGACAACTCGGTCATTTGTTATTGTTTCATGACAACTCTGTCATTTGTTATCATTTTCATGACAATTCTGTCATTTGTTATTATTTTCATGACAATTCTGTCATTTGTTATCAATTTCTTTGTTAATTCTGTATTCGTTATTGTTTCATGACAACTCTGTCATTTTTATTATTTTCATGACAACTCTGTCATTTGTTATTATTTCATGACAACTCTGTCATTTGTTATTATTTTCATGACAATTCTGTCATTTGTTATTATTTCATGACAACTCTGTCATTTGTTATTATTTTCATGACAACTCTGTCATTTGTTATTATTTCATGACAACTCTGTCATTTTTATTATTTTCATGACAACTCTGTCATTTGTTATCAATTTAGAACCATTGTTTGGTTCCCCATACATTCCTGGTTCAAGTCTAGGAACACATTCTTGGTTCAAGTCCAAGAACTTCCAAATTTTTAGAACCATTTTTTGGTTCCCCACATATTACTGGTTCAACTCCAGGAAAGCGCGCGCGCATTTCAAATTTCTGCGATAATTTATGAGAGAACAATTTAAGCTTCTTATTGAAGCCATTTTTGAGAACATTTCGATTATTGAGAATATATTAATTCTCATTTAGCCAAAGAAGAAGAAGTCTGTAGTTTTGTTAAAGTTGTTATTTAATATTTGTTATGCAATTTCTTGTATTTGTTATCTCCCCCAATCCCCCTTGTTCTTATCTTTTGCCCCTATCGATGATGCGCCGAGGAAGGAGATTCCATTCGAGCCCTTTATGACGAATCAACAAGACGAGAAATTTAAATGTTGGAAAGGGTAACAATTGAAATTTCAGAAATTTAAATAATATTTTTAAATTTTCAGACCGTTATTTTCCTTTTCCAATGGGCTCGGACTTCAAATGGAATCAAAAATCTATAAATTTGGATTCGTCAAAATTCGCTGAAAATTTTGGATATAATGGACAACGATTGGATTGGAAATGTGCGAAAAACAGCGAAGTTTGGAATAAATCGATGAAGAAATTTGGATGAAAAAGATGAACACGAATATTTGCTCAAAATTTGGAACAAAATGCAAAAAGATGGCTGAAAAGTGGAATTTTGCCGATTTTGATGCTTTGTAGCTGGAAAGGGTACTATTACAATTTTTTTAAACTGAAAATTTAATTTTAAAATATTTTTTCAGACCGTTATTTCCCTTTCCAATGGAAGTGTTCATCGAAGATGTCGCCAAGAATTTGAAAGAAGTATTGAAAATGAGACGTATGGAGCCGAAATTTGGACATCGAATGCGAAATCAGCGAATTTGGAAAAAATAGTGAAAATCGATGAAGAGATGAAGAAAAACACGAAAATTTACTCAAAAAGTAGACAGTTGGCTGAAATTTGGATATTTGCCAATGTTGATGTTTGGAAGATGGAAAGGGTAATACTTACATTTTTTAAAAATGTTTAATTTAACCAAAAAAAATATTTTTCAGACAGTTATTTCCCTTTCCACCGGAAATGCTTATCGAAGACGTCCCTTGGAATACAAGAAGCCGATGAAATGTGAAGAATTTGGCGGAAATCGATGAAGAATTCGATTGAAATGAAGAAGAACATGAAAAATTGCTGGAAATGCGAAATTATGGCTGATATTTGGATATTTGCCAATGTTGATGTTTGTAAGATGGAAAGGGTAATACTTAAATTTTTAAAAATGGAAAATTTAATTTTAAAAGATTTTTCAGACAGTTATTTCCCTTTCCAACCGAAATGCTTATCGAGGACGTCCTTAAGAAGAAGACTTTGTGGAAATATGGTGAAAACTTGGATTCGAATGATGATTCAAGATGTCCGATGCAATGTGACTGAGAAGTATTGGAATGATCAAGATAATTGATTTAAATTGGATGTTTTTTGGCGTGAACGCCCGAAAAAACGAAGGAGAACATCACTGGAAGGGTAATTATTGATTTTTCCAAGTGTTCTTTCTAAAAATTTAGATTTTCAGACCGTTATTTCCCGATCCAGTGGGACGAAGAACAAACTGTGCCGGATTCGGCAGACTTATTTGGAAATGAAACGAGTTTAGAGGTTGTTTGCAGAACATCGGCAAGAAAACACTGCAGGGTAATTTTTGAAGAAATTATTCATCAAAAAATTGCATTTTTCAGACCGTTATTCCCCTGGCAGTGGTCCGTTGCTTCACCGCGGATACCTCGAAATGTGGAATTCAACCAGTGGTTGTTAATTTCATGAGAAGAATGTATGATTCTTCAAGAAATCCCATGGATTTTGTCGATATTAGGAGATTGTAAAATCGAAGATGATTGAAAATACATCAAAATTCGAATTGGACACGATTTATGCGAAAACTAAAAATGGATCTATTTGAAGAGAATCTAGGCTGGATTCAATTCGAAAAGGTAATTTTTAAATTTCAAAATTCAAAAAAATAGATTAAAGATAGATTTTTGACGGTTTTTGCATTTTTTCTAACTTTTAAGCATTTTTCAATGAAAAGGCTTATTTAATTAAATTTCTAAACTTTTTAACAAAATAAATTATGAAATTGAATAATAGAAATATTATCATTTCCAGAACCATCGCACGACAACTGATTGGATTGCGAAATACGATGGAAAATGATTGGCATGTTGGCTGGGCGTTGTGAATAAGCCTACGGAAAGGCCAACATGGTGAAGTTGATTGGTGGAGATCAGTTGGATCGAAAAAGAACACCATCAGCATCGGAATCATCGCAAGAGGAACAACGTGATGATTTATCGATCGATTATCCTGATTATGGCGCACCAACGAGGAGTTGTGAAGTTTTAGCTTCATTTTGGAAAATTCGAATAGTTTGATCGAACTTCAGTTGGATGTTGAAAATGAGAAGAGCGAAGAGGTTTGCCTCAAATATGGAATAGTTGGAAATTCCAAAATTGGATCTCAATATGGTTTGAGACGTCTATCGTGCCGTAGTTATTCGAGGTAATTGTTTAAAAATCTATTTTTAAAAAACATTCTTGAATTTCAGAACCCCATTTTCTCGGGATGATGGGCCGATTGATACCTCGAAATTTGATGATCACAATCACGGAAGTTGGTTGAATTGATGAGCAGTTGTGCCTTCATTTTTGTGTCATTTGGAAATGAGACGAGCGTAGAATTTTGTCGGATTTTGTCGATTGAAAGAAAACGACGATTGAATTTGCGTCAGAATTCGGAATTTAGTACGATTTATGCAGTTCACAATAATGGATCAATTTGGAGAGGATCTAGGCTGGATTCAATCCGAAAAAGGTAATTTTTAAACTTTAAAATTCAAAAATATGTGATAAAAAACGAATTTTCTACTTTTTTTCCATTTTTTTCAAATTTATGAAAATGATTCGTTAATTGTTGCGAAAATTTAAATTACTGAAATTTTGAAAATAAATTATAAAAATGGAAAAATATAAATATTTTTATTTCCAGAACCATTGAATGCTGAAAATGGAGGAATACGAATTTTTGATAGGAATGTTGCGAAGATTTTGATGGGAAAAGTTTCGAATGACTGCGAAGAAGAACAATAATCGGAATCAGAAACTGGGCGCACCCTTCAAACAAGCCAACGGAAAGGTTTCTGATTGTGGATGAGTAGCGGCTTGGATCAAGGATCACTGAGAATGCCCTCACTTATCCGGATTTTCCTACGCGGATTTTGCTGGAAAATCGCCAATTATTGTTTGGAGACTTGGAAAAGGTTTGAGAATTTAAAAAATTTTTAGATTTAATAAATGTTTTGTTTTTCAGACAGTCATTTCCTTTTCCAAGTCGCTCGCATCTCGAACTTCTGACCACAATGGTAATGGACAGAATAGTTGGATGAAGAATTTTAGATGATGAAAATGTTGAAGGTAGTTTACTATAAATTTCGAAAAAACTCTAATTTTTGAAATTTCAGACTTCCCCATTCGTGTCAACAACAATGGATTCGTTTAATACTGGAGTTCAAATTGGCGGAGATTGATTCGTGTTGATGCAGAATCAATTGAAAAGCGTATCCCATGAGGGAATCATCAACAGTTGTTTTGAATTGGCTGTCTCATATTGAGACCTTATTTTTTCTCATATTGAGAAAGTTATTGAAAACGTCTCCAATGGAGGTAATGATTTTAATTTTATTGATTTTTAATTAATTTTTCAATTTTCAGACACAACATCATGTGAATGAAACGTTTTGATACCGGCTCCTTGCTCCTACGATGACACTCGCACGTTGGACCGCAATAAGGACTAGGACGCCACCTCTCCTCCAGCTCCAAAAATTAAAAATATATTTAAAAAATTAAAAAAAAACAAAAAAATAAAAAAAACATAAAAAAAACAAAAAAAAACTTTTTTTCTTTTATTATTTTTTATTTTCTTTCTTTTTTCCTTTCTTTTTCCTTCTTTTTAGTATAATTTTGTCTTATATTAAGACTTCTTCTTCTTTTTTAGTGTTTTTCTTTCATTTTCTTCATAATTTTTATATATTTCTTTTACTTGTGTGATGCTCTGCATCATTTTCATTTTTTCTCATATTGAGAATTATATATAAATAAATTTTTCATTTTGTACAATTGTTTGGTTGATTTTTTGAATGATTGGTTATGAAATACCATTAATTTTATTTTTAGTTTCATTTTTTCTTTGGAATTTTCAGATGAAATTTTAGGAGCGTTCACCGGACAATATTCTGTGCTCAGCAATGCTGAAACAATTCTTGGATATTTATCAGGCTCTCAAAATTCAATTTTTTCATAATTTGAAATACGAAGATGGTTTAGTGTTAAAAAGAATGGAAAAATGGGTAGATTTTTCTGTAATTGAGATCTTAAAAAATAAAAGCAAGTTTGTTTCTGTAAAAAACAACTAAACCATTTCAAAAACGTGTTTTTTTTTAATTTTCCTAAAAAAATGGTTATTTTTCGTTATTTATTGAAAAACCCATTAAGAAATTTGTATTTTTATATGTTTTTTTAAAAAGAAATGGTACATGTTTCCTTTTTATTTAAAAAACCACTTTAAAAGTTGAATTTTATAGTTTGTCTGAAAGAAATGGTTTATTTTTCGTTATTTATCGTAAAAACAATTTTAAAATTTGAATTTTTATTTTTTTTTCTAAAAATAAATTGTATATTTTAGCTTTTTATTTAAATAACCCTTTTAAAAAATTGAATTTCGTATTTTGTTTAAAAGAAATGGATTATTTTTTGTTATTTATTGAAAACCCATTTCAAAAATTATATTTTTACATGTTTTTCTAAAAAGAAGTGGTTTTATTTTCACATTTCATTTAAGAATAATTTTAAAATGTTTATATTTATTTCGTTATTCTTTTAAAATAGTTAATTTTCTTCATTTATTTAAAATAACACTTAATTTTATCTATTTTTCTTCATTTTTATTATTGATTTCTTTTCCAGGTGAATAAATACATATTTTTTATAATTGTTGGACTCTTCTTTTCTTTTTTATATGACTGGTTATGAAAAACCATTAATTTTCTTCCTTATTTGTCGTTTTTCTTTGGAAACTTTCAGAAAATATTTCAGGAGGTCTCCACCAGTGCTCGGATTCTTCATCAGTGCTCAACAGTGCCTAGCAATTGCTCAAACAGTTCTTGGAAATTTATCAGGTTGTCAAGTTTCAATTTTTATCAAAATTTGAAAAAAAAAGCTATTTTTTGTCAGAAAATTGAAAAATATTCGAAAAAAGTGTTCTGGAATTGGGAATAAATTATTTCTTTTAAAAGTTTGGAATTTTTCATAATTTTATATCAAATTTCAATGATTTTCTATTCCCAATTCATATTTTTCAATAAAGTGCGGTAAATCATAAGCAAAAACTTGTCTTTAAATTGTTCGGATTATGTGGGCTTTCAGTTTCATAAAAATAGTAAAAGAATATATAGAAATTAGTTTTTGATTCAATTGGTGGCTCCTTTATGAAATTTGCGACAATGGGTTTTTATTTTTTTTGTTTTTTCATTTTTTTTTTCATATTTCTCATGTGTATTGATTTAAATAAAGGATTTATTGAAGTGTTGTTTGTGTTCTGAAAAGAAAGTTGCAAAAAATGAAGGAGTACCAAAAATACCTAAGTTTTCAATTGACTAAGTTTTTAAAAATTATCTGAAAGTCCCACATAAAGTATTTTTTATTTTGTTTTTCATTTTTTTTAATTAGTGCGCATGTATGAGTAGATTTCAGATTATTTAGGCTCTTGTTATTCGTTTCAGATTGTATTTTTGGTTGTGTTGGTTTCATCGTCATTGGTCATCAGTTTTCCTTCCTTAAGTTTCGGTCGTTGAGGTCTATCTGTGTCTAAGAGTCTATCGCCGTTTACTAGGGTTTTTAGCCAGATACCAGTCAATCAATACAGTTCAAATGGTGCAGTACTTCCAAACATTTCATAACTTCTATTTTATATTATTTTTCTTTTAAATATTCAATAAAGAATTTGTTTTATTCACTGTGTTTTTTTTTATTTAAAGACAAGAAAGAGCTTATGGTTTGTCAGCACTCAAAATTTCTAAAAAGAAATGAATTTAAAAATGTTTTTGGAGTTAATTTTTGGAATTCAATATTTCTTTGGAATACATTTTTTTTTAATTCAAAAATCTAAACTTTTTAAACGTTCCAGACGAGCTGAAACAACGACAAATGTGGCGTCAGCTGGATCGGATCATTCAGATCAACAACAAGGACATCAACGGAGAACATCAGCTGGATTCTGACTTGGAACGATCAAGAAAAAGGCAGGACCACTGGGGAGCATTTTGGAATGGTAAGTGATTAGAATTGAAAATTACAAGATTAAAAAAAGAAGATAAACTTGAAGGATTGTAGATAAATTCGGAATTAGGTTCAAAAACGTATCTTTGCTTCAAAATTCCACTTTTATCTTTTAAATTTAAAAAATTGCTTACTTTTAATCAATTTTTATACTTTCAGGTCAACGCATCCAATAAATTCCACAACGTCGATAGAAGCGAACTCAAATTGGAACAATGTAAGCCATTAATTTCAGACAAAAAGGAAAAATGTAAGCGCTCAGAAGATGATTCGAGTACTGCAATAAAATGGAAAAATTATTAAAAAACATAGATTTTTTCGAGAAAAATCGTTTTGGAACTAATTGTTTGAGGGTAGGCCAATTGTTCGTGCGTTGAAAAAGTTAGGCCACACACCCTGTGGAAACGTTTAGCCTGCAGCAACACGAAAAATGAAAAATCGTATTCTACTTTACTATTTTTTTCAGCCATGGAAAATGATTTTTTTTTAAAGAATGCATGTGCCTATGAACACTTGGCCTACCTTCAATTGTTTTGTAATACGCGGCCGAAGGCTGTCGCAATTTTATAATTTGGTTCAAAAGGGTGATTTTTTCAAAATTTTGAAAAATTGCTCAATTTCAATCATTTGTTATACTTGCAGGCCAAAATCAAACCGCGTCAACAGGGATGGAACATGGAACATCCTGAAATTTAGGATTTTTTACTGGTAAGTCTTTTGAACTGAACTATAAATAAAAATGAAGATAAATGCGGAATTTTGTTTAAAAATATGTAGAAATTTGAGCCAGATGAAACTTCGACGCTCCTCCCGCACGTTTATAAAATTTTTAAACAGAATTTTCGTCAACAATATTAAAATCATTCATTTTGGGAACTCAAAGCGTTAAAATGACAACTTTGAAAATGAAAAATAAAATGTTCGTTGTGAAAAATATGGATAATTTCAGGAACAATGACTCGGATTCGGCGAAATGGGACCATCAGCGAATAGACCGACCATGGAGAAGAAAGCGATCAAATGATGGGATGAAGTACGGCAAAAAAATTGTATGGATTTTTTTTTTGAGGAAATCACATTTTTGGAACTAAATTTATGTCATAAGCGGCCGAAGGCTATCGCCAATTTTTCATTTTGTTATTAAAAAAAAAATAAATTTCTAAAATATCCCATTTTAATTGCGAAGTTTTAAAAGTTATATACTTTCAGACCAACAACGCAAAGAGAACCGTTCCAGGCGATCTGAAACAACGACAAGGGGGACGATAACAGGACCGGATCGTTTAGATCAACAACAAGGACATCAACGGGGAACATCAGCTGGGGTTCGGAGTTGGAACGATCAAGCAAACGGCAGGACCACTCGATGGGGAGAATTTTGGAATGGTAAGTTGTTAGAACCGAAAATTAGAAGACTTCGAAAAAGAAGATAAACTTGAAGGCTTGGAGATAAATGCGGAATTTTGTTTAAAAATGTGTAGAAATTTGAGCTAGCTGAAATCCTGCGCGTTTATAAGATTTTAAAGTTTCTGAACAGATTTTCGTCAAAAATATTGAAGCGTTAAAATGTCAACCTATTCAGTTAAAAAAAAATTCGTTGAATGACTTGTGGATAATTTCAGGGCAATGATTGAAGGAACAAACGGGACCATCAACGACTGGAAACGACTATGGAGAAGAACTCGATCAAAACATGGGAAGATTCAAGTACGGTAACAAAAAAGACATTGAATCTTTTTTAAAGAAAAAATGTCATTTTCGCTATTTCGCTATCGCCAAATTTTCATTTTTATCTAACAAGGGAGTAGTTGCCGCTTAAGAACCTTCTACAAATTTGAGGGTACATAGACTGGAATATGGAGAATCAGAATCCGTCATAAAACTCTGCTAAATGTTTCTGTGAGCCGAGTTATGAGCCCCCAAACTTTTCCTATGGTTAAGGGCCTCCGCGTGAACTCCCACTCTGGGAGATAGTCTATCGAATCTAGTACCACAGAAAATTGTCGGTTGGTGGTTCAGTGGTAGTGTGGGGAGTTGGTTGTAAGATTAATGAAATTTCTCAAAATACCAATTTTAACTCCGATGTTTTAAAAGTTGTTTACTTTTAACAATTTTTGATACTTTCAGACCAACATCTCCACCCAAACCAACAACGTCGATAGAAGCGAAACCAATTTGAAACAAGGTGAACTATTAATTTCTAAAAAAATAGAGTTTTAAACATTTCTGGAATAATTTTGCAAAAACAATCGATTTCGATACAGGTAATTATATCGCCAATTTTTCAATTCATTTAGAAATCCCGAATTATTAAAAATTCCAATTTTTAAATTAAAAATCAATAAAACTGTTCAATTTTACTAATTTTTGACATTTTCAGACCATATCCTCCGACAAATCAACATCACGGATCAAACCGCAATCGATTTACATCAAGGTAACAATTTATTTTGAAAAAATTGGAATTGTTGAAAGAAAAAATGCGATTTTTAGGCTTTTCGGAAATTTTTCCAAAAGAAATCGCATTTTTACAACTAAACTTTTGTCATAGGCGGCCGAAGGCTATCGCCAATTTTTCAATTCATTTAGAAATTCCAAATTATCCAAAATTCCAATTTTTAATTTAAATATTTAAAAAAAGAATCAATTTTATTGATTTTTGACATTTTCAGGCCACCACCAGCAACAAAACAACAGCGCGGATGGATCCGGAATCGATTTACATCAAGGTAACAATTTATTTTGAAAAAAGTTGGAATTGTTGAAAGAAAAATGCGATTTTGAGGCTTTTTGGAAATTTTTCCAAAAGAAATCGCATTTTTACAACTAAACTTTTGTCATAGGCGGCCGAAGGCTATCGCCAATTTTTCAATTCATTTAGAAATTCCAAATTATCCAAAATTCCAATTTTTAATTTAAATATTTAAAAAAAGGATCAATTTTATTGATTTTTGACATTTTCAGGCCACCACCAACAACAAATCAACAATACGGACGAAATGGAATCGATTTAAATCCCGGTAACAATTTATTTTGAAAAAAGTTGGAATTGTTGAAAGAAAAATGCGATTTTGAGGCTTTTTGGAAATTTTTCCAAAAGAAATCGCATTTTTACAACTAAACTTTTGTAATAGGCGGCCGAAGGCTATCGCCAATTTTTAATTTCGTTTAAAAAGATGGAAATTCTGAAAATCTCAATTTCTAATTAAAATATTGAAACTGTTTTTCAGATCAAGCTAGAAGGAAATGGATCGATGAAGATTACCGGTACCGGTTGATTTCTAAATTATGTTGTTGTTGTTATTATTATTTGTTACAAACTTTGTAGAGAAGCCCCCTGTAAGGATGTTTTGGGCGGAGTTAGGGTGATGTCACAAGCTTTTATCCGTGAAATACTTCGATTCTGCCGTCAGGACATTCTTATTTGGAATAAAGTTGAGAAAGGGGCTTCTCAACATAACAAGTTGTCTGAAAGTGCAGACTTTAAATCGGTTCTGGTTGCTCGATAATTTGAAATCAAATTCGTAACCATAATGATAAATAGTTTTGCGATCCAAAAATTGAACGTTTGGACGTTTGCTGCGAATCTGATGCGATCGATAATTGACGTGCACGCCTAATTCATCTACAGAAGAAGATTATTACTAACCAACGAAATCCTACTGCATGCTAAAATTCTCATTTTCTTGCCCAGAAAATTGTTCATCATAAAAGTGCACAGATCTCCTCTCTTCAACGAGAACATGATTATCACATGGATCCGATGAGATTCCAATACTGCATAATTCACGCTTAATGAATCATGCCCCAACAACTGCGCTCAACAAATACCTACTTGAGGATCCATTTTCTTACCAGTTACACCATTAAATGATCAGTTCCCTTCCTGACCAACATACTGACCGACTGGAATTGGTGATTGGTATGAGAAGCTCCCTTTCGCATCTTTATTATTGACAGTGGAGTTCTAGAATCTGGAGAATGGAACGTTCTTTTCTTCCACTTGAATTTTTCAGGAATCGAAAAATAGAAGAACCGTTCCAATTCCATACCTTAAAAAAATCAACTGCCGGAAGCTTCCCAACACTAAAAAACAAAAAGAGAAACGATAAATGAGAAATAAATTATTAAATATCCATCAGAAGCTTCATTTCGTAATCGGCATCTTCATTATTCCATTTCGGAGAGGGTTACTGTTGATTCGCTGATCTGGAAAATGTTATTTAAGTGACATGATATCTATCTTCAAAAAATTGGTTCTGAACATGTCCAAAATCGGTAAAATTGAACCATTTTTTAAATATTTAAATTAAAAAGGAATTTTCAGAAATTTCTATTTTTTAAACAAAATAAAAAATTGGCGATAGCCTTCGGCCACCTATGACAAGAATTTAGCTGTAAAAATGCGATTTTATTTGGAAAAAAAAAATCCAAAAACGTCCAAAATTGCTTTTTATTTTCGAAAATTCCATTTTTTTCAAAATAAGTACTTACTGGATGTATATCGATTGCGTTTCCATCCGTTCCAGATGCTTCCGCACCATGACTTCAATATCTGTGGCCAATTGGGCGAAATCCTTGGTTCAATTGATAATGCAGTTCTCTTCTATATTATCGGCATTTCCTCCATCGTTCCATATCCATGAGGTCGAATGTGTTGTTGTGGTCCTTGTGGTTCTCATCCCATCATCGTGATTGTTGTCATCTTTCTGTAATTTTCAAGTTTCTGCTTTTGAAATCCTTATTAGGATGGAAACGCACTGTGCTTTAATACTAACCGAATTGTGGCTGTAGAACTCAATGAATAGAACTCTATGAATAATGAAAAGCCTCGAGGGATGGATGAATAGATACGATTTGAGATTTTGAGATACTCATTAAAAAAGTTAAGGTCGTTACAACTTGTCAAGTGAAAAAAAAAGTTAAACGCGTTACTAGGCTAAATTCGCGGAATCCCACCTATGGATAAAACAGTGATTGAGGTTTTAAAAAAAAGTTTTCCATATTACCTGCATTAAATCAATTTATTCGAAGTTCTTCTTCTCCTCATCAACCGTCGTCTCAAACTTGTCAAAATTCACACATTTCCAAACAACAACAATCAAATAATCATAAATTGTTGCAAACCGTCTGGCGGGTCATATTTATTCTAATTGTCGATTGACTCGAAGATTTGAGGCCTGCAAAGAAGTTGAATTATGACAGTCGAGAGAAATTTTGGATCACTAAAACTTTGAAAAGACTAAAACGTGACAAAAAACCGGGATTTAAATTTTGATTGAAAATTTATATTATGGTTCCATCGAAAAACGATGTATAGTGATCATTTTGTGACCAATTAAAAATAGATACCTCTTCGGTTTTTGGAAAATACCTCTCATTAGATTTGTAAACATATATTTCAAAAAAGTTCCGGTTGTTTCATTGACAACACAAAAAATGAATCCATTTTTATGATTTCAACTGAAACTGAATTTCAATCTAGAATTATAGAAAACTTATAATATTTCCAACTGGCTATAAATTCTAAGGAACATATTTTAAACACAAAAACTTCGAATTTTATCGTTAAAATCTTGGAATCTTTATTTTTTTCAATAATTTTCAATGAAGAAAACAAAAAAATGTCTTATCGATAATCAGATGTTAATAAACAATACAAACGATTGTATCTAATAAAATCATTGAAATTTTGAAAAACCATGAAAAAATGCTACAGTCATCAAAAAAAGAAAGAGCGAAAACATCCACAAAAAAGGAGAGTGATATCTGTTTTTCTCTTATCACCTCTAACAAACGCACACACTCTCGGAAAGACTGTGAGAGCGTGTTTTTGTAAGACGCCAGAATGGTTTTTCCCTCCCCCTTTTCTTAATTTTTAAAGCTTTTCCTTGCAAAAAAAGGGAGTTTTTCGTTTTTTTTTTTTAATTTTCCATATTCCCAAATTTTCCTACATCATTTCACAATCGCAATATTGTTAATTTTATAGTTTTCCGGCTGATAATTTGAATTTTTAATAACTGAACCCTTTTTTCAAATGTTTTTTTCCTATTTCTGTTTCCTAACTTACTCGGAAGCTTCCACCCTTTATCGGAAAAAGTTATAATGGCCAAATGTTTACGTTTTTTATAAGCCAATGTGCTAATTTCATGGAAGTTTTTTAAAAACACCCTTGTTTAACAATAGGGCGGAATTTTTTCAAATTTCGAAAAAAAAACCGTCTAATAAATATATACATATGTTCTTATATATGTATGTCTAATTGGTTCAAACTTCCCGGCTGCTAGAATTTCCGGTAACCCATATTGACGCTATTCTGAACTCGTCTACAATTTTCAACAAAAATTCAATTTAGTGTCATTTCCAAATTTCAAAGTTAAGGCTCTCTCAGAAGAAAATTTTCATAAAACTAAGAAAACTAAGGAGAACAATCCAAAATTATTTGATTTTTGTTTCAAAATACAAATTTCTCAATTCCTAACATACTTCATATCAATTTTCATCTTATAATTCTTACGGGAGCTCCCGATATTTATTTTATCACTTCTAATTGAAATTTTATACATTTTTGCTTAGAAATTATTTGATTTTTGTTTCAAAATACAAATTTCTCAATTCCTAACTTTTATGATTTCAACTGAAACTGAATTTCAATCTAGAATCATAGAAAACTTATAATATTTCCAACTGGCTATAAATTCTCAAGAACATATTTTAAACACTGAAACTTCGAATTTCATCGTTAAAAGAAGAATCTTTATTTTTTAACCCGAATTGCAAAAAACAGCTTTGAAATTCGAAAACACTTCAGATAAAATAACAGATTAATAATTTCTGTTTCAAACTTTGAGTTATTCTTTGAACTTCGGATGGGAAATTTTTTATTTAAAAAAAAAATCTAAATCTAGGGAAATTTTCAATAATTTTCAATGAAGAAAACAAAAAAATGTCTTATCGATAATCAGATATTAATTAACAATAAAAATGATTGTTCCTATCTAATAAAATCATTGAAATTTTGAAAAACCATGAAAAAAATGCTACAGTCATCAAAAAAAGAAAGAGCGAGCACATCCACAAAAAAGGAGAGTTATATCTGTTTTTCTCTTATCACCTCTAACAAACGCACACACTCTCGGAAATAGTGTGAGAGCGGGTTTTTGTAAGACGCCAGAATGGTTTATCCCTTTCCCTTTTTTTAATTTTAAAGCTTTTCCGTGCAAAAAAAGGGGGGTTTTTCGTTTTTTTTTAAATTTTCCATATTCCCAAATTTTCCTACATCATTTTACAATCGTAATATTGTTAATTTTATAGTTTTCCGGCTGATAATTTGAGTTTTTAATAACTGAACCTTTTTTCAAATGTTTTTTTTCCAATTTATTTTCCCTAACTTACTCCGAAGCTTCCACCCTTTATCGGAAAAAGTTATAATGGCCAAACGTTTACGTTTTTTATAAGCCAATGTGCTAATTTCATGGAAGGGTTTTAAAAACCCACTATTTTAACAATAGGGCGGAATTTTTTCAAATTTCGAAAACCGTCTATAAATATATATGTTCCAACATAATTCCCTGTACTTTTTATTAAGAACTGTTGAGAATAAGGAATTTTATCGCCTTTCAAAGTGTCGACTATCACCGATTTTGAGTTCTTTGGCTGTAAATCAATTGGATCAAAAAGGGGGTCTAAACATCGGTGGGATAGTGTCATTTCCAAATATCAAAGTTAAGCTAAGAAGAAAATGTTCATAAAACTATGAAAACTAAGGAGAACAATCCAAAATTATTTGATTTTTGTTTCAAAATACAAAGTGTGCATGTTTCAAGATGAATAGAGGTAAGATTTGATTTAAAGTTTCCAAAATTTTTTTTGGAAGTTTTCCAAAAATTCCAAAATTTCGATTTTTTTCAAGTCTTTACATTTTCGAACGATTTCACTTCTAAGATTCAATGTTTTATTTTTTCTATTTTTTTCAAATTTATAAAAACTAACCTCATCAATTTTCTTTGCCATTTTCCGTATTTCCCCCAGTCGGTGGTTTTTCCATTATTTCCGAATTTTTCTGAAACAATTTCATTCTTTTTCGCAAAAAACTCTTTGGTTTACCTTCCAATAATTCCTCAAAGCCTAAAACTTTATTTTTTAGACAAAAATTCGAAGGAAAACCCAAAAAATAGGTCGAAACTATTTTATTTCATTCGTGGGGGACTAGTTTCACCATCATGAGAAGCTAGTCCCCCGTGTTTTTGATAGTTAGTCCCCGTTGGAGAAATGATGACTTTGTTTGATTTTTTTTTGATTTACTTGATTTTTTCAAAGAAAACTAGAAAATTTTTGTTTTTCATTCTCGTTTGATCAAAAAAAATATTTTTCTCACAATATTAGAGTATTTTTGCCAATTTTCATCATTTTTCAAGCGCATTATTTGGTCCTCTTTCAAAGCAATCGTAATTTTTTTTAGAAATGAACGTGATTTTATTTTTGCAGATCTTCTTGTTGGTCGAATGAGGACCACAACAACAATTCATCAACTGTGAAATGAAGAAACGAATACGATTACCGAACAATTATTAAAAATTGTTTGGAATGAATTGCAATGTCTTGGCTCAAAAAAAAAAGGTAATTTTGATAAATTTTTTCAAATATTTCAATTTTATCTTAGAAATCGGGAATTTATCTACATGTTTTGGACCCATGAACGATTATTGGACTATTGGATTATACTACAATATTTTATTTTGCTGAAAAGGAAAAAAGGCCTGAAAATAGTCTTATGTTGAGGTTAGTTGTTTTGTTTTTGAAATTTAAAAATTATTTTATTTTTGTTTCAGATATTCAAGCCACTATATTCGATTAATATCCTACGAACCATCAGCTTGAAAAAAGGTACTCTAGATAAATTTTTTCAAATATTTCAATTTTATTTTAGAAATCGATAACCTTCTGCACTTTGGAACATTTAATTATTATTAGATTATATATACTACAATTATATATTGCTGACAAAGCAAAAAAGTCTGAAAACCAGTCTTATTTTGAGGTGAATTGTTTTTTTTTTGAAAATTATTAATTATTTTATTTAAATTTCAGATAGTTAGCAAATTAAAATCAATATATTTTATCAAACAATCGGAATACCAGAAAATCATCCAATCACGATTAATCTTCGAACCATCAATGCCATGGCTTCGAAAAAAGGTAATTTTGGTGTATTTTTCAAAAAACAATTTTTCAAATTTTTCAGAACAATTAAATCATCTACATTTAAATGTATTATATACGTTTGCTGATTACGCAAAAAGGACCGAAAAATGGACTTATTTTGAAGTGAGTTTGTTTTTATTTTGAAGATTTTAAATTATATTATCTAAATTTCAGATAGGCCACAAGTTGAAGCCATGGATCCAATAGATTCATTTCAAAAATGAAAACTTCTGAAAAGTCGAGAAATTATAAAATCTCGTCGGATGGAAATTTTTATTTTTCTTGTAAGTTTGAATTATTTTTGAAAATGTACTTTTTTAATCTAATAATTTCAGATTCTTCAAATCTACAGTCAAATTTTCTGTCAAAACAACTTCAGTCATGTCAAATTCCGCAGAATATGCGATGATTTCCACGGATCTTGAAACCGTGATGTCCTTTTTTCTTTGAAAATGTTGTCTAAAAAGTTTTAAAGACTTGATGCGCGAAAATTAATGGCAATGGCATAATTAATGGTTTTTGAAACGCTGAGATTTAGAAAGCGCGCTTTTAATAGATAATTTTGAGAACGAGAGGGTGGGAGGGAGGGAGAGAAAGATAAAGAATAATATAATATTTTTTGGGGCAAATTTTAAATTGATAATTTTGGGAGGGAGGGAGGGAGAGAAAGAGGGAGGGAGGGCGGGAGAGAGATGTTTATAGCAATTTGCGAAAACTCCCCAAATAGACCACCTACAGAAAAAAATCAAAAAAACCCTCATAACGCTGGTTGACACGAACACTGAAAAAGTCTAGATTTCAAATAGCATGAGTGGAATTAGATCAAAATGAAATGAAATTCGCCAAAGAAAAAATGCGCTTCGAACCCCGAAATAGACAGGTTAGATGGGGATGTACAGTTTTTGGAGCTGTTGTTCTCCGGCCGGGAGACAGAGCCAAAAAAATTTGAAAAAAAAAACCAAAAAATCTTTTAAAAATTAAAAAAAGATTCTGAAAACCGAAAAAATCCAAAAAAAAAAAACATTTTTCCCATTTTTCCCGGCCTCAGAAACGACAGCTCCGGTCAAAAATTGACCAAAATTCAATAATCATTCTTTTTATTAACTTTTGAAAAAAAAATTTCAAAAAAATTAATTTTTGATAAAAAACTTTAAAAAAAAAGGGAAATTACATTTTAAAAACAACTATTTTTAATAAAAAAAAAACAATCGAAAACAATTCGAGAGCTACTCGGAGGCCTATGTCCGATTGGTTGGAGGTTGGGGACTGCGGCTGGCAGCATGTTGTGCATGCGATTTGTGCACTAGGTTTTTTCAATTTTCTTGTTTTTCATTCCCTACTTTTTGTATTGTTCTTCTCTGAAACAATTGCCCGTTTCCCACATTCAATACCTCCATCCACCCCTCAATTTCCAAACAAACGCACTCCAACAACATTCCAGTGTTCCTGACTCTGACAATGATATCCAAAACCTTCTGAACGAACAAACACCCCCTGTTTTCATCGCCAAACCCGGAGTTCTATCTCCGTCGTTTCCCATGAGACAATGTGACTACTTCTGCAATCCAGTTGCGGGTATTAGCGGTTTTCCGAAAGATCCCCGATAGGTTTCTTCGACTTTCCTCCTAGCGGGTTTCGTCCTGCTGTTTTTTTTAAACTCAGTCTGGACTTCTGCGGCCAGATTTCTGTTGTTTTCCTTCTGCCTGGCGCCCCAGACTGTTTTAGGGAGTTGGTATGTTATGTTTCAATATTTTTTTATAGAAAGATCAGGTCAACGGTCAGTTCAGTGGCGATTCAAGGAATGATAATTGTTTTATTTTCTTTTTTGTCATTTTGATAATATGTTCTATTATTCATTCTAAGTTCATTTGGTACTTTTTTTTACTGATTTTTTTCAGCTCTTCAGATCAGGGATTCGACATCATCGGTGAGTATTTTTGCTTTTTCTCTCCCCTAGTGACATCCGGTCTCATAGGCTCAGTTGTTTACACATGCTCTACAGTTTTAAGTCCTTCCTCATTTTCTTCGTCATCATCTGGATTTTTGTCGGCTTTTTTTCGTGGAGACCTCATGACCGAACAAGTTTTTCGAAGCGTCGCGTCACTATGGGATCGGATGTCCGGGACGAACGGCTTGGAGGAAAGGAAGAAACATGATCGATTGGCTAACGGCGAAATATCAACAATTTGGATGGTAGCGGTATTCACATTGTCTCGGGAAACGAAGGAGATAGAACTCCGGGTTTCGCGATGAAAACAAGGGCTGTTTGTTCGTTCAGAAGGTTTTGGATATCATTGTCGGAGAGTCAGGAATACTGGAATGGTGTTGGAGAGCGTTTGGTTGGAAATTGAGGGGTGGATGGAGGTATTGAATGTGGGAAACGGGCAATTGTTTCAGAAAAGAACGATATGAAAGGTAGGGAATGAAAAATGAGAAAATTGAGAAAATCTAGGGTACAAATTTCATGTACAACATGCGGCTGTACATCACATCTAATCTGTATATTTCGTGGGTACGAATCGCGTTTTTTCCTTGGCGAATTTCATTTCATTTTGATCGAAATTCCACAAAATTGTTGTTTGAAAGACTAGTTCTTTTTCAGTTTCGTGTCGGGAACCAGGTTTTTGAAGGTTTTTTTCATTTTCTTCTGTAGGTACTGTTTGGGGAGCGTTCGTAAATTGTTTTTTTTATGGATATTTATTAAAAAAGCAATATTTAGGTGACAATTTTTAAAAATTCGCGAATTTCATACGCGCGGGGGGAGGGGGTTCAATTATTTATTTCAAGGCTTTTATAGCCAAAAAGGGAACGCAAATAATGCCAAATTTCAAGCATCTGGTCTTTCTAACTTGGAAAAATCTGAATTCGAATTCGAATCAGTTTGAGAAATTCATTTCTCACAAAAAACTCTTATGATACCAATTTCTTGATAATTCCTGACGTGAACGTCACTTTAAAACATCAAATTCTATTCAATTCTGAATGTATTACCAACTTTATGACAATAATGTCATTTTATACCAATCTCTTGTTAATTTCTGTCATTTATTACAAAATCCATGACAATTATGTCATTTGTTAGAAAATTCTTGTTAATTCTGTCATTTTTTATTGGTTCATGACAATTCTGTCATTTGTTATTATTTCATGACAATTCTGTCATTTGTTATTATTTCATGACAACTCTGTCATTTGTTATTATTTCATGACAATTCTGTCATTTGTTATTATTTTCATGACAATTCTGTCATTTGTTATTATTTCATGCCAATTCTGTCATTTGTTATTATTTCATGACAACTCTGTCATTTGTTATTATTTCATGACAATTCTGTCATTTGTTATTATTTTCATGACAATTCTGTCATTTGTTATTATTTCATGACAACTCTGTCATTTGTTATTGTTTCATGACAACTCTGTCATTTGTTATCATTTTCATGACAATTCTGTCATTTTTTATTATTTTCATGACAACTCTGTCATTTGTTATATTTTTCGTGACAATTCTGTCATTTTTTACCACTTTCTTTGTTAATTCTGCTGTTTGTTTTCAATTTAGAACCATTGTTTGGTTCCCCATACATTCCTGGTTCAAGTCTAGGAACACATTCTTGGTTCAAGTCCAAGAACTTCCAAATTTTTAGAACCATTTTTTGGTTCCCCACATATTACTGGTTCAACTCCAGGAAAGCGCGCGCGCATTTCAAATTTCTGCGATAATTTATGAGAGAACAATTTAAGCTTCTTATTGAAGCCACTTTTGAGAACATTTCGATTATTGAGAATATATTAATTCTCATCTAGTAAAAGAAGAAGAAGTCTGTAGTTTTGTTAATGTTGTTATTTAATATTTGTTATGACATTTCTTGTATTTGTTATCTCCCCCAAACCCCCTTGTTTTTATCTTTTGCCCCTATCGATGATGCGCCGAGGAAGGAGATTCCATTCGAGCCCTTTATGACGAATCAATAAGACGAGAAATTTAAATGTTGGAAAGGGTAACAATTGAAATTTCAGAAATTTAAATAATATTTTTAAATTTTCAGACCGTTATTTTCCTTTTCCAATGGGCTCGGACTTCAAATGGAATCAAAAATCTATAAATTTGGATTCGTCAAAATTCGCTGAAAATTTTGGATATAATGGACAACGATTGGATTGGAAATGTGAGAAAAACAGCGAAGTTTGGAATAAATCGATGAAGAAATTTGGATGAAAAAGATGAACACGAATATTTGCTCAAAATTTGGAACAAAATGCAAAATGATGGCTGAAATATGGAATTTTGCCGATTTTGATGCTTTGTAGCTGGAAAGGGTACTATTAAAATTTTTTTAAACTGAAAATTTAATTTTAAAATATTTTTTCAGACCGTTATTTCCCTTTCCAATGGAAGTGTTCATCGAAGATGTCGCCAAGAATTTGAAAGAAGTATTGAAAATGAGACGTATGGAGCCGAAATTTGGACATCGAATGCGAAATCAGCGAATTTGGAAAAAATAGTGAAAATCGATGAAGAGATGAAGAAAAACACGAAAATTTACTCAAAAAGTAGACAGTTGGCTGAAATTTGGATATTTGCCAATGTTGATGTTTGGAAGATGGAAAGGGTAATACTTACATTTTTTAAAAATGTTTAATTTAACCAAAAAAAATATTTTTCAGACAGTTATTTCCCTTTCCACCGGAAATGCTTATCGAAGACGTCCCTTGGAATACAAGAAGCCGATGAAATGTGAAGAATCTGCCGAAATATGAAAAATTTGGCGGAAATCGATGAAGAATTCGATTGAAGTGAAGAAGAACATGAAAAATTGCTGGAAATGCGAAATTTTGGCTGATATTTGGATATTTGCCAATATTGATGTTTGTAAGATGGAAAGGGTAATACTTAAATTTTTAAAAATGGAAAATTTAATTTTAAAAGATTTTTCAGACAGTTATTTCCCTTTCCAACCGAAATGCTTATCGAGGACGTCGTTAAGAAGAAGACTTTGTGGAAATATGGTGAAAACTTGGATTCGAATGATGATTCAAGATGTCCGATGCAATGTGACTGAGAAGTATTGGAATGATCAAGATAATTGATTAAAATTGGATGTTTTTTGGCGTGAACGCCCGAAAAAACGAAGGAGAACATCACTGGAAGGGTAATTATTGATTTTTCCAAGTGTTCTTTCTAAAAAGTTAGATTTTCAGACCGTTATTTCCCGATCCAGTGGGACGAAGAACAAACTGTGCCGGATTCGGCTGACTTATTTGGAAATGAAACGAGTTTAGAGGTTGTTTGCAGAACATCGGCAAGAAAACACTGCAGGGTAATTTTTGAAGAAATTATTCATCAAAAAATTGCATTTTTCAGACCGTTATTCCCCTGGCAGTGGTCCGTTGCTTCACCGCGGATACCTCGAAATGTGGAATTCAACCAGTGGTTGTTAATTTCATGAGAAGAATGTATGATTCTTCAAGAAATCCCAAGGATTTTGTCGATATTAGGAGATTGTAAATCGACGATGATTGAAAGGACATCAGAATTCGAATTTGAACTCGATTTGTGCGGAAACTGAAAATGGATCAATTTGAAGAGGATCTAGGCTGGATTCAATTCGAAAAGGTAATTTTTAAATTTCAAAATTCAATAATATTAGATAAAAAAATGGTTTTTTGACGGTTTTTGCATTTTTTTTTTCTAAATTTTAAGCATTTTTCAATGAAAAGGCTTACTTAATTTAATTTCTAAACTTGAACAAAATAAATTATGAAATTGAATAATAGAAATATTATCATTTCCAGAACCATCGCACGACAACTGATTGGATTGCGAAATACAATGGAAAATGATTGGCATGTTGGCTGGGCGTTGTGAATAAGCCTACGGAAAGGCCAACATGGTGAAGTTGATTGGTGGAGATCGATGGGATCGAAAAGGAACACCATAAACTTCGGAAACATCACAAAAGATAACAACGTGATGAATTATCAATCGATTATCCTGATTATGATGCATCAACAAGGAGTTGTGAAGTTTTAGTTGCATTTCGGAATATTCGAATAGTTTGATCGAACTTCAGTTGGATGTTGAAAATGAGAAGAGCGAGGACGTTTGCCTCAAATATGGATTAGTTGGAAATTCCAAAATTGGATCTCAATATGGTTTGAGACGTCTATCGTGCCGTAGTTATTCGAGGTAATTGTTTAAAAATCTATTTTTAAAAAACATTATTGAATTTCAGAACCCCATTTTCTCGGGATGATGGGCCGATTGATACCTCGAAATTTGATGATCACAATAACGGAATTTGGTTGAATTGATGAGAAGTTGTGCCTTCATTTTTGTGTTATTTGGAAATGAGACGAGCGTAGCATTTTGTCGATTGAAAGAAAACGACGATTGAATTTGCGTCAGAATTCGGATTTTAGTACGATTTATGCAGTATGAGAATGGATCAATTTGGAGAGGATCTAGGCTGGATTCAATCCGAAAAAGGTAATTTTTAACTTTAAAATTCAAAAATATGTGATAAAAAACGAATTTTCTACTTTTTTCCCATTTTTTTCAAATTTCTCCACATTTTTCAATGAAAATGATTCGTTAATTGTTTGAAAATAAATTATAAAAATGGAAAAATATAAATATTTTTATTTCCAGAACCATTGAATGCTGAAAATGGAGGAAAGTCACCCAGGCGGTGTTGGAATGAACCGATGAATGGAGTCAATTTTCGGAAATTATTGATTGTTTTGGACAAGGAATGAAATCGATTAAGGATATCTCTCGATGGATTGCGGAACTGAAAGGAAAATCATCGGCATATTGGCTCTGGGCGCTGTGAATAAGCCAACGAAAAGGTCAATATGGTGAAGTTCGATTGGCGATCATCAAAAAAGAATGCCATCAAACTTCGGAATCATCACAAAGGATCAACACGTGATGGTTTATCGATCGATTTTCCTTATTTTGATGCACCAACAGCGAATCGAGAAGATATGAGTGCAGGAACATTGCTTTTTTGGACAATGATCGTATTGGACGTTTTGGAGTGGTCTTGGCTGGACCCAATTTAAACAACTGATCGAATTGGATGCAAAAGTTTGTTCGAGGAGGAAAGAAGTCCATCAATCAATACTTTTTTTGGAAAATGGCTCAATAAGTGGAAATCAGATGCTTTATTTGGAAAGAATACGAATTTTTGATAGGAATTCAATGTTGCGAAGATTTTGATGGGAAAAGTTCCGAAGGATTGCGAAGAAGAACAATAATCGGAATCAGAAACTGGGCGCACCCTTCAAACAAGCCAACGGAAAGGTTTCTGATTGTGGATGAGTGGCGGCTTGGATCAAGGATCACTGAGAATGCCCTCACTTATCCGGATTTTCCTACGCGGATTTTGCTGGAAAATCGCCAATTGTTGTTTGGAGACTTGGAAAAGGTTTGAGAATTTAAACATTTTTTAGATTTAATAAATGTTTTGTTTTTCAGACAGTCATTTCCTTTTCCAAGTCGCTCGCATCTCGAACTTCTGACCACAATGGTAATGGACAAAATAGTTGGATGAAGAATTTTAGATGATGAAAATGTTGAAGGTAGTTTACTATAAATTTCGAAAAAACTCTAATTTTTGAAATTTCAGACTTCCCCATTCGTGTCAACAACAATGGATTCGTTTAATACTTCTTTGGAGATCGATATGAAGAAAACATCAGCAGTTTTTTGAATTTGTTGTCTCATATTGAGACCTTATTTTTTCTCATATTGAGAAAGTTATTGAAAATGTCTCCAATGGAGGTATTGATTTTAATTTTATTGATTTTTAATTAATTTTTAAATTTTCAGACACAACATCATGTGAATGAAACGTTTTGATACCGGCTCCTTGCTCCTACGATAACACTCGCACCGTTGGACCGCATAAAGGACAAGGACGCCACCTCTCCTCCAGCTCCAAAAATTAAAAATATATAAAAAAAATTAAAAAATTAAAAAAAAACAATAAAAAACAAAAAAAACAGTATTTTTCTTTTCTTATTGATTATTTTCTTTCTTTTTCCTTCTTTTTAGTATAATTTTGTCTTATATTAAGACTTCTTCTTCTTTTTTTTAGGGTTTTCTCTTATTTTTAATATATTTCTGTTCCTGATTTTCATTTTTTCTCATATTGAGAAACTTTTATAAATAAATTTTCTTTTTATACAATTGTTTGGTTGATTTTTTGAATTATTGGTTTTGAAATACCATTAATTTTATTTTTTGTTTCATTTTTTCTTTGGAGTTTTCAGATAAAATTTTAGGATCGTTCTCCGGACAATATTCTGTGGTCAGCAATGTTCAAACAATTCTTGGATTTTTATCAATATTTCAAATTTCAATTTATGTCGAAATCTGAAAGAACAATGATAGTTTGGTGTTAAAAATAATGGGAAAATGGTACAATTTTTTCTGGAATTGAGATTTCAAAAATAAAGGCGGGTTTTTTTCTTTAAAAAATAACAATAAACCATTTCAAAAACTTAATTCTTTTCATCTTCCTTTAAAAATGGTTTATTTTTCGTTATTTATTGTAAAAACCATTTCAAAAATTTGAATTTTATATATTATCTGAAAGAATTGGTTTATTTTTCGTTATTTATTTTAAAAAACCATTCCAAAAATTGTTTTTATATTTTTTCTAAAAAGAAGTGATTTTATTTTCGCTTTTTATTTTAAAATACTTTTAAAATGTTTATATTTCTTTCGTTATTTAAAATAAACCTTAAAAAATGGTTAAGTTTTCTTCATTTATACTTGATTTTATCTATTTTTCTTCATTTTTATATTTGATTTCTTTTCCAGGTGAATAAATACATATTTTTTATAATTGTTGGACTCTTTTTTTCTTTTTTATATGACTGGTTATGAAAAACCATTAATTTTCTTCTTTATTTGTCGTTTTTCTTTGGAAACTTTCAGAAAATATTTCAGAAGGTCTACACCAGTGCTCGGATTCTCCATCAGTGCTCAACAGTGCCTAGCAATTGCTCAAACACTTCTTGGAAATTTATCAGGTTGTCAAGTTTCAATTTTTATCAAAATTTGAAAAACAGCTGTCAAAAAAAGTGTTCTGAAATTGGGAATAAATTATTTCTTTTAAAAGTTTGGAATTTTTCATAATTTAACATCAATTTTCAATGATTTTCTATTCCCAATTCATATTTTTCAATAAAGTGCGGTAAATCATAAGCAAAAACTTGTCTTTAAATTGTTCGGATTATGTGGGCTTTCAGTTTCGTAAAAATTGTAAAAGAATATATAGAAATTAGTTTTTGATCCAATTGGTGGCTCCTTTATGAAATTTGCGACAATGGGTTTTTATTTTTTTTGTTTTTTCATTTTTTTTCATATTTCTCATGTTGATTGATTTAAATAAAGGATTTATTGAAGTGTTGTTTGTGTTCTGAAAAGAAAGTTGCAAAAAATGAAGGAGCACCAAAAATACCTAAATTTTCAATTGACTAAGTTTCTTAAAATTATCTGAAGGTCCCACATAAAGTATTTTTTATTTTGTTTTTCATTTTTTTTAATTAGTACGCATGTATGAGTAAATTTCAGATTATTTAGGCCCTTCTTATTCGTTTCAGATTGTATTTTTCGTTGTGTTGGTTTCATCGTCATTGGTCATCAGTTTTCCTTCCTTAAGTTTCGGTCGTTGAGGTCTATCTGTGTCTAAGAGTCTATCGCCGTTTACTAGGGTTTTTAGCCAGATACCAGTCAATCAATACAGTTCAAATGGTGCAGTTCTGCCAAACATTTCATAACTTTTATTTTATATTATTTTTCTTTTAAAAATATTCAATAAAGAATTTGTTTTATTCACTGTGTTTTTTTTTATTTAAAGACAAGAAAGAGCTTATGGTTTGTCAGCACTCAAAATTTCAAAAAAAAAAAAGAATTTATACCTGTTTTTGAAGTTAATTTTTGGAATTCAATATTTCTTTGGAATACATTTTTTTGAATTCAAAAATCTAAACTCTTTAAAAGTTCCAGACGAGCTGAAACAACGACAAATGTGGCGTCAACTGGATCGGATCGTGCAGATCAACAACAACGACATCAACAGGGAATATCAGCTGGATTCAGACTTGGAACGATCAAGAAAAAGGCAGGACCACTCGATGGGGGAGAATTTTGGAATGGTAAGTGTTTAGAACTGAAAAGTAGAAGACTTAAAAAAGAAGATAAACTTGAAGGCTTGTAGATAAATTCTTAATTAGGTTCAAAAACATATCTTTCCTTCAAAATTCCAATTTTATCTTTGAAATTTTAAAAATTGCTTACTTTTAATCATTTTGTAGAATTTTGTTTTCAAAAATGTGGAAATTTGCGAAGGGTGTAATTTGCAAGCTCTCGCACTTTTATAAGATTTTAATATTGAACTCTGAACAGAAATTTCTTTTAAAATATTGAAGCGTTAAAATGACAACTTTGAAAATGAAAAATAAAATATTCGTTGTGAAAAATATGGATAATTTCAGGAACAATGACTCGGAGTCGGCGAAATGGGACCATCAGCGAATTGACCGACCATGGACAACGCAAAGTGAACCGTTCCAGGCGATGAAACAACGACAAGTTGGACGATAACAGGACCGGATCGTTTAGATCAACAACAAGGACATCAACGGGTAACATCAGCTGGGGGTTCGGAGTTGGAACGATCAAGCAAACGGCAGGACCACTCGATGGGGAGAATTTTGGAATGGTAAGTGTTTAGAACTGGAAAGTAGAAGACTTTAAAAAGAAGATAAACTTGAAGGCTTGGAGATAAATGAGGAATTTTGTTTAAAAATATGTAGAAATTTGAGCCAGCTTAAATCCTGCGCGTTTATAAGATTTTAACGTTTCTGAACAGAATTTTCGTCAAACGTATTGAAGCGTTAAATATAATATTGAAGCGGTAAGATTAATGAAATTTCTCAAAATACCAATTTTAACTGCGATGTTTTAAAAGTTGTTTACTTTTAATAATTTTTAATACTTTCAGACCAACATCTCCAACCAAGCCAACAACGTCGATAGAAGCGAAACCAATTTGAAACAAGGTGAACTATTAATTTCTAAAAAAAATAGAGTTTTAAACATTACTGGAATAATTTTGCAAAAATGTAAACTTTTTGAAGTTTCAGACTAGCTGGAACACTGATTGAATTTTCATACAATGCCGAGAATTGTGATTATTGTGGCGAAGGAGGAGAAGTTGAGAGTTCGAATGCACAAAAATAGACAGAAGCAGAAAAGAGTTCAGAATGTAAGATTCAATATCGAAATGTTTGATTGCAAATATTTTTATTTTCGCCCTGATTGGTTTTCGAATCTGGTCAACATCAACATCAACCCGGAACGACAGGATTTGGGCACATGGGACCATTCGTTGATCAAGTCAAAACAGCGACTGGAACGATCAAATTGAAGACGGAAGATGACGAAACAACAAAAAACAGGACACAATTTAGGATCTGGAATGAAAAGATGCAATTTAAAATGGTGCTTCGAGGTCTTGAACGGATTTCCAGAAAGATGTGAGCTGTGTACTTTAAGAGACGATGTCCGAGTCGCATTGAATCATAGTGCCCTAGGCCGAATAATTGAGCTATCAACTTGAAACTTCGTATGTGAGTGCGGTAGGGGTCAAAGAATATTTTCGTACCACAAAACCTTTGAAGTGTCCCGGCGTTCGGGGGGAGCTCCCCGTTTTGTCTTACAACTTTGACCGGATATAACTTTGCTCATTTTCCTAACTATGAGCAGATACTTATATTATTAGAAAGCTCTCATTATGTTCTACAACTTTACTGTTAACAACAAAGCGCAAAAAAAATTTTTTGAGTATGAAAATATTGAAGATAGAAAATTGGATTTAGTTTTTCATAATTTTCAAATAAAATAACCCCTTTGGCGGTATAAAAATTTTACGAATTCCTATAGAAAATGATTTTTCCTATCGAATGATATATATAAGATCAAAAACTCAGGGTCCCATAGTTTCAAAAAATAGCCAAATATGCGAAAAAATTACACTTTTTGGCAAAAAATGCACATTCAAATGAGCTGTAAATACCTTAGAATTGAGCTTTTTGTTTCAAATTTGAACGTAAATGGTCGTTTTTATTATTGTCTTCCATTTCGTGCCATTTTTGTCAGAAAAATCAAAAAAAAAATTTTTGAAAATTTTCGATGACTTTTTTTTGGTCAATTTTTCGAAAAATTTTGTAAAATTTTTTTTTGCGTTTTTTTGCCAATTTTATATCGTAAACATCATAATTGACCGTTTTGTGAAACAACAGAAACATTTTTGAGCAAAAAACGCAAAAAAAAATTTTACAAAATTTTTCGAAAAATTGACCAAAAAAAAGTCATCGAAAATTTTCAAAAAAAATTTTTTTTTATTTTTCTGACAAAAATGGCTCGAAATGGAAGAAAATAATAAAAACGACCATTTAAGTTCAAATTTGAAACAAAAAGCTCAATTCTAAGGTATTTACAGCTCATTTGAATGTGCATTTTTTGCCAAAAAGTGTAATTTTTTCGCATATTTGGCTATTTTTTGAAACTATGGGACCCTGAGTTTTTGATCTTATATATATCATTCGATAGGAAAAATCATTTTCTACAGGAATTCGTAAAATTTTTATACCGCCAAAGGGGTTTTTTCATTTGAAAATTATGAAAAACTAAATCCAATTTTCTATCTTCAACATTTTCATACTCAAAAAATTTTTTTTGCGCTTTGTTGTTAACAATAAAGTTGTAGAACATAATGAGAGCTTTCTAATTATATACGTATCTACTCGTAATTCGAAAAATGAGCAAAGTTATGTCCGGTCAAAGTTGTAAGACAAAACGGGGAGCTCCCCCCGAACGCCGGGACACTTCAAAGGTTTTGTGATACGAAAATAATCTTTGACCCCTACCGCACTCACTTACGAAGTTTCAAGTTGATAGCACAATTATTCGGCCTAGGGCACGTACTAACGTGTTACATTTAACGCGACTCAGACATTGTCTCTTAAACAGGTACGTTTTTTAGATTTGAAAAGTAAGAAGATCTGAAATATTATGCTTGGATCATAGATTATGTATGCGCGATTGAAACCTTACGCGTATTTATTTTTTTCAAAAAACTTACAAAATTCAGAAATAAATTAAATTCAAACTATCGAACAATAATTCACATAATTCAAAAAAAAAGGTTTATTGCAGTCGGTACTAAGTCAGTTTTTCAGTTTTGTATTACAGGGTGGCTTTTATTTACGGGTCCCACTTTTAGCTGTAATATCATATCTCTGAAAATAGAAAATCAAATGAGCTCAGATTCAACAAATAATTTCTTAGAACATAAACAAATAGTTATCAACAACAATTATTCGATTCGGCCTCCATTGGAGACGATGACCGTTTAAGGACGTCTAGGAATGGCATCAAGTGTGGCACGATGGTATTGGAGAGATAGTCTGTCCCATTCCTCGATCAATTTCTGCTTCAAAGCCTCAACATTCGAGTGGGGTCTTCCACAGACCTTATTCTGCAAAAATCCCCAGATTGAATGGTCCAGCGGGTTCAAATCCGGCGGCGACGACGGCCAATCTTCCTTCTTGATGAACGCAGGAAAATGGTACTCGCACCACTGCTTAGTGAATTTGGCAGCGTGTGCTGGAAAGCCATCCTGTTGGAAGACCCAGTTTTGATTCTCGAAGTGGGATAGGTCCAAGGCATCAGATGATTCTCCAGAATTTCATTGACAGAGTAATTTCTGTCGATTTTTAATCTTTATCGACGAAAACCAACGAACACTTGCCATTTTAGCAGATGGTACCAAAAATCATTACACTTGGTGTGACGAGCTCTTCAGCCATTTTTCTGATCGATCTGTGCGGATTCCTTCTGATCCTCTCCCTGACAAGTTTGACCTTCGGTGGAGTTGTAACAGTGACTGGATTTCCTCTTCCGACACGGTCCTTGAGTGCCCCAGTCTTTTTAAAACGACGGGTTGCTTTGTAGATGGCCCATCTTAAAATTCCGAGTCGTTTGGCGATTTCTCTCGTACCAAAACCGCTGTTGTGAAGGTCGACGATTGAGTGCGATGAATACTGGGCGGTGCCATTTCACTAAAAATAAACCGATTATTCTGAAACTTGGTGGGATGAAAAATGAAGCATTAATTTAAAAAATCGGTAAAAACTGGGAAATTTCTGAAAACTCGAGACAAATTCTAAGAATTATTAATATTTTCAGTCACTTTGTTAATTCCAGATCAACAACTCTCCAGTGTCAACAATTGGAGATGCCCACCAATAGCCACGATTCAAGGTACATCTTTAAATTCTTAAAAATTTGGAAATTTGCAGAAATTTCATTTTTTGAACCAACTTTCTGAAAATTGCAGATAAATTTAAGAAATTGATTTTAAGTCAATTTCTTAATTTCAGATCTTCAACATCTTCAACTTCCAACAATTGAGGATGATAAACAGCGGCCACATCGAAAGGTAAATAATAAACATCTAAGACTCTTAAATTTTCCGAAAAAATCTGGTTTTTTTTGGAAAATTCATTTTTACAACTAAACTTTTGTCATAGGCGGCCGAAGGCTATCGCCAATTTTTCAATTCATTTAGAAATCCCAAATTATTCAAAATTCCAATTTTTAAGTTAAAAATTAAGAAAAACGGTTCAATTTTACTAATTTTTGACATTTTCAGACCATTTCCTCCGACAAATCAACATCACGGATCAAACCGCAATCGATTTATATCAAGGTAACAATTTATTTTGAAAAAAATTGGAATTGTTGAACGAAAAAATGCGATTTTGAGGCTTTTTGGAAATTTTTCCAAAAGAAATCGCATTTTTACAACTAAAATTTTGTCATAGGCGGCCGAAGGCTATCGCCAATTTTTCAGTTTGCTTAAAAAGATGCAAAGTTTTCAAAATTCCAATTTTTTATTTAAAATTTAAGAAAACGGGTCAATTTTACTAATTTTTGACATTTTCAGACCATCCCCAGCAACACAGCAACATCACGGATCAAACCGCAATCGATTTATATCAAGGTAACAATTTATTTTGAAAAAAATTGGAATTGTTGAACGAAAAAATGCGATTTTGAGGCTTTTTGGAAATTTTTCCAAAAGAAATCGCATTTTTACAACTAAACTTTTGTCATAGGCGGCCGAAGGCTATCGCCAATTTTTCAATTCATTTAGAAATCCCAAATTATTCAAAATTCCAATTTTTAAGTTAAAAATTAAGAAAAACGGTTCAATTTTACTAATTTTTGACATTTTCAGACCATTTCCTCCGACAAATCAACATCACGGATCAAACCGCAATCGATTTATATCAAGGTAACAATTTATTTTGAAAAAAATTGGAATTGTTGAACGAAAAAATGCGATTTTGAGGCTTTTTGGAAATTTTTCCAAAAGAAATCGCATTTTTACAGCTATATTTTTGTCATAGGCGGCCGAAGGCTATCGCCAATTTTTCAGTTTGCTTAAAAAGATGCAAAGTTTTCAAAATTCCAATTTTTTATTTAAATATTTAAAAAACGGGTCAATTTTACTAATTTCTGACATTTTCAGGCCATCTTCTCCAACAAATCAACATCACGGATCAAATCGCAATCGATTTTCATCAAGGTAACTATTTATTTTGAAAAAAATTGGAATTGTTGAAAGAAAAATGCGATTTTGAGTCTTTTTGGAAATTTTTCCAAAAGAAATCGCATTTTTACAGCTATATTTTTGTCATAGGCGGCCGAAGGCTATCGCCAATTTTTCAGTTTGCTTATAAAGATGCAAAGTTTTCAAAATTCCAATTTAATAATTAAAATTTAAGAAAACGGGTCAATTTTACTAATTTTTGACATTTTCAGGCCATCTTCTCCAACACATCAAAATCGCGGATCAAATCGCAATCGATTTTCATCAAGGTAACTATTTATTTCGAAAAAAATTGGATTTCAGGACGACAAATATCATCAAATGACTCAAGTGTCAAGTGGAGATGCAAAATCCGTCGGCGACAACCAGTTTTAAGAGCCGGAATGAAACAACATGCAGTATGCGGAAGCCGAAAACCGTACATACCCACATCGAAAAACTGACTTTTGTGTGAGAAATCCTATGGTTGAATCACGTACATAGAACCATTTTCGAAGCCTGCTCTGCACAAGTTACACTGGAAGGCTTCCGAGAACCCAATAACTTTCCAGATACGCCAGATATTGGTCAGTTCCGGACCTGACCAACTTTCTGACAGACTGGGATGGGTTGAGAAGCTCCCTTTCTCGACTTTATTACTGCTTAGATAGGATTTTAGTATGAACTGGGTAACGGATCATTCTCAGTTGGAATTGTTGAAAAAATAAACTTGGAAAAGACTGTTCCAATACCCAGGCCTCTAGAATACCCACTGTCGGGAGCTTCTCAACAATAAAAAAAAACAAGATTAGAGTGATAACTATAAAAGAAATTAGTTATTTATCAATCGTCCAACTGCAACTTCATCACATTGCACACCATATGTCATATTTTGCCCTCCCTCCATTATTGGAAATTCAAACGATGCTGCAGATTGGTGGTCCTGGAAAACTTAAATGAGCACATTCCCGTGTTTTTAGTAAAATAATGTTGCATTGGAAAAACTTCCAAAAATTTTCAAAATTTTGCGTTAGCCGCCTATGACAAAAGTTTAGCTGTTAAAAAATGGAATTTTCGGAATTTGCTTCTTTTTAAGCAAACTGAAAAATTGGCGATAGCCTTCGGCCGCCTATGACAAAAATATAGCTGTAAAAATGCGATTTCTTTTGGAAAAATTTCCAAAAAGACTCAAAATCGCATTTTTCTTTCAACAATTCCAATTTTTTTCAAAATAAATAGTTACCTTGATGAAAATCGATTGCGGTTCCATCCGTGCTATTGCTGTGTTGCTGGGGATGGTCTGAAAATGTCAAAAATTAAGAAAACGGTTCAATTTCACTCATTTTTAAGTTTAAAATTGGAATTTTCTGCATTTGCATCTTTTTAAGCAAACTGAAAAATTGGCGATAGCCTTCGGCCGCCTATGACAAAAGTCTAGCTGTAAAAATGCGATTTCTTTTGGAAAAATTTCCAAAAAGTCTCAAAATCGCATTTTTCTTTCAAAAATTCCAATTTTTTTCAAAATAAATAGTTACCTTGATGAAAATCGATTGCGGTTCCATCCGTGCTATTGCTGTGTTGCTGGGGATGGTCTGAAAATGTCAAAAATTAAGAAAACGGTTCAATTTCACTCATTTTTAAGTTAAAAATTGGAATTTTCTGAATTTGCATCTTTTTAAGCAAACTGAAAAATTGGCGATAGCCTTCGGCCGCCTATGACAAAAGTCTAGCTGTAAAAATGCGATTTCTTTTGGAAAAATTTCCAAAAAGTCTCAAAATCGCATTTTTCTTTCAAAAATTCCAATTTTTTTCAAAATAAATAGTTACCTTGATGAAAATCGATTGCGGTTCCATCCGTGCTATTGCTGTGTTGCTGGGGATGGTCTGAAAATGTCAAAAATTAAGAAAATGGTTCAATTTCACTCATTTTTAAGTTAAAAATTGGAATTTTGAAAACTTTGCATCTTTTTAAGCAAACTGAAAAATTGGCGATAGCCTTCGGCCGCCTATGACAAAAGTCTAGCTGTAAAAATGCGATTTCTTTTGGAAAAATTTCCAAAAAGTCTCAAAATCGCATTTTTCTTTCAAAAATTCCAATTTTTTTCAAAATAAATAGTTACCTTGATGAAAATCGATTGCGGTTCCATCCGTGCTATTGCTGTGTTGCTGGGGATGGTCTGAAAATGTCAAAAATTAAGAAAATGGTTCAATTTCACTCATTTTTAAGTTAAAAATTGGAATTTTGAAAACTTTGCATCTTTTTAAGCAAACTGAAAAATTGGCGATAGCCTTCGGCCGCCTATGACAAAAGTCTAGCTGTAAAAATGCGATTTCTTTTGGAAAAATTTCCAAAAAGTCTCAAAATCGCATTTTTCTTTCAAAAATTCCAATTTTTTTCAAAATAAATAGTTACCTTGATGAAAATCGATTGCGGTTCCATCCGTGCTATTGCTGTGTTGCTGGGGATGGTCTGAAAATGTCAAAAATTAAGAAAATGGTTCAATTTCACTCATTTTTAAGTTTAAAATTGGAATTTTGAAAACTTTGCATCTTTTTAAGCAAACTGAAAAATTGGCGATAGCCTTCGGCCGCCTATGACAAAAGTCTAGCTGTAAAAATGCGATTTCTTTTGGAAAAATTTCCAAAAAGTCTCAAAATCGCATTTTTCTTTCAAAAATTCCAATTTTTTTCAAAATAAATAGTTACCTTGATGAAAATCGATTGCGGTTCCATCCGTGCTATTGCTGTGTTGCTGGGGATGGTCTGAAAATGTCAAAAATTAAGAAAACGGTTCAATTTCACTCATTTTTAAGTTTAAAATTGGAATTTTCTGCATTTGCATCTTTTTAAGCAAACTGAAAAATTGGCGATAGCCTTCGGCCGCCTATGACAAAAGTCTAGCTGTAAAAATGCGATTTCTTTTGGAAAAATTTCCAAAAAGTCTCAAAATCGCATTTTTCTTTCAAAAATTCCAATTTTTTTCAAAATAAATAGTTACCTTGATGAAAATCGATTGCGGTTCCATCCGTGCTATTGCTGTGTTGCTGGGGATGGTCTGAAAATGTCAAAAATTAAGAAAACGGTTCAATTTCACTCATTTTTAAGTTTAAAATTGGAATTTTCTGCATTTGCATCTTTTTAAGCAAACTGAAAAATTGGCGATAGCCTTCGGCCGCCTATGACAAAAGTCTAGCTGTAAAAATGCGATTTCTTTTGGAAAAATTTCCAAAAAGTCTCAAAATCGCATTTTTCTTTCAAAAATTCCAATTTTTTTCAAAATAAATAGTTACCTTGATGAAAATCGATTGCGGTTCCATCCGTGCTATTGCTGTGTTGCTGGGGATGGTCTGAAAATGTCAAAAATTAAGAAAACGGTTCAATTTCACTCATTTTTAAGTTTAAAATTGGAATTTTCTGCATTTGCATCTTTTTAAGCAAACTGAAAAATTGACGATAGCCTTCGGCCGCCTATGACAAAAGTCTAGCTGTAAAAATGCGATTTCTTTTGGAAAAATTTCCAAAAAGTCTCAAAATCGCATTTTTCTTTCAAAAATTCCAATTTTTTTCAAAATAAATAGTTACCTTGATGAAAATCGATTGCGGTTCCATCCGTGCTATTGCTGTGTTGCTGGGGATGGTCTGAAAATGTCAAAAATTAAGAAAACGGTTCAATTTCACTCATTTTTAAGTTTAAAATTGGAATTTTCTGCATTTGCATCTTTTTAAGCAAACTGAAAAATTGGCGATAGCCTTCGGCCGCCTATGACAAAAGTCTAGCTGTAAAAATGCGATTTCTTTTGGAAAAATTTCCAAAAAGTCTCAAAATCGCATTTTTCTTTCAAAAATTCCAATTTTTTTCAAAATAAATAGTTACCTTGATGAAAATCGATTGCGGTTCCATCCGTGCTATTGCTGTGTTGCTGGGGATGGTCTGAAAATGTCAAAAATTAAGAAAATGGTTCAATTTCACTCATTTTTAAGTTAAAAATTGGAATTTTGAAAACTTTGCATCTTTTTAAGCAAACTGAAAAATTGGCGATAGCCTTCGGCCGCCTATGACAAAAGTCTAGCTGTAAAAATGCGATTTCTTTCGGAAAAATTTCCAAAAAGTCTCAAAATCGCATTTTTCTTTCAAAAATTCCAATTTTTTTCAAAATAAATAGTTACCTTGATGAAAATCGATTGCGGTTCCATCCGTGCTATTGCTGTGTTGCTGGGGATGGTCTGAAAATGTCAAAAATTAAGAAAATGGTTCAATTTCACTCATTTTTAAGTTAAAAATTGGAATTTTGAAAACTTTGCATCTTTTTAAGCAAACTGAAAAATTGGCGATAGCCTTCGGCCGCCTATGACAAAAGTCTAGCTGTAAAAATGCGATTTCTTTTGGAAAAATTTCCAAAAAGTCTCAAAATCGCATTTTTCTTTCAAAAATTCCAATTTTTTTCAAAATAAATAGTTACCTTGATGAAAATCGATTGCGGTTCCATCCGTGCTATTGCTGTGTTGCTGGGGATGGTCTGAAAATGTCAAAAATTAAGAAAACGGTTCAATTTCACTCATTTTTAAGTTTAAAATTGGAATTTTCTGCATTTGCATCTTTTTAAGCAAACTGAAAAATTGGCGATAGCCTTCGGCCGCCTATGACAAAAGTCTAGCTGTAAAAATGCGATTTCTTTTGGAAAAATTTCCAAAAAGTCTCAAAATCGCATTTTTCTTTCAAAAATTCAATTTTTTTTCAAAATAAATAGTTACCTTGATGAAAATCGATTGCGGTTCCATCCGTGCTATTGCTGTGTTGCTGGGGATGGTCTGAAAATGTCAAAAATTAAGAAAACGGTTCAATTTCACTCATTTTTAAGTTTAAAATTGGAATTTTCTGCATTTGCATCTTTTTAAGCAAACTGAAAAATTGGCGATAGCCTTCGGCCGCCTATGACAAAAGTCTAGCTGTAAAAATGCGATTTCTTTTGGAAAAATTTCCAAAAAGTCTCAAAATCGCATTTTTCTTTCAAAAATTCCAATTTTTTTCAAAATAAATAGTTACCTTGATGAAAATCGATTGCGGTTCCATCCGTGCTATTGCTGTGTTGCTGGGGATGGTCTGAAAATGTCAAAAATTAAGAAAATGGTTCAATTTCACTCATTTTTAAGTTAAAAATTGGAATTTTGAAAACTTTGCATCTTTTTAAGCAAACTGAAAAATTGGCGATAGCCTTCGGCCGCCTATGACAAAAGTCTAGCTGTAAAAATGCGATTTCTTTCGGAAAAATTTCCAAAAAGTCTCAAAATCGCATTTTTCTTTCAAAAATTCCAATTTTTTTCAAAATAAATAGTTACCTTGATGAAAATCGATTGCGGTTCCATCCGTGCTATTGCTGTGTTGCTGGGGATGGTCTGAAAATGTCAAAAATTAAGAAAATGGTTCAATTTCACTCATTTTTAAGTTAAAAATTGGAATTTTGAAAACTTTGCATCTTTTTAAGCAAACTGAAAAATTGGCGATAGCCTTCGGCCGCCTATGACAAAAGTCTAGCTGTAAAAATGCGATTTCTTTTGGAAAAATTTCCAAAAAGTCTCAAAATCGCATTTTTCTTTCAAAAATTCCAATTTTTTTCAAAATAAATAGTTACCTTGATGAAAATCGATTGCGGTTCCATCCGTGCTATTGCTGTGTTGCTGGGGATGGTCTGAAAATGTCAAAAATTAAGAAAACGGTTCAATTTCACTCATTTTTAAGTTTAAAATTGGAATTTTCTGCATTTGCATCTTTTTAAGCAAACTGAAAAATTGGCGATAGCCTTCGGCCGCCTATGACAAAAGTCTAGCTGTAAAAATGCGATTTCTTTTGGAAAAATTTCCAAAAAGTCTCAAAATCGCATTTTTCTTTCAAAAATTCAATTTTTTTTCAAAATAAATAGTTACCTTGATGAAAATCGATTGCGGTTCCATCCGTGCTATTGCTGTGTTGCTGGGGATGGTCTGAAAATGTCAAAAATTAAGAAAACGGTTCAATTTCACTCATTTTTAAGTTTAAAATTGGAATTTTCTGCATTTGCATCTTTTTAAGCAAACTGAAAAATTGGCGATAGCCTTCGGCCGCCTATGACAAAAGTCTAGCTGTAAAAATGCGATTTCTTTTGGAAAAATTTCCAAAAAGTCTCAAAATCGCATTTTTCTTTCAAAAATTCCAATTTTTTTCAAAATAAATAGTTACCTTGATGAAAATCGATTGCGGTTCCATCCGTGCTATTGCTGTGTTGCTGGGGATGGTCTGAAAATGTCAAAAATTAAGAAAACGGTTCAATTTCACTCATTTTTAAGTTTAAAATTGGAATTTTCTGCATTTGCATCTTTTTAAGCAAACTGAAAAATTGACGATAGCCTTCGGCCGCCTATGACAAAAGTCTAGCTGTAAAAATGCGATTTCTTTTGGAAAAATTTCCAAAAAGTCTCAAAATCGCATTTTTCTTTCAAAAATTCCAATTTTTTTCAAAATAAATAGTTACCTTGATGAAAATCGATTGCGGTTCCATCCGTGCTATTGCTGTGTTGCTGGGGATGGTCTGAAAATGTCAAAAATTAAGAAAACGGTTCAATTTCACTCATTTTTAAGTTTAAAATTGGAATTTTCTGCATTTGCATCTTTTTAAGCAAACTGAAAAATTGGCGATAGCCTTCGGCCGCCTATGACAAAAGTCTAGCTGTAAAAATGCGATTTCTTTTGGAAAAATTTCCAAAAAGTCTCAAAATCGCATTTTTCTTTCAAAAATTCCAATTTTTTTCAAAATAAATAGTTACCTTGATGAAAATCGATTGCGGTTCCATCCGTGCTATTGCTGTGTTGCTGGGGATGGTCTGAAAATGTCAAAAATTAAGAAAACGGTTCAATTTCACTCATTTTTAAGTTTAAAATTGGAATTTTGAAAACTTTGCATATTTTTAAGCAAACTGAAAAATTGGCGATAGCCTTCGGCCGCCTATGACAAAAGTCTAGCTGTAAAAATGCGATTTCTTTTGGAAAAATTTCCAAAAAGTCTCAAAATCGCATTTTTCTTTCAAAAATTCAATTTTTTTTCAAAATAAATAGTTACCTTGATGAAAATCGATTGCGGTTCCATCCGTGCTATTGCTGTGTTGCTGGGGATGGTCTGAAAATGTCAAAAATTAAGAAAATGGTTCAATTTCACTCATTTTTAAGTTAAAAATTGGAATTTTGAAAACTTTGCATATTTTTAAGCAAACTGAAAAATTGGCGATAGCCTTCGGCCGCCTATGACAAAAGTCTAGCTGTAAAAATGCGATTTCTTTTGGAAAAATTTCCAAAAAGTCTCAAAATCGCATTTTTCTTTCAAAAATTCCAATTTTTTTCAAAATAAATAGTTATCTTGATGAAAATCGATTGCGGTTCCATCCGTGCTATTGCTGTGTTGCTGGGGATGGTCTGAAAATGTCAAAAATTAAGAAAATGGTTCAATTTCACTCATTTTTAAGTTAAAAATTGGAATTTTGAAAACTTTGCATATTTTTAAGCAAGCTGAAAAATTGGCGATAGCCTTCGGCCGCCTATGACAAAAGTCTAGCTGTAAAAATGCGATTTCTTTTGGAAAAATTTCCAAAAAGTCTCAAAATCGCATTTTTCTTTCAAAAATTCAATTTTTTTTCAAAATAAATAGTTACCTTGATGAAAATCGATTGCGGTTCCATCCGTGCTATTGCTGTGTTGCTGGGGATGGTCTGAAAATGTCAAAAATTAAGAAAATGGTTCAATTTCACTCATTTTTAAGTTAAAAATTGGAATTTTGAAAACTTTGCATCTTTTTAAGCAAACTGAAAAATTGACGATAGCCTTAGGCCGCCTATGACAAAAGTCTAGCTGTAAAAATGCGATTTCTTTTGGAAAAATTTCCAAAAAGTCTCAAAATCGCATTTTTCTTTCAAAAATTCCAATTTTTTTCAAAATAAATAGTTACCTTGATGAAAATCGATTGCGGTTCCATCCGTGCTATTGCTGTGTTGCTGGGGATGGTCTGAAAATGTCAAAAATTAAGAAAATGGTTCAATTTCACTCATTTTTAAGTTAAAAATTGGAATTTTGAAAACTTTGCATCTTTTTAAGCAAACTGAAAAATTGGCGATAGCCTTCGGCCGCCTATGACAAAAGTCTAGCTGTAAAAATGCGATTTCTTTTGGAAAAATTTCCAAAAAGTCTCAAAATCGCATTTTTCTTTCAAAAATTCCAATTTTTTTCAAAATAAATAGTTACCTTGATGAAAATCGATTGCGGTTCCATCCGTGCTATTGCTGTGTTGCTGGGGATGGTCTGAAAATGTCAAAAATTAGTAAAATTGACCCGTTTTCTTAAATTTTAATTATTAAATTGGAATTTTGAAAACTTTGCATCTTTTTAAACAAAATAAAAAATTGGCGATAGCCTTCGGCCGCCTATGACAAAAATATAGCTGTAAAAATGCGATTTCTTTTGGAAAAATTTCCAAAAAGACTCAAAATCGCATTTTTCTTTCAACAATTCCAATTTTTTTCAAAATAAATAGTTACCTTGATGAAAATCGATTGCGATTTGATCCGTGATGTTGATTTGTTGGAGAAGATGGCCTGAAAATGTCAAAAATGATTAAATTGAACCGCAAATCTCAAATTCTGATGAATCCGTACCTATTACGCGTTCCAGCAAATCGAAATTATTGCATCACTCCAAAGGTTGTTCAATTGTCCTCCTATCATCACCTATCACTTCTTTATTCAATTACGTCGTCCAAACGTTTGGAAGGTCCCAAGATTCGCTGAAATTGGAAATCGTGATCATGAAAAGAACCAACTCATAGGTGGGATACCGCGGATTTAGCCTAGTAACGAGTTTAACTTTTTTTTCACTTGACAAGGTGTAACGACCTTAACTTTTTTAATTACTATCCAAAAATAGATGTTTGCCTTGACGCACTTTCGGATATTTGTTTTTTTTTAAGTTTTTTTCAGCGTTTTTGCTGCTTTTTACGGTTTGTAGTCGTCTTAAGTTAAAAAATTTTTTTTTTGTAACTAGCTTAACTTTGAGATTTCAAAATGACCCAATCCCACCTATGAACCAACTGATTGATTAACTCACACATAATTGTAGGTTCGAAACATTGAGATAAATCATCCAGCCCAGGGTGCTCCTTCAACATATTCCTGAACTATTGTTTACAGCATCCCTAGACGTTTTTCAAAGTGTTGTCGCATGTTTGAAGTAGTAGATGTCATGGTTATTGTTGTTTTAGCTGAAAATTGGAAGAAGATTAGAAGAACCAATTTTATGATGATAAACCATTCGCCAAATTTGATCTGCGTCACAACACCAATCACTGAACATCTTGTATCCTTGAACCACTCGTCACCTGTTCACATCGCATATTTGAAAGCTGCTTCCCGGTGAAAGGAGTCTGAAATATGATACTAATTTATTTAAAAACTGATTTCATGACGCCAACCTCAACGCTTTCAAATAAAAATCAGATTGCGGGTTCCCATTGTCGTTGCAACGTTTGGTGCGACTGAAAATGAAAATTGTACATCAGCGTTTTGGGATTCTAAACAAACGGTTCGTATTCAACAGCAACACAGATCCTTCGATCCCTTGACCTTGTCACCAACTTGTTCATCCGTCGACGACTTTAACGCTTTATTTTGGCAAGGAATCTAAAAATCGAAAAATTGATTCATAAGTTATGTTTTATGGTTCAAAACCCACTTCGAAATCAATCCCATCCAAACTGAGAGTCCTTCCAATTATTATGTCGATTACTGTTGTCGTCGTTCTTGTTGAAACTTGCGTACCGCTAAAAATGAATTAATGACTGAATATTCATTTCCTAGGATTCCAAACAAACGTCGGCATGCACCCAATATCCATGTTTCTTCTCTACTTCGAATGATATTTCAACATCTCAGTAGGTTTGTTGTTGATTGCGACGAATCTGAAATTCAAAAAATTATCCGATCAATATTCTACGGCTCAAAACCAATTGCAAAACAAATCCATTCTGTTTTGGAGATACTTGGCATTGTTGGAAGGTTGAGAGCTTGTTCACACTTGTGTACCACTGAAAATCAAATATTGATTGAACATCAAGGTCTTTATTATCCAACTTTTCGCTCCACCAATTGCCCGTCATCTGCTTGTTTCTCATTGTGTCGAGGTGTTGACGATTGTATGGAATCTGAAAATACAAAAATTCATGCACAATAATGAACGAAATATTGTGAGACAAACCCAATTTGTCCAATAATCTCTAGATGCGATGCCGGATGTTTGTAGTTGTCGTTTAGGGCACCAATGAAAATGAAATATTGAACAGCAAGGTCTTGAGCTTCTAAACAAACGTCCGGACTCGTCATCTTTCAGCATCTTCTCCGACCGTCTCGCAGATTATCTCCGGGTTGTTGGCCATCCTCGCGCGTTGACTCTATTGCCACATTGTTGAGGTCGCGCTGGTGTCCACAAGATTCTTGGTTCGTAGACACTGAAAATCGGAAACAATTAATTTATAAATTTCGTTTTGTATTGCAAAACCATCGCCGCATCAGTCCATTTCTGCACACTTTTGAACATGTAGAAGATTTCTGTCATTGTCGTTGGTCTTCGGGCACGACTGAAAATAAGATTTGATTAAACGTCTAGAAGTTGTGATTTCAAACAAATTGTGCATCACTGCTCCACTGCTCCTTGATGACCTTGACGTCGACCTGAGCTGGATCCTGTTTGAACTGTTGTTGCTCGCTGAAATTAATAAATTTGATGTTTTTGAACTTGATGTATATATATATATAGAATCAAACCACAATGCTGCTGCTCCATGTTGTTTCTGCTTGACATCCTTGTTGAATTGTTGAGCACTTGGACTTCGCAGATTGTTGTCGTTGGTCTTCGGGCACGACTGAAAATAAGATTTGATTGAACGTCTAGAAGTTGTGATTTCAAACAAATTGTGCATCACTGCTCCTCTGCTCCTTGATGACCTTGACGTCGACCTGAGCTGGATCCTTTTTGAACTGTTGTTGCCCGCTGAAACAATTGAACTTGATGTTTTTGAACTTGATGTATATATATATAGAATCAAACCACAATTCTGCTGCTCCATGTTGTTTCTGCTTGACATCCTTGTTGAATTGTTGAGCACTTGGACTTCGCAGATTGTTGTCGTTGGTCTTCGGGCACGACTGAAAATTAGAATTTATCGAAAGTCTAGAAGTCGCGATTTCAAACAAATTGTGCATCACTGCTCCTCTGCTCCTTGATCACCTTGACGTCGACCTGAGCTGGATCCTTTTTGAACTGTTGTTGCCCGCTGAAACAATTGAACTTGATGTTTTTGAACTTGATGTATATATATATAGAATCAAACCACAATTCTGCTGCTCCATGTTGTTTCTGCTTGACATCCTTGTTGAATTGTTGAGCACTTGGACTTCGCAGATTGTTGTCGTTGGTCTTCGGGCACGACTGAAAATTAGAATTTATCGAAAGTCTAGAAGTCGCGATTTCAAACAAATTGTGCATCACTGCTCCTCTGCTCCTTGATCACCTTGACGTCGACCTGAGCTGGATCCTTTTTGAACTGTTGTTGCCCGCTGAAACAATTGAACTTGATGTTTTTGAACTTGATGTATATATATATAGAATCAAACCACAATTCTGCTGCTCCATGTTGTTTCTGCTTGACATCCTTGTTGAATTGTTGAGCACTTGGACTTCGCAGATTGTTGTCGTTGGTCTTCGGGCACGACTGAAAATTAGAATTTATCGAAAGTCTAGAAGTCGCGATTTCAAACAAATTGTGCATCACTGCTCCTTGATCACCTTGACGTCGACCTGAGCTGGATCCTTTTTGAACTGTTGTTGCCCGCTGAAACAATTGAACTTGATGTTTTTGAACTTGATGTATATATATATAGAATCAAACCACAATTCTGCTGCTCCATGTTGTTTCTGCTTGACATCCTTGTTGAATTGTTGAGCACTTGGACTTCGCAGATTGTTGTCGTTGGTCTTCGGGCACGACTGAAAATTAGAATTTATCGAAAGTCTAGAAGTCGCGATTTCAAACAAATTGTGCATCACTGCTCCTTGATCACCTTGACGTCGACCTGAGCTGGATCCTTTTTGAACTGTTGTTGCCCGCTGAAACAATTGAACTTGATGTTTTTGAACTTGATGTATATATATATAGAATCAAACCACAATTCTGCTGCTCCATGTTGTTTCTGCTTGACATCCTTGTTGAATTGTTGAGCACTTGGACTTCGCAGATTGTTGTCGTTGGTCTTCGGGCACGACTGAAAATTAGAATTTATCGAAAGTCTAGAAGTCGCGATTTCAAACAAATTGTGCATCACTGCTCCTTGATCACCTTGACGTCGACCTGAGCTGGATCCTTTTTGAACTGTTGTTGCCCGCTGAAACAATTGAACTTGATGTTTTTGAACTTGATGTATATATATATAGAATCAAACCACAATTCTGCTGCTCCATGTTGTTTCTACTTGACATCCTTGTTGAATTGTTGAGCACTTGGACTTCGCAGATTGTTGTCGTTGGTCTTCGGGCACGACTGAAAATTAGAATTTATCGAAAGTCTAGAAGTCGCGATTTCAAACAAATTGTGCATCACTGCTCCTCTGCTCCTTGATCACCTTGACGTCGACCTGAGCTGGATCCTTTTTGAACTGTTGTTGCCCGCTGAAACAATTGAACTTGATGTTTTTGAACTTGATGTATATATATATAGAATCAAACCACAATTCTGCTGCTCCATGTTGTTTCTGCTTGACATCCTTGTTGAATTGTTGAGCACTTGGACTTCGCAGATTGTTGTCGTTGGTCTTCGGGCACGACTGAAAATTAGAATTTATCGAAAGTCTAGAAGTCGCGATTTCAAACAAATTGTGCATCACTGCTCCTTGATCACCTTGACGTCGACCTGAGCTGGATCCTTTTTGAACTGTTGTTGCCCGCTGAAACAATTGAACTTGATGTTTTTGAACTTGATGTATATATATATAGAATCAAACCACAATTCTGCTGCTCCATGTTGTTTCTGCTTGACATCCTTGTTGAATTGTTGAGCACTTGGACTTCGCAGATTGTTGTCGTTGGTCTTCGGGCACGACTGAAAATTAGAATTTATCGAAAGTCTAGAAGTCGCGATTTCAAACAAATTGTGCATCACTGCTCCTCTGCTCCTTGATCACCTTGACGTCGACCTGAGCTGGATCCTTTTTGAACTGTTGTTGCCCGCTGAAACAATTGAACTTGATGTTTTTGAACTTGATGTATATATATATAGAATCAAACCACAATTCTGCTGCTCCATGTTGTTTCTGCTTGACATCCTTGTTGAATTGTTGAGCACTTGGACTTCGCAGATTGTTGTCGTTGGTCTTCGGGCACGACTGAAAATAAGATTTGATTGAACGTCTAGAAGTTGTGATTTCAAACAAATTGTGCATCACTGTTCCTCTGCTCCTTGATGACATTGACGTCGACCTGAGCTGGATCCTTTTTGAACTGTTGTTGCCCGCTGAAACAATTGAACTTGATGTTTTTGAACTTGATGTATATATATATAGAATCAAACCACAATTCTGCTGCTCCATGTTGTTTCTACTTGACATCCTTGTTGAATTGTTGAGCACTTGGACTTCGCAGATTGTTGTCGTTGGTCTTCGGGCACGACTGAAAATTAGAATTTATCGAAAGTCTAGAAGTCGCGATTTCAAACAAATTGTGCATCACTGCTCCTCTGCTCCTTGATCACCTTGACGTCGACCTGAGCTGGATCCTTTTTGAACTGTTGTTGCCCGCTGAAACAATTGAACTTGATGTTTTTGAACTTGATGTATATATATATATAGAATCAAACCACAATTCTGCTGCTCCATGTTGTTTCTGCTTGACATCCTTGTTGAATTGTTGAGCACTTGGACTTCGCAGATTGTTGTCGTTGGTCTTCGGGCACGACTGAAAATTAGAATTTATCGAAAGTCTAGAAGTCGCGATTTCAAACAAATTGTGCATCACTGCTCCTCTGCTCCTTGATCACCTTGACGTCGACCTGAGCTGGATCCTTTTTGAACTGTTGTTGCCCGCTGAAACAATTGAACTTGATGTTTTTGAACTTGATGTATATATATATAGAATCAAACCACAATTCTGCTGCTCCATGTTGTTTCTGCTTGACATCCTTGTTGAATTGTTGAGCACTTGGACTTCGCAGATTGTTGTCGTTGGTCTTCGGGCACGACTGAAAATTAGAATTTATCGAAAGTCTAGAAGTCGCGATTTCAAACAAATTGTGCATCACTGCTCCTCTGCTCCTTGATCACCTTGACGTCGACCTGAGCTGGATCCTTTTTGAACTGTTGTTGCCCGCTGAAACAATTGAACTTGATGTTTTTGAACTTGATGTATATATATATAGAATCAAACCACAATTCTGCTGCTCCATGTTGTTTCTGCTTGACATCCTTGTTGAATTGTTGAGCACTTGGACTTCGCAGATTGTTGTCGTTGGTCTTCGGGCACGACTGAAAATTAGAATTTATCGAAAGTCTAGAAGTCGCGATTTCAAACAAATTGTGCATCACTGCTCCTTGATCACCTTGACGTCGACCTGAGCTGGATCCTTTTTGAACTGTTGTTGCCCGCTGAAACAATTGAACTTGATGTTTTTGAACTTGATGTATATATATATAGAATCAAACCACAATTCTGCTGCTCCATGTTGTTTCTACTTGACATCCTTGTTGAATTGTTGAGCACTTGGACTTCGCAGATTGTTGTCGTTGGTCTTCGGGCACGACTGAAAATTAGAATTTATCGAAAGTCTAGAAGTCGCGATTTCAAACAAATTGTGCATCACTGCTCCTCTGCTCCTTGATCACCTTGACGTCGACCTGAGCTGGATCCTTTTTGAACTGTTGTTGCCCGCTGAAACAATTGAACTTGATGTTTTTGAACTTGATGTATATATATATATAGAATCAAACCACAATTCTGCTGCTCCATGTTGTTTCTGCTTGACATCCTTGTTGAATTGTTGAGCACTTGGACTTCGCAGATTGTTGTCGTTGGTCTTCGGGCACGACTGAAAATTAGAATTTATCGAAAGTCTAGAAGTCGCGATTTCAAACAAATTGTGCATCACTGCTCCTCTGCTCCTTGATCACCTTGACGTCGACCTGAGCTGGATCCTTTTTGAACTGTTGTTGCCCGCTGAAACAATTGAACTTGATGTTTTTGAACTTGATGTATATATATATAGAATCAAACCACAATTCTGCTGCTCCATGTTGTTTCTGCTTGACATCCTTGTTGAATTGTTGAGCACTTGGACTTCGCAGATTGTTGTCGTTGGTCTTCGGGCACGACTGAAAATTAGAATTTATCGAAAGTCTAGAAGTCGCGATTTCAAACAAATTGTGCATCACTGCTCCTCTGCTCCTTGATCACCTTGACGTCGACCTGAGCTGGATCCTTTTTGAACTGTTGTTGCCCGCTGAAACAATTGAACTTGATGTTTTTGAACTTGATGTATATATATATAGAATCAAACCACAATTCTGCTGCTCCATGTTGTTTCTGCTTGACATCCTTGTTGAATTGTTGAGCACTTGGACTTCGCAGATTGTTGTCGTTGGTCTTCGGGCACGACTGAAAATAAGATTTGATTGAACGTCTAGAAGTTGTGATTTCAAACAAATTGTGCATCACTGTTCCTCTGCTCCTTGATGACATTGACGTCGACCTGAGCTGGATCCTTTTTGAACTGTTGTTGCCCGCTGAAACAATTGAACTTGATGTTTTTGAACTTGATGTATATATATATAGAATCAAACCACAATTCTGCTGCTCCATGTTGTTTCTACTTGACATCCTTGTTGAATTGTTGAGCACTTGGACTTCGCAGATTGTTGTCGTTGGTCTTCGGGCACGACTGAAAATTAGAATTTATCGAAAGTCTAGAAGTCGCGATTTCAAACAAATTGTGCATCACTGCTCCTCTGCTCCTTGATCACCTTGACGTCGACCTGAGCTGGATCCTTTTTGAACTGTTGTTGCCCGCTGAAACAATTGAACTTGATGTTTTTGAACTTGATGTATATATATATATAGAATCAAACCACAATTCTGCTGCTCCATGTTGTTTCTGCTTGACATCCTTGTTGAATTGTTGAGCACTTGGACTTCGCAGATTGTTGTCGTTGGTCTTCGGGCACGACTGAAAATTAGAATTTATCGAAAGTCTAGAAGTCGCGATTTCAAACAAATTGTGCATCACTGCTCCTTGATCACCTTGACGTCGACCTGAGCTGGATCCTTTTTGAACTGTTGTTGCCCGCTGAAACAATTGAACTTGATGTTTTTGAACTTGATGTATATATATATAGAATCAAACCACAATTCTGCTGCTCCATGTTGTTTCTGCTTGACATCCTTGTTGAATTGTTGAGCACTTGGACTTCGCAGATTGTTGTCGTTGGTCTTCGGGCACGACTGAAAATTAGAATTTATCGAAAGTCTAGAAGTCGCGATTTCAAACAAATTGTGCATCACTGCTCCTCTGCTCCTTGATCACCTTGACGTCGACCTGAGCTGGATCCTTTTTGAACTGTTGTTGCCCGCTGAAACAATTGAACTTGATGTTTTTGAACTTGATGTATATATATATAGAATCAAACCACAATTCTGCTGCTCCATGTTGTTTCTGCTTGACATCCTTGTTGAATTGTTGAGCACTTGGACTTCGCAGATTGTTGTCGTTGGTCTTCGGGCACGACTGAAAATAAGATTTGATTGAACGTCTAGAAGTTGTGATTTCAAACAAATTGTGCATCACTGTTCCTCTGCTCCTTGATGACATTGAGGTCGACCTGAGCTGGATCCTGTTTGAACTGTTGTTGCCCGCTGAAACAATTGAACTTGATGTTTTTGAACTTGATGTATATATATATATAGAATCAAACCACAATTCTGCTGCTCCATGTTGTTTCTGCTTGACATCCTTGTTGAATTGTTGAGCACTTGGACTTCGCAGATTGTTGTCGTTGGTCTTCGGGCACGACTGAAAATTAGAATTTATCGAAAGTCTAGAAGTCGCGATTTCAAACAAATTGTGCATCACTGCTCCTCTGCTCCTTGATCACCTTGACGTCGACCTGAGCTGGATCCTTTTTGAACTGTTGTTGCCCGCTGAAACAATTGAACTTGATGTTTTTGAACTTGATGTATATATATATAGAATCAAACCACAATTCTGCTGCTCCATGTTGTTTCTGCTTGACATCCTTGTTGAATTGTTGAGCACTTGGACTTCGCAGATTGTTGTCGTTGGTCTTCGGGCACGACTGAAAATTAGAATTTATCGAAAGTCTAGAAGTCGCGATTTCAAACAAATTGTGCATCACTGCTCCTCTGCTCCTTGATCACCTTGACGTCGACCTGAGCTGGATCCTTTTTGAACTGTTGTTGCCCGCTGAAACAATTGAACTTGATGTTTTTGAACTTGATGTATATATATATAGAATCAAACCACAATTCTGCTGCTCCATGTTGTTTCTGCTTGACATCCTTGTTGAATTGTTGAGCACTTGGACTTCGCAGATTGTTGTCGTTGGTCTTCGGGCACGACTGAAAATAAGATTTGATTGAACGTCTAGAAGTTGTGATTTCAAACAAATTGTGCATCACTGTTCCTCTGCTCCTTGATGACATTGAGGTCGACCTGAGCTGGATCCTTTTTGAACTGTTGTTGCCCGCTGAAACAATTGAACTTGATGTTTTTGAACTTGATGTATATATATATAGAATCAAACCACAATTCTGCTGCTCCATGTTGTTTCTGCTTGACATCCTTGTTGAATTGTTGAGCACTTGGACTTCGCAGATTGTTGTCGTTGGTCTTCGGGCACGACTGAAAATTAGAATTTATCGAAAGTCTAGAAGTCGCGATTTCAAACAAATTGTGCATCACTGCTCCTTGATCACCTTGACGTCGACCTGAGCTGGATCCTTTTTGAACTGTTGTTGCCCGCTGAAACAATTGAACTTGATGTTTTTGAACTTGATGTATATATATATAGAATCAAACCACAATTCTGCTGCTCCATGTTGTTTCTGCTTGACATCCTTGTTGAATTGTTGAGCACTTGGACTTCGCAGATTGTTGTCGTTGGTCTTCGGGCACGACTGAAAATTAGAATTTATCGAAAGTCTAGAAGTCGCGATTTCAAACAAATTGTGCATCACTGCTCCTCTGCTCCTTGATCACCTTGACGTCGACCTGAGCTGGATCCTTTTTGAACTGTTGTTGCCCGCTGAAACAATTGAACTTGATGTTTTTGAACTTGATGTATATATATATAGAATCAAACCACAATTCTGCTGCTCCATGTTGTTTCTGCTTGACATCCTTGTTGAATTGTTGAGCACTTGGACTTCGCAGATTGTTGTCGTTGGTCTTCGGGCACGACTGAAAATAAGATTTGATTGAACGTCTAGAAGTTGTGATTTCAAACAAATTGTGCATCACTGTTCCTCTGCTCCTTGATGACATTGAGGTCGACCTGAGCTGGATCCTGTTTGAACTGTTGTTGCCCGCTGAAACAATTGAACTTGATGTTTTTGAACTTGATGTATATATATATATAGAATCAAACCACAATTCTGCTGCTCCATGTTGTTTCTGCTTGACATCCTTGTTGAATTGTTGAGCACTTGGACTTCGCAGATTGTTGTCGTTGGTCTTCGGGCACGACTGAAAATAAGATTTGATTGAACGTCTAGAAGTTGTGATTTCAAACAAATTGTGCATCACTGTTCCTCTGCTCCTTGATGACATTGAGGTCGACCTGAGCTGGATCCTGTTTGAACTGTTGTTGCTCGCTGAAATTAATAAATTTGATGTTTTTGAACTTGATGTATATATATATAGAATCAAACCACAATGCTGCTGCTCCATGTTGTTTCTGCTTGACATCCTTGTTGAATTGTTGAGCACTTGGACTTCGCAGATTGTTGTCGTTGGTCTTCGGGCACGACTGAAAATAAGATTTGATTGAACGTCTAGAAGTTGTGATTTCAAACAAATTGTGCATCACTGTTCCTCTGCTCCTTGATGACATTGAGGTCGACCTGAGCTGGATCCTGTTTGAACTGTTGTTGCTCGCTGAAATTAATAAATTTGATGTTTTTGAACTTGATGTATATATATATAGAATCAAACCACAATGCTGCTGCTCCATGTTGTTTCTGCTTGACATCCTTGTTGAATTGTTGAGCACTTGGACTTCGCAGATTGTTGTCGTTGGTCTTCGGGCACGACTGAAAATAAGATTTGATTGAACGTCTAGAAGTTGTGATTTCAAACAAATTGTGCATCACTGCTCCTCTGCTCCTTGATGACATTGAGGTCGACCTGAGCTGGATCCTGTTTGAACTGTTGTTGCTCGCTGAAATTAATAAATTTGATGTTTTTGAACTTGATGTATATATATATAGAATCAAACCACAATGCTGCTGCTCCATGTTGTTTCTGCTTGACATCCTTGTTGAATTGTTGAGCACTTGGACTTCGCAGATTGTTGTCGTTGGTCTTCGGGCACGACTGAAAATAAGATTTGATTGAACGTCTAGAAGTTGTGATTTCAAACAAATTGTGCATCACTGCTCCTCTGCTCCTTGATGACATTGAGGTCGACCTGAGCTGGATCCTGTTTGAACTGTTGTTGCTCGCTGAAATTAATAAATTTGATGTTTTTGAACTTGATGTATATATATATAGAATCAAACCACAATGCTGCTGCTCCATGTTGTTTCTGCTTGACATCCTTGTTGAATTGTTGAGCACTTGGACTTCGCAGATTGTTGTCGTTGGTCTTCGGGCACGACTGAAAATAAGATTTGATTGAACGTCTAGAAGTTGTGATTTCAAACAAATTGTGCATCACTGCTCCTCTGCTCCTTGATGACATTGAGGTCGACCTGAGCTGGATCCTGTTTGAACTGTTGTTGCTCGCTGAAATTAATAAATTTGATGTTTTTGAACTTGATGTATATATATATAGAATCAAACCACAATGCTGCTGCTCCATGTTGTTTCTGCTTGACATCCTTGTTGAATTGTTGAGCACTTGGACTTCGCAGATTGTTGTCGTTGGTCTTCGGGCACGACTGAAAATAAGATTTGATTGAACGTCTAGAAGTTGTGATTTCAAACAAATTGTGCATCACTGCTCCTCTGCTCCTTGATGACATTGAGGTCGACCTGAGCTGGATCCTGTTTGAACTGTTGTTGCTCGCTGAAATTAATAAATTTGATGTTTTTGAACTTGATGTATATATATATAGAATCAAACCACAATGCTGCTGCTCCATGTTGTTTCTGCTTGACATCCTTGTTGAATTGTTGAGCACTTGGACTTCGCAGATTGTTGTCGTTGGTCTTCGGGCACGACTGAAAATAAGATTTGATTGAACGTCTAGAAGTTGTGATTTCAAACAAATTGTGCATCACTGCTCCTCTGCTCCTTGATGACCTTGACGTCGACCTGAGCTGGATCCTTTTTGAACTGTTGTTGCCCGCTGAAACAATTGAACTTGATGTTTTTGAACTTGATGTATATATATATAGAATCAAACCACAATGCTGCTGCTCCATGTTGTTTCTGCTTGACATCCTTGTTGAATTGTTGAGCACTTGGACTTCGCAGATTGTTGTCGTTGGTCTTCGGGCACGACTGAAAATTAGAATTTATCGAAAGTCTAGAAGTCGCGATTTCAAACAAATTGTGCATCACTGCTCCTCTGCTCCTTGAGCACCTTGACGTCGACCTGAGCTGGATCCTGTTTGAACTGTTGTTGCTCGCTGAAATTAATAAATTTGATGTTTTTGAACTTGATGTATATATATATAGAATCAAACCACAATGCTGCTGCTCCATGTTGTTTCTGCTTGACATCCTTATTGAATTGTTGAGCACTTGGACTTCGCAGATTGTTGTCGTTGGTCTTCGGGCACGACTGAAAATTAGAATTTATCGAAAGTCTAGAAGTCGCGATTTCAAACAAATTGTGCATCACTGTTCCTCTGCTCCTTGATGACATTGAGGTCGACCTGAGCTGCCTCCTGTTTGTACATCTTGAACCGACGTTGTTCGCTGAAATTAATAAATTTGATGTTTTTGAAAAAAAAATAATATTTCGAATCAAACCACAATTCTGCTGCGTCATTTTGCTTCTGTTTGACGTCGTTGTTGGATCATTGAACACTTTTACTTGTCGTTGAGATTGTTGAATCGCCAGCACTACTGAAAATCAAATATTGATTGAACATCAAGGTCCGGAGCTTCCAAACAAACGATATCCGTATGCAGAAACCCTCCGTTTTTCGTCGATTCCAATCCAGCATAGCATTCGCCATATTACAGTATTCTCGTTGTCAGTCCTCGTCAAAGTGGTGAATCCATTGATTTGTTGATTGGTTCGTGCTGACGTCAATCATGCGGTTGGTTCCAATTGAGCTGAAAATTAAAAATATTAATTTATAGAATTCGTTTATGTTGCAAAAACCCATCAAAAACCAATCCATTCCTGCACGATCCTTTCGAAGATTGTTGTCGTTGTTGTTGGCGTCGTTGGTTTTCGGGCATGACTGAAAATTAGAATTTATCGAACGTCTAGAAGTCTTGATTTCAAACAAATCGTGTAGCTGCCCTTCTGCTCATTGGAGCCCACTGTGCGTTGAAGTTGATCATTGGTCTTCGGAGCAACTGTAATCAAAATATTTATTGAACATCATAGTTTTGCAATTTCAAACAAATATTGCGCAGCGCTGCTCCTTGTTGCTTCACTCCTTCTTGTTCAATTTGCGTTGTTGTTGCTGGAATTAATGAATATTATTTTTTGAAATAAATCTTCTTTTTTCAATAATCAAACCACAATTCTGCTACACCGTGTTGACCGTTGTCCATTTGTTGCCATATCGATTTATTTGTCCCAATGATTGGTTATGGAAAATTTCAAATTATTCGAATATTTTAGCTTTTAAAAAATATTTTCTTCAATTTTGGTCAAAATAACACACATAGAGCGGTTGAAGTTCTTCATGAAAACACACAAACGATCTCACAACGTTCATCTTACACAGTGGAAGATCAGAAGAGGCCTGTTTTCGAGTGGGTTTCTTGGGAAACAACTATCGATTAATTATGAGGGTTTTTGGTCAAAAAACGATCATAAATCGATTGAAGCACTTTCAGAAACACGCGCGAACTCACAACGTTCATCTATCACACTGGAAAGATCAGAAGAGGCCTGATTACGAATGAGTTCCAAACGGAAACAACAACTTCCCTATGAGTAATTTTTAAATCATAAAATACTTGTTTATTTGATCGACTCCACAACTTGCAATCCATTTTCCAATCATACGGTGCTTTGAAATCCATCAGAATTGAGTTGTGATCCTTCATCGCCATATCCACTTCACTTCCACCCTCGAAATCCTCAACAACCTCACTTCTTCACAACTAACCTTCCCAGTTGTCGAAAACTTCTTCATCTGTGCCCAAAATCGCTACCCTAAGCCAGGCCGCTGTTCCAAAAGAAGCGCCGAGACGCTTCTCCGTCCAAAGTTCGGTCGGGGGCGGTTGCACAATACCCTGGTAGCGGCTTAGGGATATGGGAGATCCTTCCAGCTCGATAACGACTGACGAATAGGTGATCAACGCCTGGTAGGGTTAGTTGCGAGGATTTGAGGTGACGTTGGATCAATCGACTCGGGAAGTTTTTCGTGGTTTCTGGTGAATTGAGAACAACTGAAAATTGAAAAACTTAGAGAAATGAAGCGCGAAATGTAGAAATGTAAAGAGAACTAAGAATAAAGCAAGTACGAACAGAATAATGAACCAAGCACAATTAATACCACCAAATTTTCTCACAAAATCCCAAACAAATGACAATTTCACCAAGAAACCCTTATCAGCCACCACCAACAACAATTACCCGGCAATACAATTAAAAAAACCCATCAATTCCAGTTGTCTTCATTCAAATGATGAAATATGAACTTTTTTCTAAAAATTCCACGTCATCAGGTCACGTGAAAAACTGCGAATGTTGAAAAACCGGAAATTAGGTTACTTTATTTCATTTCTCCACAAAACTGAGCAAGTTCAGATATTGAAACACCAGGAGTTGCGTGCCGCTACGCGGCAAAACTCCTGGACTACGGCTCGCCTTCGGCTTCGCTTTCCAACACGCCTCCGGCGTGCAGCTTTTGTTAGATCAGATTTTGTTTGACTAATCTAACAAAAGCGATTGTGATAAAATATAAAATTAACATTTTTCAAAGTTCCTTTAAAATTCGGCATTTCAAAAACAGTAAGCATTGTCTACCTGTACATAACAGCTAGGAAAAGCGCATTTCTCTTTAACCTAAACTCATCCTAATTTCCTAATAATAGCTTTTTCTACGGCTCGCCTTCGGCTTCGCCCCTTACACGCCTTCGGCGTGCTACTTCACTCTCAGTTATTTGACGATTTCACACCTTTTGATATTAGTTGTCGGGACCGAAATATCTTGATCGAAAAGTATTGGAAGGCGAGCCGAAGGCACAGAAGAAGCTCGCCTGCGGCTCGCTTCTTCCGTGCCTTCGGCACGCATTCCAATACTTTTGATCGATGTTCAAACGCCGCTGCGCGGCGAAACTATCCTTCAAGTATAACAATTTCACTGGAAAATTTCAAAACCAACCATAATTGTCTCATTTCATTATTTATCTAATTATTATATCTTCTAAAATGGTTATAATTAGCGGCATAATTAAAGAAATTAATCTGAAAAGAGGTTTATGTGAAAAGAAGTTCTTCTGAAAATAAGTTCTTCTTTTACTCTAGCTCACCTCACTTAGTCATCACTATAGAACGATCATTTTCTTCGAGTAAATTTTTCAAATTTGACCTAGTTTCTTGACCTATTTTTTAAAACTGTTTCTTTTGTGAAATTTTGACAAAAATTAGACAAAAATGCAGAAATGAAAATCCGCAATCATGAGGTTTCAAAAAGTCCCTCTTCTTTCGGTGGCTTCGATGGTCTACCGGTTAAGTAATCATTTCTTTACGTGAACCGATGCGAGTTCAATTCCGTTCCTCCTACCTCTTAATTTTACAACAAAAAAAAAGTTCACAGAAAAATGTTCACAGAAAAAAGGTTACACAAAAAATTAGCCCCGCCTCCTTATCCATTTATATATAAGGATTGGAACTTTTGGAAAACACCGTTTTTATAGAAAATTGGTCAAAAATCTCTGGTTCGTTGTCAAAAACATGATAAATTTATTAAAAAATGTAACTTTCTTGTTTATAAATGTTTTTTTCTGAAAAAAAACTATATTTTTAAGAAAAAACTAATAAAATCTCTGTATTTCAGGAAAAATAATTAAATTAACCTCCTCGAGAAGTACACACCTATTAGGAAAAGCCTGAAATTCGGTAATTTTTCATTATCCACTAATTTGGAATTTTTCAACCATTTTTCAACCAGCAAGAAAACGTTTTTTAAAATTTCTTTAATATTCTTAAGAAGAACAAAATAATGCAAAAATTGGAGTACCAGTGAAGATATCCATTGAAGAGCCACTATAAATATCAAATTATGGAAAAATTCGCGAAAATTCAAATTCTTGTTCCAAAAAAGTTTTCAAAAGTCATGTTTTTGACCAAAAACAAACTAAACTTTCAAAAATCAGAAAAACTTAAAATTTTCAAGGTGTATACAATTCTGAAAGCATTCCCAACATACCAAAACACTATACAAAAGGGGTAAAACCAAAAACCTTGATGATTACGAGTTTTTCATCAATTTTAACCCATTTATTTACTGACATGAGATTTTACTAGATTTCTAAACATTCCCCCAAAACCATGGGCTAGAAAACGCTTCGGCCAACTGACAACTAGTCCGCTAGCGTTTATTATTTAAAGAAGCACCAAAAAATCCACGAATTCTTTATAAAAATCCCCGATATCACTAATTATGGCCATCGCTCTCTCGGTCATTCTTTAGAGATCCTTTCTGTTCATCTCAAACTCACTCTTGAGTTCGCTAATAAACTCCGACACACGAATCTCACATTTCCGGCTGGCCTGATCCTAAAGGCACCTTTCTACAAACCAGCGTTTTCACAAGATGTGAATAACCTGTGAATTGACGTTCTAGCAATATTCTGTAGTGTCTAGGAATTCCCCCGGAACTCAAAATATCGAAAGGAAGATCATCCGGATCCTGGAAGCTACTTACACAGGAAACGTTCCTTTTTCGTTGCTTCTTTTGCATTTCACAAGTTTTTTTCTACTTTAAAAGCAGAAATATTGATGTTCAATCCTTTCTGTATGGAAATTGCCCTTCCTAATGACAATTCCTCCGACAGCTAACCACTGCAAGCAGCATCTGTCGGACATCCGCTCAAGTTTTTGCTCACACCGGTAAAAATACCTTTCTTGTGAATATTTTGCAATTTCAGACGTTATTTAGCTTAAAAAAGCTCTTTTCCATGGAACAGTCCTTGTTTTTTTTCGAAATTGTCCTTCCTAATGACAATTCCCCAACAGCCAACTACTGCAAGCAGTTTCTGTCAGTATTTGCAGCTCTCACGAAGCAATGAACCGTTTTTCGTTCAAAAAAGTCTTCAAAATCCCCTTGCATGTTCGGTTCATTGCTCTTTGTTATTGTTCTATTTTGCTTTCTCATCCCCGACAAAAAAATTAAATAAAAATGAAAAAAACATTATAAAATCATCCTTCCTGTCAGAATTTCAGTATTCAACGCAAAATAACTCTTTTTAGCTCTTTTTTTCTTTCAAAAATCTTTGTTTGGAACTTTTATAAATCAAATTTTAAATAAAAATAATCTTCTAAACGAAAACAGTTCTTTTGCTCTGAAGATTTCAATAATTTTATCAAAAACAACGACATTTTAAAAGAAAAACTAGTAACAACACTTAAAATCGAAGCGAAAAAATCAAAAAAAGGACGTTACCAAAAAAAAAACAAAAGAAATAGTGTGGATAGACACGGAGACACACATTTCTTTTCTCCCGGCTTCAGGCTGCATTTGAATTTTCGCAAAAGTCAATTGTTCGGTGGAGCGCGTTTGCAACCCACTTTTAACAATTGCAAGTCTGAAGCGGTGTTTTTCTCTTTTTTAATGAAAAAATAAAGTTTTCTGATGTTTTCGACAATTCTGCATTCGAATTTTGATGTCTCGATGCATGAAAATCAAGTCCTAACTACAAAACAGCGTATTTTCAGTGTAAAATCTAAAAAAAAAGTGTTAAACCTTCGAAAAATGGAAATGATTAAAAAATGAAAAAAAAATCGGTGTATACAATTTTTTTAATTCAAAAGACAAGCAATACTAATCAAAAACATTGGAAAAATTCAACTTCAAAAAGAAGTATGGGAAAAATGGTGAAATAAATGCTTTGTTTCAAAATTTTGTGGTTTTAAAAAAGCAGAAAAATCCAGAAAACCTAGGAATATTATAATGAATACCCCGTCCTTTTTGTTGAACAAAATAACAGTTTAAATAGAAAATTATTTATTTGACAAGTTGTGAAACGAGAAATTTATTTATTTGACAAGTTGTGAAACGAGAAAATTAAAAACTCTTATTTCTAGACGATTTCGCCGATTTTTCTCATCAAATCATCTTTTGTCGACTCTCGGTACTCGAACAGATTGTTTTCCAGTTGTTTAAAGTCCGAAATGCTCAAGTTTGGATTCGAGGAGATAGTTTTCGCATAATGTTTTGACAATTGATACATCAAACCGATTAGCCAATTTGAGCAGAAAATCATAGTTGAGTTCTGAAAACAAGAAATTACCAAATTTATTGAAAATTTTCAATAATACCATCAACTTCATGAAGATATCCATAAACAAATTCCAAGAAAATGATGAATTCTCCTCCTTTAACATCATAAAGTGGAAAATCTTCTTGGTTTTCTTCCTTTTTCGGATTGTCGAAAAACATGAATTTGAACACTGTTGAATAAACGGAGAGGACCTGAAAAATGATTTCAAATTACATTTTCACAAACAAAATAAAATTCCGCACCTTCTTATTGACATACAGTTTCTTGCTTTCAGGAAGAAGAAGAACTCTATCCGACAAACTCGATTTTTCAGAAAATTTGTCAAAAGTCAAGGTATCTTTGAGGGATTGATCAGTAATAATCAACTCGACCTTTGCTTTATTGTCCTCTACAAACATTCCACTGTTGGCAAAATCTTCCCATTTGAGAAAATCAGCGAACCCGTAGGTTCTTAATGACGCATTAACAGAGTAGCTGACATTCTTTGTCATATAAGATCCATCTTGTTTCAGAAGTCGAAATTCGAAACTTGTATTAACTGGTACATTGAAGTTGAACATATCAGGCGGCATATAAGCATATAATTGCAGAGAATTAACTGACTTTTGGACGTAAAGCTTCCTCAAGATGTATCAGATTTTTTCTATAAATTCTAAATAACAAAACACGAACCACTGTGTGCCATAATATTCTGTTGCTGTGCTGTAAACACGTGAATTCAATCCCGACACGTTTTCCAACTCAAAGTCAATCTTTGCTCTTCGTTTGAAGTTGTTCAACCTCTTGAAAACAGATGTCTAAATTCCATTAAGTATATTTTTTGTATACTACCGAAAAAACTACCTTATTGTTCATCAAATCGAGAAGATCCTTCAAAATATCATCCTTTGTTGTTCCATCCATTGTACATGCAACTGAACTCAATTTCTTGAAATCAGCCGATGTTTTCATATTTTTCAGGAAATTTTTCTGGAAAACAACTATAAAAATGATACGGAGAATTGAAAAATAACCTTTAATTCTTGCAAATTGAACGTTTTCGCATATTGAAGCTGACATGTGGGAGACTTGTTGCTCACGGAAAATATATAACGTGCGCATTTCTCTCTGATAGAAGCCACGTCGTATTTGTCGGAAAGTGTGATTAAACCTTCGAAATTCTTATCTGGAATTGAGAGAAAATATTTTTTAGAAATTTGAAATGTATACCATTGACTTCGTCACAATATCCGTAGAGAAAATACATGAATTCGACAAAATGTTCATAAACCACATCCTTAATTTCGATTTCTTTTTTATCAGCTTCGGCGAATTTTCCAAACAACATTGCTTCGAAAACTGGTGATTTCATAGCAAGGATCTGAATAAATTTTTGATTATTTAATAATACCGCATAATTAAGGCTTACATGCTTGTTAAGATGTAATTTTCGTTTATCAACAACCAGCACAATATCGCTCAAATCAGATTTTGACGTAAAATCCTCCAAAAACAGTGCCGACCGAATCCCAACATGCAATTCAAATCTAGCAATTCCATTGATCAAATATTCACCAGTTGGGTCAGAAAACACATCAAAATCCATTGTTTTCGGGAAATTATTGAAACTTGTAGTCGCATCGCTAATCAAATCAAAACTGTCGGAATAGTAGGTTCCATCGTTTTTCAAAATCTTCAGCTCGAAATTCGCAAAAATCGACCAGATGTCATGAATATATTTTTTTTCGCTAGATACGCTGAACTTCCAACGTCGTCGAAGCACCGATCCACCCAAGCAAACCTTGAGCTTCCTAAAAAACCCTTATTTTCAGAAAAACGCAAACTTTTGAAAAATTTACCATTTTACATCTCTATAAACCACTTCTTTGCTATAAAATCCATCTTCCCCAGTTTCCATAATATTTGTTTTCTCGAGGATGACATGATAGGTTTCTTGAATTTCGTTCATTTTCTGAAAAAATCGAGATTTACTGTTGATTTTCAAAATTTAGAAGATAATAATGTATATCAAAATAGAAAAATTAAATTTCAATGGTGATACCGTAAATATACAGCGCTTTGTGGATCGAAACGATTTAGGTAGTTCTGTATAATGTTTAAAGGCTCACAATTAATTGTTTACACATTTTATGTCAAAAGGCTGATTGTTTTTCCATAAAAAAGTTGACAGCTTCTTTTTTGTGAAACTGGTTTTGAAAAAGGTAAAAACATAATTTAGCAAACAATCAGAAATATTATAAGGAAGACATTTAATCGATCAATTATCAAATATATGTGTTCAAAAATATTTTCACTAGAAACTACTTTTATTAATTTAATACAAATATTAGACAACATAAATAACAATTATTCACAGATCCTAGGCGATTTCACCGACTTTTCTCATTAAATCATCCTTTGTCGACTCTCTGAATTCGAAAAATTGTTTCTCGAGCTTTCCGAAGTCGTCAATGGTCTTGATCTCTTGAATACACTTGTACTGAAATTTTTTCATTTGCATATTTAATAAGATATGTAATTAAAAGGATACCTTCAATCTGTTCAACTGAAATTTGTCAGCCAGTCCGAATTTTTTCGGCAAATTAAGTTTGGATTCGAGGAGATAGTTTTCGCATAATGTTTTGACAATTGATACATCAAACCGATCAGCCAACTTGAGCAGAAAATCATAGTTGAGCTCTGAAAACAAGAAATTACCAAATTTATTGAAAATTCTCATTAATACCATCAACTTCATGGGCATAACCATAAATAAATCCTAAGAAGGTGATAAATTCCTCTTCTTCAACATCATAAAGCGGAAAATCTGCTTGATTTTCATCCTTTTTCGGATCGTCGATAAACATGAATTTGAATACTGTTGAATAAACGGAGAGAATCTGAAAAATTATTTCAAATTCCATCTTCAAAAATAAATAAAATTCCGTACCTTCTTATTGACATGCAATTTCTCACTTTCGGGAAGAAGAAGAACTGTATCGGACAAACTTGATTCTCCAGAAAATTTGTCAATATTCGAGGAATATACGAGAGATTGATCAGTAATAATCAACTCGAACTTCGCCGTGTTCTCTTTCACATATGTTTTAGAATTTAGAAAGTCTTCCCAGTCGAGAAAATTACCGAATCCCCGAGCTGTGAAAGAACTATCAACAACAAAGTTGAAATCCTGCGACAGATAAGATCCATCTTGTTTCAGAAGTCGGAATTCGAAACTTGTATTAACTGATACATTGAAGTTGGACATATCAGACGTTCACAATCTTCAAAGCTTTCTCAAATAAGAATCCTAAATTCTACCTTACTCTATACAAATCTCATATTAGATCACTTTTGGAGTATGAAAAACCTTTACTCGTAAACTCCTTTCTCGCATTTATGGTAGTTATCAAGTTTCCTGATCATAATTATCTGAACTATGAAGCAAGAATAGAGCGTTTTAATCTACAAACTTTAGCTGAAAGACAAGAATACCCCCGAAAAGTTCTGTTAAATAAAGCAAAAGTATATTCGAAAAAGCTTTATTCGGTTAAAAGAGTTCGAACATGTTCGGTCTTCAATATCATCTATCCTATCCCAAAAAAAGGAATTAGAAAAAGAGCGTTCATCCGCACTGTCACTAAATTTCTGGCAAAGGTAAAAAATCTCTCAGCTAAAAATATTCTCAATTTGTATGGTGCTATAGTGGATAATGAAAGTACATGAAGGAAAATTGTAAAATATCAGACCTTTTGATCATACTTTTTGGGATCTTTATAACTTCTCAGTATTTCAGTTTACGACTTGCTTATCATGTTTCTCATTTCTGGGCACGGTATATTTTCTACAATTCTGATGATCATTGTTCATCAACCATTCCGTGTCGCATTTTTGCAAATAATAAAAACAATTCGTGTTAGGCAAATTTCAGGGGGGGGGGGGGGGGTAAAGAGAAGATCTCAATTTTGTTGAATTTTCAAAGAAATAAAAATGAAAAAAGGGCTTTTACGGATTTTCTGCATTAATTAAAATAAATAAACGTTCTTGATTGACAATATTTACAATATGCCAAAAGTCCTCCTTTAACCCGCGACTGATTATGGGCGGTGCAAAGACCACTGGCTCTTCAATTATGGCAGCTGCAATATATGTTGAAAAGGTTCAGACGAAAAAGGTGAAGCATGTGAGAGCACAACTAACGCGGCTGTTTTGAAAAAAAACAGGTTCTTAATCAATGTTTATTATTAAAAATTTGGCTTAATGCAGACAGAGCAGTGCATTTCTGATGAATGCTTCAGATATTATGAATTTATTTTCTCTTATATTTTCCATGTGATGACTGTTATTGAAATAGTTCTACATTCTTTCGGTGCATACTTGATTTTGTTCAAAACACCGCCTAAAATGAAGCGTGTGAAGATGAACCTGTTAACTTTACATATTTGGTACATTTCACTTAACATTGTTAAATGATACATAGTTTTTCAGGAGTGCTTTTTTAGATTTCTTTCTTTCAACACTTTTTACTCCGGTTATTGTCCTACCTGCAGCGATTGGCTACCCTCTTGGTTTTCTGTCTCTCTATTTTGGATTGCCGGTTTTTATTCAAATTTATTTATTTATATCCTTATTCGCTGCCGTTGGTGCCTCAATCACCGCAACCTTTGAAGACCGTTATTATCGTGTGGTTAAGAATTATGATAATGGAGTACTTGATTCGAGGACTAGGACGTTCATAGCTGTTTTCAATTATACCCTCGCATTCACCTTCATCATTCCATCAGTTCTAACAAGTCCGGAGCTCGAGGAAGGGATACGATATTATAAACAATTGTTTCCATTCCTTCCGAACGAAATATATGAACGACCATATTTCTATGTCCTTCATTTGAATTGGAGATTTCCATGTTATTCAGTTTTTGCCGCATTAGTTTTCTATAACGCTCAAATTTATTGTTACATGTTCCCTACAATGTACTATTTAAACTCCAAAAAATCTAATATGTCAAGAGCAACCTTGAATTTTCAAAAAAAGTTTTTCGTCGCTCTCTGCTTACAAGTCGCAGTACCTATTTTTCTGATTACTTCACCGTTAGCATATTTGATATTTTCATTCATGACGGGATATCTTAATTTCGGTAAAATAAATAAAAGGGAAAATGCACGACATCATCACATGATTATTTGTCTATCCTTCCATTAATATCATGAAATGATTTTTCCGTATTTCAGTTTACGACCTGCTGATTATGTTGTTCATATCCGGACACGGCATATCTTCAACAATTCTGATGATCACTGTTCATCAACCATATCGTGCCGCATTTTTGGAAATGATCAGAACATTTCATGTCAAGAAAATCTCAACAATTGAAGGCTCGAATATTATCATACGGGCTCCAATTTTAACCCTATGAAAAGGATGACATCTTGTAGAACACGTAAGATATTGAACATATACATGGTTTTTAAACGGATTTTTAGTGTTTTATTAGTGCATCACACATTGTCCAGTCTGACAAATTATAGGTGGGATAGTGATACTTCAAAAATACAGAGTTAAGGGTATAATTTAAGAAAAAAGAAGTAAAACTCAATTAAAAAATGAGAAAATCGTGTTTTTTTGCATTCGTCTATATAAATCTATGTTGGTTTCACTTGGTCACTCATTCTTGACTATACCACTGAGAAATTCCTCGCGACGCGACCGCACCGCGTCATAATAAAGAAGGAAATTAAACTAGTAGTGTATTGCGGTCGTGTCGCGAGGAGTTCTCAATGGTACATTGATTGAATAACAAAAAAATACAATAATCTTGATTTCAATAAATGGAGAAAACTTGGTTTTTGAAACAGAAGTTCGATTCCGGGCGCTATTATTTCACATTTTTAGTTTTCGCATATATTTTCTCTATTGCTTAGGTCTACATATACAGTAGTGGTCATAAAGATTGTCACAAATGGTTTTTTGAGTATAACTTTTTTAAAAGTTAACCGATCGAGCTGAAACTTTCAGATATAGTGTAAAACGGTAAAATACATTGTTTTAACAACTGTATCCCGAGAAATTAAAAGAATCGGTAAATTAACAACAATTTCTAAGAAACACTGAAAACCGGGAAATATGCATTTTACAAATTTTTTTAAATGTTATTACAGAGTTTTCATGGAAAACCATATTTTGTAGCTTTATTAAAGGTCTGACTGCATTTTCAGCTCATAATAATAGAAAAAACAACATTCCGAAGAACTGTATCGATGAAAGTATGAGAGCGAGTCGGTGCAAGAGGTGGAACACAGTAAAACCGACTAGATCTTTGAACCAAGTATATCTTTTTTACTTTAAATATTCTTTTTAAATACCCAATTTAACAATAAAACAGAAAAATAATGTTAATATTGCATATAACATTTATAATAACAAACAGAGGTCAGCATAGTCCACTAGTAGTACAATTTTGAAATGAATCCGACACATTCAACGCTGAATATCATAACGGCAAGAGCTTGAATTAATAAAAACTAACCTGTATTTGAAAGAAAAATATTTTTAGATTATAATGTACTTAATTTTAGAAGTGGACCTTAAAGATACCCCGTTTTATGAACGGGAATTCATGGATTTGTGTGAAGCAAACCTGGCGTGATACTCGATAAATGTGAAGCGACCAGTTAACGCGATCTATACACTATTTTTTTGTCAATTTGTGATTAATTAGCCGTTTTACATAATTAAGTTAATTATCATCATGGATCTGACCTTTTTACGCTTGATTTCGAGCGCGTAAATATGACGTCCAGGCTTGCTTCAGACAAATCCATGAATTCCCGTTCATAAAACGGGTTACCTTTAAGGTCCACTTCTCAAATTAAGTATATTATAATCTAAAAATATTTTTCTTTCAAATACAGGTTAATTTATATTAATTCAAGCTCTTGCCGTTATGATATTCAGCGTTGAATGTATCGGATTCACTTCAAAATTGTACTACTAGTGGACTCTGCTGACCTCTGTCTGTGATTATGAATGTTATATGTTAAATTAACATTATTTTTCTGTTTTATTGTTAAATTGGGTGTTTAAAAAGAATATTTAAAGTAAAAAAGATATAATTGGTTCAAAGATCTAGTCCGTTTTACTGTGTTCCGTCTCTTGCACCGACTCGCTCTCATACTTTCATCTATACAGTTTTTCTGAATGTTGTTTTTGTTATTATTTTGAGCTGAAAATACAATAAGACCTTTAATAAAACTAAAAAATGTGGTTTTACATGAAAACTCTATAATAACTTCTAAAAAAATTCGTAAAATACATATTTCCCGGTTTTCGGTGTTTCTTAGAAACTCCTGTTGTTTCACAGGTTATTTTAATTTTCGGGAATATAGTTGTTAAAACAATGTATTTTACCGTTTTACACTATATCTGAAAGTTTCAGCTCGATCGGTTAACTTTTAAAAAAGTTATACTCAAAAAACCATTTGTGACAATCTTTATGACCACTACTGTATACATTTTGAATCTATTTAACGATATTTACAGTACTGTCCTCTTTTAGCGTGCCAACAGTCCTCCTTCAATACGAGACTGATTATGGGCGGTGCAAAGAACACGCTGATCCGTGTCAATTTTCCGGCAGGTGAAATTTATGTTTTATGAGTTCTTATGGAAAATTTTCAGATTTTTATAAAATCAAGAGAGTACAGCTAACGCGGCTGGAGTAATAGCCGGTTCTTACTGAAGTTTCTTATTATTCACAATTTGAGCCCATGGATACCCAACAATGTACTTCTGATGAATGCTTCAGATTTTATGAATTCATATACTTAGTGTGTTTTCATGTGATGACTGTTATTGAACTAATTCTACATTCTCTCGGTGCATATTTGATTTTGTTCAAAACACCGCCTAAAATGAAACGTGTGAAGATGAACCTGTTAACTTTACACATTTGGTACAGTTCAATTAACATTCTTAAATGATACATAGTTTTTCAGGAGTGCTTTTTTAGATTTCTTTCTTTCAACACTATTTACTCCGGTTATTGTCATACCTGCTGCGATTGGCTACCCTCTTGGTTTTCTGTCCATCTATTTTGGATTGCCGGTTTTTATTCAAATTTATTTATTTATATCCTTATTCGCTGCCGTTGGTGCCTCAATCACCGCAACCTTTGAAGACCGTTATTATCGAGTTGTTAAGAATTATGATAAAGGAGTACTTGATTCAAAGATTAGGACATTCATAGCTATTTTCAATTATTTCCTCGCATTCACATTTATCATTCCATCAGTTGTAACAAGTCCGGAGCTCGAGGAAGGGAAGCGATATTATCAACAAATGTTTCCATTTCTTCCGCATGAAATTTATGAACGACCATATTTCTATGTCCTTCATTTGAATTGGAGATTTCCATGTTATTCAGTTTTAGTCGCATTGGTTTTCTATAACGCACAAATTTTTCGCTACATATTGACTACACTTTACTATTTATACTCCAAAAAATCACACATGTCACAAGCAACGTTGAATTTTCAAAAAAAATTTTTCGTTGCTATCTGCTTACAAATCGCTGTACCTGTTTTTCTAATCAGTGTACCTTTGTCATATTTGATATTTTCATTCATGACCGGTTACTTCAATTTCGGTAGAGTTTCCTCGCCATAAGGGAAAATTTATATCAGCACCATGATCATACTTTTGCCCCACGATACGTTGGGATCTTTATAACTTCTCAGTATTTCAGTATACGACTTGCTGATAATGTTGCTTATTTCCACCCATGGTGTCTGCTCTACAACTCTGATGATTATTGTTCATCAACCGTATCGTGTCGCATTTTTGCAAATGATCAAAACATTTCATGTTAGGAAAATGTCAACAATTGACGGTTCGAGTATTATCAGGCGGAGCTCTACGATGCTCTTATGAGCAGAGTCTTAGTTGTCGACTATTTTCCCTTGAGAAATCGGTTATTGTTTTGTTAATGAACCAAGAAATGTTAATAAAACACGCCTGTTTTGGTCCCACGGGCGCAAGAATATTTTTTTGTTGTTACATATTAATAATATGTGATTCTGAATAATTTAAAACAAAGATTGAAAATCAGTAAATAAACTATTTAAAAATGGCAGCAGCTGAAAACAAACCTTAAAAAAAAAGAAAAACAAAAGGTTACTAACGTCATAGTATTAAAAATGTAAATTTAAATAAATATATAAAAATAATTTATGCTTCATTGTAGCCTTCTTAGTTCGTACTTTTCCATATTATGGACAACGCACAAGAAAGCTCTCATCTTAAAGTGTTTGAGTGTCACTGTATGGAAAAATTGTAAAGTAAAGCTTATCAAAACAGTCTGTTTTATATAAGCACCCTCGAAACAAAAAATCAAACATTGCACAAATATGGGTGGACAAAGGCCAAAATGATCCCGACAGCTGAAAAATAGATGCTATATAAATCGTGAAAGCTACGTTTTTGTTAACTTTCATAGTATCAGGACAGTCGCGTGCTTAATAAATAGGGAAAAAGTTTCCGAAATTTTTTTTTCTGCCAAAAAATCTTGGTTTTCAGACAAACGATTATTAACAAACGATTATTAACTGGAATTTTTAATAAGGAATTCTATATTTGGTCTCATGGTTACTGAAACATGTATTTCTGATGAATGCTTCAGATATTATGAATTTATTTTCTCAAATTGTTTTCATCTGATGACTGTAATTGAACTCATTCTACATTCTTTTGGTGCTTATTTGATTTTGTTCAAAACACCTCCTAAAATGAAGCGTGTTAAAATGAATCTGTTAATGTTACACTTTTGGTATCTATTTTTTCTGAACATTCTTTTATTATATAGTTTTTTCCAGGAGTGCTCTCCTTGATTTCGTTATTTCAACACTTTGCACTCCTGTGATCGTCCTACCTGCTGCAATTGGCTACCCATTGGGAATTCTCTCAGCTTGGTTTGGAGTACCTGCATGGATTCAGTTATATTTCTTCATTTCATTATTCGCAGCTGTTGGTGCCACAATTACGGCCGCTTTTGAGGATCGTTACTATCGATTGGTAAAAAATTGTGACACTGGAGTATTTGCTTCACGGACCAGGACATTCATAGCACTACTTAATTACACAATTGCATTTACCTTTATCATTCCGTCATTTTTAACAAGTCCGGAGCTCGAAGAAGGGAAAAGTTATTATAAGCAATTGTTTCCATTTCTTCCCAATGAAATTTACGAACGACCATATTTTTACGTCCTACATTTGGATTGGAGGTTTCCATTTTATTCCGTCTTCATTGCAATTCTTTTCTATGACATTGAAATTTATGGCTTAATGTTTACAACTATATGTTATTTATACTCTAAAAAATCAAATATGTCGCGAGCAACGTTGAATTATCAAAAAAAGTTCTTCGTCGCGATTTCGTTACAAGTTGCTGTACCTCTTGTCCTGATCATTGTACCGTTGATATACTTGTTGTTTTCTTTCATTACCACTTATTTTAACTTTGGTAAGGAAGCCTTAAATACCTCTATAATATTTAAATGATCTCTTAATTTTTCAGTTTATGACCTTCTGATCATGTTGCTCATTTCCTCACATGGTATATGTTCTACATGTCTGATGATCTCGCTCCATCAACCATATCGTGTCGCATTTTTGAATATAATCAGGGAAGCAAAGATTATGGACATTACAAAAACGAACAGCTCTAATTACATCAGACGTAATTCTACTTTAATCCTATGATCTAGTATTCATAAAGAATTATTTATTTGGTTCATGTTTTATTAATGCACATATAAGCGAGATATTTTGAACAGCTGAAAATTGAGACTCAGAATTTAGGTGCTCAGGTGTATGTTTGGAATCCCGCCTTGAGTACCCGGCGGGATCCCAATTGGAACCCAAGTAGTAATCCCAATTATTTTCGATATAAAATTTAAGGTTTTGAACATCTAGAAATCTTCAACGGAGTTTTCCTATAGCGTTCCGCTGTCTAAGGTTCAGTGGATTTGAGGGAACACTATATTAAGGATATATTTATTATCAAGCATCATAGTACAATAAGCAAGGAATACAGGAATCAGAAGTCTGAAAGCTTCTACATCACGTAGAATGAGTGGGATGGAGCGGAGCGGAGTTTTAGCCTTATGGGAAGGATGACATCTTTTAGAACACGTATGTTATACCACACATGGTATATGTTCTACATGTCTGATGATCTCTGCATTAACCCTAAGATCAGGAAATTTTATTTTATGGATACGACAAAAGCGAACAGCTCGAGTTTTTTCAGACGTAATTATACATTAATCCTATAATAAATTACTGCAGAATTTATAAAAACAAATATTTTTTTCTATGATTTGTTTATGCGTATTAGCGAAAAATTACAGCAGCTGAAAAAATAACAATTTTGAAAACAAATATTATCGGTATAAGAAGAACGTGCCAAAAAACACAACATCACTTCAACGTGGCTTGGAGCACAAATAGACAAAGTTCCGATAAACATTTTTCTCTAATTTTTTCCAGCTTTAAAGCTGAAATCGGCATCGTACTGCTCCGCTACTAAACCTTTTTATTAGTCAAGGTGGCTATCTGGTCCAAGAGCCAATTATTATGATAGGGTGGGAGCTTTTTTGTACCCAGCCCACCTGCAGCTGAAACTGAAAATTAATCAACCACTTTGCAAGCTCACACGTGGCATTTTTAATTCATATTGCTCGCTTGTTCTCTATTTTATTGTATGGGACGCATTTTCAGAATCAAAGATGAATGATTCAGTCTGCTATCACCCCAAGTATGATCATTATTATTCAACAACTTTACACTTGATTACCGTTGTCGAAATTCCATTACACTGTTTCGGTGCTTTTTTGATTCTATTCCAAACACCAGTTCAGATGAAAAGTGTCAAGTTAAATTTGTTCCTGATGCACATCACGTACGTTTTTCAAACGAAACATTTGAATATGTTCACTTGAGAGTGATTTGTTTTCCAGATGTGCTTCCGTAGATCTATCAATTTCATTCCTCACTATCCCGGTGCTTTTTATACCAGCTCAAATGGGATACCCATTAGGAGTTCTCAGTATGATCGGTTTTCCGATTCATTTACAAACATATATAGTTTATACATCAATTGCCATCTCAGGCTGTGCAATCATTGCAACGTTTGAGAATCGTTTCTATCGGGTTGTTAAAAATTGCGATACTGGAATTTTGGACTCTAAGTTCAGAACAATTCTAACTTCTATCAATATTCTTCTTGCATATACTTTTATACTACCAGCATTGCTGACTAGTCCAGAACCAGAAGAAGCAATCAACTATTTCAAACATGATCTTCCTTGCATTCCAACAGAAGTATATCAACGTAAAGATTTCTTCGTTGTGAATTTGGACTGGAAGATTGTAGCATTTCCTATTGCCTTTATTTCTGTTTTTATCGCTTCTCAAGGGTTAACGTATTTGATTTCAACGACTATATTCTTATTCTCAACAAAATCCTACACTTCGAAAGCCACGTTACTCATTCAGAAACGATTTTTCGTGGCTATTTGCCTGCAGCTCGCTGTTTTATTAATTTGGCTACTCTTTCCAATATGTTATGTTGTTTTTGCTGCGGTTTTTTATCATTTTGACCTTGGTAATTTTTGGAATTGACTTAAAGGCAGCTTATCGGTGGGGTTTCGCATATATTGCGTTGAACTAACCAGAAAACGCTCTAATTGTTTAAATAAAAATAATATAGGGCAATATTAACTAACACACTGTCTTTAAATAAATACAAGTTTTGAAATACCTCATTTTCAGCAGTGAATTTAATATGTTTTGTGTTCATCTGCCTCCATGGATGTGTTTCAACAATACTAATGATATTAGTTCACAAACCGTATAGAACTGCAACACTCCAAATTTTCAAACGAGTGTTCTTCAAACCAATGTTACAACCAATTGTGCTTCGGAATCTTAGTGTATCTGCGACAACTTATTGAATCTCATAGTCAGATTTTTATTTATTATAAATTTTTCATAGTATAAACTTTGGTTTGTACGATATGGGATCTCAGAGGTTTTAGAAATTCATTTTTTATTTCTTTTTGTTCAAATATATTGAATAAATAAATAAAAAGGTAGAAACAAGGTATATACAATGGTTAATTACATAGATAACAAATCGAACCTATAATCAGGTAGAATTACATATTATAAACGTAGCTCAAAAAAAACGTTCGCAAAATACGTCCATTATTTCCGAACTCTAAACATCACACACTTTTTTTCAGCTTTTATGAATATCAAAAAAAAATTTGCGCAAAACTTAAATACTATGACAATTATGGAATTAATTTTGAACGAATAATGCCCCAACGTAAGATTTCGCGATTTTCAGGATTCGGAAATGGCGAAAAAAATTTGTGAACCTTTTTCAGAACACACATTTTGCAATTTTTCTAAAATTTAAACACTGAGAACCCGCGAAAAAAAAAATCTGGAGAACATTCTTAGCAAAACAAGGACCTTACCGGAAAATGCATCCCGGGAAGGTAATGCTTCTTTGCAAGTACATGGGTCTGTCTTGGCAACATACTCTATAGAACTTTTTATTCGTTATTGCAAATAAATTGTATTTTATATACTCTCGGGTCACGTTTATATTTATCTAAAACCTCCCCAAATTTACTTATTTCTTCTGATTAGAGAACTTTCCTGATATTTTTTTCCTATTTTTTTTTCTTCTATATGCTTACTTGGTGCCCAGCTAATCATTCAGTTTTTTAAAACGGTTTTTCCAGTTGTTAAAGAATACTTACTGAAATGTGCGACACAAATACATATCATCCTGAATATGACCATTATTATTCAACAACTTTACACATGATTACTGTAGTCGAAATTCCATTACACTGTTTTGGTGCATATTTGATTCTATTCAAAACACCGGAAAAAATGAAGAGTGTTAAGTTATCTTTGCTAGCATTGCATATTTCGTAAGTTGAATAATTTTGGTTTGGTAAAAAATGAGTATAAACTTTCTTAAAGTTGTGCTACACTCGATTTATCAATTTCACTTCTCACAATTCCCGTACTTTTTCTACCAGCTCCAATGGGGTACCCATTAGGAATTCTCAGGTTGTTAGGGATCTCAACTAAAATTCAAGTCTATATCATCTTCACATTATGCTGTATTGTTGGATGTGCAATTATTGCAACTTTTGAGAATCGTTTCCATCGAATTGTTAAAAATAGCGATACTGGAGTATTGGACTCGAAGTTCAGAACAATCATAGCTGTTATCAATTATATTGCCGCATTTACTGTGATTATTCCAACATTGTTAACTAGTCCCGAACTTGAATTGGCAATAAAATATTTTAAACAATTGCTACCTTGTATTCCAATGGAAGTCTACCTACATACAGATTTTTACGTCGTACGCGCGGATAGGAAAATTCTTTTAAGATTTTCAGTCCTCTTCTCCTTTTCTTTCTACCTTCTACAGATGTTAATGTATGGTATTTCAACATTAAGATTCTTATATTCAAAACAATCTTTTGCTTCTCAAACAACTTTGAGTATGCAGAAAAGGTTATTCGTAGCTATTTGCTTGCAGCTCGCTGTTGCATTTGTTTGGTTATTCTTTCCATTAAGTTATATCGTTTTTGCAGTTGTTTTTAATCATTTCGATCATGGTTAGATTCAAAGTCGAATGGAAACAATTAAGAACGATTTCCAGCACTGAATTTGATATGTTTTGTTTTCATCTGCCTCCATGGATGGGTTTCAACAATTCTTATGATATTAGCTCATAAACCTTATAGAACTGAAACATTCCAAATTTTCAAACGACTGTTTTCCAAAAAGATTCAACCGATTATGATTCTAGGTTTATCTGGCAAATCTTATCGAATCTCGTAGATTGTTATAAATTGTCAACTGTTCATAATATGCACAAACTTGGGTTCGTATATCTTTGATTTCGATATTGTCAAGCTGAATTTTCTGATTTTTACTCTTGCGAGTACCTAACCTTCCACACATTTGATACCTTTTCATAATATTTGACCAGGAAAACTGTCACCGCTTCGCGGTGGTTTTCCTGGTTTGTAGTTCGCCTTCGGCGCACTTAAAGGAGGACTTTACGGAGCTAATAAATGTACCTTAAATTGAAATAGACGTCATTCTAATTACAAAAGTTAGTTTTCGTCGGATGAAACTTTTTCTCTGCCATTTTTTCGAAGCTCGTTTTCCCGCCAGTTACGTGGTTTTAGAAAATTAAAAGAACTGATTTGTAATGAGTATGACGTCTATTTTCATTTAAGGTACATTCATTATCTCCGTAAAGTCTTTCTTTAATATTTTAATGTCATCCTTTTATATAACTGGGTAAGGAGGCGGGGCGTGTGTCTGAAGCCTTTTTCATAGTAAAATTCAAAAGTTACTGAGTGGAATTGAACTCGCATCGGTTCACGTAAAGAAATGATTACTTAACCGGTAGACCATAGGGGGTCACCGAAAGATGGGGAATTTTTCGAAACCTAATAATTGCGGATTTTCATTTCTTCACTTTTTTGTTGTCATTTCTGAGTTGAGATTCATTCTTTAAAAAATTATTCAAAGAGAATGTTCGTTCTATTGTGATGGCTACTTTTAATGGAAACGGTGAGGTGAGCTAGAGTAAAGAACTCTTTTCAGATTCATTTTTTTATTTAAGCAGCTAATTATAACCGTTCGATATATAATCAAGTGTGACCATTATGATTGGTTTTTTGAGAATATTCCAGTGAAATTTTTAAAACTTAGATTAGGAGTGTTTCGCCGCGCAGCGGCGTTGGAAAACCGATCAAAAGTATTGGAATGCGTGCCGAAGGCACGGAAGAAGCGAGCCGCAGGCTAGATAATAAAAGCGAAATCCAAATATATGATAAACGAACAACTAACTCCGGATTTCAAAGAAAAATTAGGTCACCATGTTTGGAATCTCATAATAAGTAATCTTTATTTGAAACGAATGTAACAAAAGGGGCACGCCGGATGCGTGTTGGGAAGCGAAGCCGAAGGCGAGGCGTCGTCCAGGAGTTTTGCCGCGTAGCGGCACGCAACTCCTGGTTTACCAATATAATATGTGTTGAAAAAACATTGTATTGCTTCTATAGGTACGACCATACATTTATTTAAAATTGGGTAATCTAAAAGACATTTCTCTGGATTTCGCTCTCTTTAACCTAAGCTCGTCATAATTACCTAATATCTTTTTCTACGCCTCGCCTCCGGCTTCGCCCCTTACACACCTTCGGCGTCACTTTCAATTATTTGGCGATTTCACACCTTTTGAATTTAGTTGTCGGGACCGAAATTTCTTGATCGAAAAGTATTGGAATGCGCATGGAATCGTTTTTCCAACGCCGCTGCGCGGCGAAACGCTCCTAATTTGAAGTTTAACAATTTCACTGGAATATTCTCAAAAAAAAAACCAGCCATACTTGTCACATTTGATTACATATCGAATTATTTAATCTTCTAAAATGGTTATCATTACATTAAATACAGAAATCTCTGAAACTCTGAAAAGAGGTTGATGTAATCTTCTTACTCTAGCTCACCTCACTTTTTCCCATTAATATCCCTCCCAATAGAACGATCATTTTCTTCGAGTAAATTTTAAAAGAATGAATATCAACTCAGAAATGACAACAAATAAATTTTCAAATTTGACCTAGTGTCTTGACCTAAAAATAAACGTTCATGGAATTTTGACAAAATTTTTAAAAAATGAAGAAATGAAAATCCACAATCATTAGGTTTCAAAATTTTCATCCTCTTTCGGTGACCCCCTATGGTTTACCTGTTAATTAATCATTTCTTTACGTGAACCGATGCGAGTTCAATTCCACTCAGTAACTTTTGAATTTTACCACGAAAAAGGCTTCGGAAACACAAAAAATTGCGAACAGATTTGTGTTAACAGACACTTTCCCGGCGTTTTCAAATATATAATAGGATTGAATTTTACCACGAAAAAGGCTTCGGAAACACAAAAAATTGCGAACAGATTTGTGTTAACAGACACTTTCCCGGCGTTTTCAAATATATAATAGGATCTCACATTTTTTAGAAATGTTGATTTATGCTCGTGAGTAAACAAGGTTTAAAAAAAGTATATACAATGTTTATAATTACATATGTTTTCTCTCGAGAACCGGAAGAAAAAAAAAGTATGATTACATAAAATTAAATATTATAAAAGTAGCTGAAAAAATACGTGCAACGCATGTACATTTTCAGATATCAAACATCACAGACTTTTTTCATATCCTCTTTCTTTCAACGCAAGGACCTTATCGGTACATTCTTCTTTTGAGGCTCTCAGATAAATATACCTGGTCTGTCCAAAGAGGTTGCTTGTTCTTCAACCTTAGTTCAAAGCCGAAAACATAAGCATCTGATTTGGACGGTCGTCAGGATAAAAGATACATCGGTGTAGCCCGTATTCCTATCTGAACTGTCGCAAATTGCCCAGGTTCTGTGGTGCACAAAATGCGCGGTCCTGGACAAATCTGCTACAACGTCAGAAAACGTGAATGCCACTTTTATATTTATCTTAAAAAACCGTTTCCCAATTGGAAATACTTCTATTTACATTCATCATTAAACAGCTCTATATTTCAGCTTTACTTTTCTTTATTTTGGGATGATGGTCCTGAAAAGTGTTTTTTAAAGAGGAAATTTAATGATAGAAAAATCACCTGTCTTGGCAACATACTCTATGAACTTTTCATTCGTCATTGCAAATAAAATGTAGTTTACAAACTCTCGGGTCATGTTTATATTTAAAAAACAAAAAAATCCTGTCCCAGATTTTCGTATGCTTTCCTGACCTTGGTTTATGACAGTTTTCCAGCATAGGGGATCTAACTGAAGAGCCCCAACCCCTTGGTAGACCGTCTTAGCTTAGGAGAAAAACGGTCGAATTTTATTAATTTCATTCATGTATTTTATTTATTTTACTCATTTATTTATAACCAGGAGTCCCCTGCCGCTACGCGGCAAAACTCCTGGATTACTGCTCGCCTTCGGCTTCGCTTTCCAACACGCCTGCGGCGTGTCGCTTTTGTTAAATTATTCTCAAAAACGGGTTCCTTTTTATGGCGTTCGAAACATTTTGATAAAATAAAAATCCAAAATGTTTTAAAATTCCTTTAAAATTTCATCGGCTTTTCAGAAAAAAATGAGCTAAATTTAAAAAGATCGTAGTTCGAGCTAGGAAATGCGCATCTATTTTTTAAAATCATTATTTTATCGTAAATTTGGTTTTTTTTGAAACTAAAATAATCTTAATAACAATTTTTTCTACGGATTCGCCCCTTACACGCCTTCGGCGTGCAACTTCACTTTCAATTATTTGGCGATTTCACACCCTTTGATATTAGTTGTCGGGACCGAAATATCTTGATCGAAAAAAATTGGAATGCGAGCCGAAGGCACAGAAGAAGCTCGCCTGCGGCTCGCTTCTTCCGTGCCTTCGGCACGCATTCCAATACTTTTGATTGTTTTTTCAACGCCGCTGCGCGGCGAAACGATTCTAATTTCCAGTTTAACAATTTCACGGGAACACTCTCAAAAATCAAAATCAACTATAATTGTCACATTTGATTATGCTTCTGTTGATACCTAAAATGGTTTAATGGTTAAAACACAGTGGTCGATGTTATCCTTTACTATGATGAAATCTTCTTTACTCTAGCTAACCTTACTTTTTCCAATTAAAGCTCAAATGAGAACGACCATTTTCTTTGAATAATTTCTTAAAGAATGAACTCTCAACTCAGAAATGAAAGCAAATAATTTTCGAAATTTGACCTAGTTTCATGACCTATTTTTTTAAAACTTTTGTTGTGAAATTTTGACGGAAATTCGAAAAAAATGAAGAAATGAAAATCCGCAATCATTAGGTTTCAAAAAGTGCATTCTCTTTCGGTGACTTCGATGGTCCACCGGTTAAGTAATTATTTCTTTACGTGAACCGATGCGAGTTCAATTCCGTTCCTCTTACCTCTTAATTTTACAACAAAAAAAAAGTTCACAGAAAAATGTTCACAGAAAAAAGGTTACACAAAAAATAAGCCCCGCCTCCTTATCCATTTATATAATAAGGATTTATTTTTGAAATTAAAAAAAAACTTTGTTGTACAGGAAACTTGTCCGTTTTTAAACTGATTCTTCCAGTTGTTAAAGAATATTTTCTTAAATGTGCAATTCAAATACATATCATCCTGAATATGACCATTATTATTCAGCAACTTTACACATGATTACTGTAGTCGAAATTCCATTACACTGTTTTGGTGCATATTTGATTCTATTCAAAACACCGGAAAAAATGAAGAGTGTTAAGTTATCTTTGCTAGCATTGCATATTTCGTAAGTTGAATAATTTTGGTATGGTAAAAATGAGTATAAACTTTCTTAAAGTTGTGCTACACTCGATTTATCAATTTCACTTCTCACAATTCCCGTACTTTTTCTACCAGCTCCAATGGGGTACCCATTAGGAATTCTCAGGTTGTTAGGGATCTCAACTAAAATTCAAGTCTATATCATCTTCACATTATGCTGTATTGTTGGATGTGCAATTATTGCTACTTTTGAGAATCGGTTCTATCGAGTTGTTAAAAATGGCGATACTGGAGTATTGGACTCGAAGTTCAGAACAATCATAGCTATTATCAATCTTATTTTTGCATTTACTTTGATTATTCCAGCAGTATTAATTAGTCCCGAACTTGAATTGGCAATGAAATATTTTAAACAATTGCTACCTTGCATTCCAATGGAAGTCTACCTACATACAGATTTTTACGTCTTACGCTCGAATGTTAAAGTTCCACGATATATAATCATCTTTGCATTTTCTTTTTACCTTCTACAAATGTTAATATATTGCATTTCAACATTAGTATTCTTATTTTCAAAACAATCCTTTGTTTCTCAAACAACTTTGAGTATGCAGAAAAGGTTCTTCGTAGCTATTTGCCTGCAGCTCGCTGTTGTCTTCGTTTGGTTACTTTTTCCAATATGTTATATCGTGTTTGCAGCGGTTTTTAATCATTTTGATCATGGTTGTGTGTCAAAATCGAATGGAATCAATAAAAAAAAAACTATTTTCAGCACTTAATTTAATATGTTTTGTTTTTATCAGCCTCCATGGATCGCTTTCAGCGATTCTTATGATATTACTTCACAAACCTTATAGAACTGTAACATTCCTCATTTTCAAACGAGTATTTATCAAACCAAAGATACAACCGATTGTGATTCGGAATTTAAGTTTAACCGCCAAAGGTTATTGAATCTCACAGTCAATGTTCATTTATTATAAACTTTAGTTTACATAAACTTGTGTACTGCAGGCTTCAATAATATCACCAAAAAAGACAAAATGACAACTTCTAAATAGACACCTGAATTTCATGAAATCATTAAAATGTGACAAACCAGCAGCTGGAAAGGATAAAATTGATTACTATAGTTTTCACATAGAAAGTAAAATGTGGTTTAGTTGATGAGTAAAGCAATTGCTAAAAAAATTATGTTTATCTTGATCAGCGATGCTCTTAACTTTGTCGTCCGAAGAAAAATATTACCGAGTTTTTTTTTTCAAAACGATTTTTCAGTTGTTAAGAAACATTTTGTGAAATGTGCGATGCAAACGGTTCATATCACCGTGAATACGATATTTATTATTCAACGACTTTACACTTGATAACTGTTGTCGAAATTCCATTACACTGTTTTGGTGCTTATTTGATTCTATTAAAAACACCGGAAAAAATGAAGAGTGTTAAGTTATCTTTGCTAGAATTGCATATTTCGTAAGTTGAATAATTTTGTTTTGGTAAAAAATACAGATACACTTTTTTAAAGTTGTGGTACACTCGATTTATCAATTTCACTTCTCACAATTCCCGTACTTTTTCTACCAGCTCCAATTGGATATCCATTAGGAATTCTTAGGTTTTTTGGTGTACCGATTCAATTACAAATATATTTGATCTTCACCTTATGCGCTGTTGTTGGTTGTGCAATTGTTGCAACATTTGAGAATCGCTATTGTTAAAAATAACTATACTGGAGTATTGAAATCGAAGTTCAGAACAACCATAGCTATTATCAATCAGATTCTTGCGTTTACTTTTATTATTCCAACATTGCTAACTAGCCCGGAACTCGAAGCCGGTGTAAAATTTTATAAACCAAAGATACCTTGTATTTCACCGGATGTTTACAATGATCCAGATTTGTTTGTACTACACTTGGATTGGAGAGCTCCAGTGTTATCCGTTCTCTTCCTATTTTTTCTTTACCTCATACAAATGTTATTCCATTGTTTTTCAACATTAATATTCTTATATTCAAAACAATTGTTTGTTTCAAGAACAACGTTGCATATGCAAAAAAAGTTTTTTGTTGGAGTATGCTTACAGGTCTTCATCATGTTTGTTTGGTTCTTCGTGCCAATATGTTATATCAGTTTTTCAACGGCCCTTTCTATTTTTAATCATGGTGATGATTGTAAGTAAATTAAAACATGTAATCGTCTCAATTTTAGCACTGAACTTGGCATGTTTTACATTCATGTGCTCCCATGGATGTGTTTCAACGATTTTCATGATTTTAGTTTACAAAGCTTATAGAACGGCAACATTGAAATTTATAGAACGATTACTCTTCAAACGAAGGATACATCCAATTGTCAGGATAAATTTAAGTCCATCTATTTCATCACTTCGAATGGTCACGCAGTTGTGAAGGAATAGAATAACACAAGGAACTATACCACATTGGCCTTTGCAAAACATATTCCTTGTCCGGATACAACCCATCACCATTTAATAGTTCCAGAAGCCACACAAGCCCACCGGGGTTGAAATTGCTTATATTCTAAATGCCCGTTTTATTCGATTGAATCACAATAAATGTTTCATTGACAATAAAACTTTGCATAGGAAAACAACAACAACAGCAAATACAATAGGTGAAATAGCAAAGCTAACAGGTGAAATTATATCCACGATCACCTTCTTATTTTCATTTTTCAACTCAAACCGCCCCTTATTGACGTTTTTTTTTAGAATTTCACTAGTGAGCATATAATATGTGGAGGGGTGTATTAAAAATCACCTGAGCTCCATAAATAAATATTCTTCAAAGCGCGTAAATCTGCAGCTGAAACTTTCATTTAACGATGTTTCGCAGCCAGTCTTCTATTTTTCCGCGGCATCAACTTGATGCGATAACAAAATAAGTTATATAATTAATAAATGTGCGACAGAAACAGTTATCACCCTGAATTTGATTCTTATTATTCAATGGCTTTACACTTTATCACTGCCACCGAGATACCGTTACATTGCTTTGGTGCTTATTTGATTCTATTCAAGACACCGAAACAAATGAAGAGCGTCAAGAGTTCATTGTTCATGATGCATATCGCGTAAGCGTATTTTAGATGGAACTTCGAATAAAATCTTTTTGTGCCTTAAATTATATTTTTCTAGATGTGCAACACTCGATTTATCAATGTCATTCCTCACAATTCCCGTGATTTTTCTACCAGCCCCAATGGGATATCCGTTGGGGATTTTCAGTATGATCGGAATCCCGTCTCATTTACAAGCATATATAGTTCTTACAATTGGTGGAATAGTTAGCACTTCAATATTAGCAACATTTGAGAATCGTTTTCACATAGTTGTCAAACACAGAAAATCTGGAATTCTGCATTCAAAGTCCAGGACTATGCTATCAATTTTCAATCATATTTTTGCGTTTACTTATATTCTACCAATATTTTTGACCATTCCGGAAATTGAAGAAGGGATGAATTATTTCAAAAGATTGCTTCCTTGTATACCATTAGAAGTATTTAAACATCCCTATTTTTTCGTCTTACATTTGGATTGGAGATTTCCAATATTTTCTTTGATCTTATGATTTTTTATTTATTTCTTTCAAGGGTTATTCTACTGTTTATTAATAGCAATTTACTTATTCTCGAAAGCTCCCAACGCTTTTGTTATAACTTTGCACCTACAGATAAAATTTTTCCTAGCAGTTCTTTTGCAGGGTTTTGTTATCTTTGTTTGGATCCTCATACCTGTGTGTTATTTCAGCTTCGCAGCAATATTTTCCTATTTTGATCATGGTGATGTTTGTATATATATATATATCAAACGTAGAAACGGGCCAATTTCAGCGCTTAACCTGATGTTTTTTTCATTCTTATGCTCCCATGGATGTGCCTCTACAGTTGTTATGATATTAGTTCACAAACCTTATAGAACTGCAACAGTCCAAATTTTCAAGCGTTTGTTGAACCTAAAAACACGACCAGTTGTTATCATTCGGAATTCAAGCACATATGTTTCAACGTACCGAACGCAAAATTGATGCCTCATTATTTAATTTCCACCAAATGTGCCATTCAGCTAATTGAATGGAAATCCACCTTAAATTCCAAATAAAGTTTTAAATTAAAAAATATATAAATATAAAAGAAACATAAATAGGATTTACGAGGCGCGTAAAAACCAAAACAGTGTTTTTAGAGTTTTTCCGAACATAGTATTGTCAAGATAAAAATTTCTGGCCGCTCGTTTTGCGGAGTGTCGTTGGGAATTTCCTCGCAACGCGACCGCTACGCGCAAGACCAACTGAGAAATTTGAATTTGAGCGCGTTGCGGTCGCGCTGCGAGTAAATTCCCAACGACACTCCGCAAAACGAGCGGCCAGAAATTATTATCTTGACAATATGACAGAGTGAGAGGGTGTTCGGGGTAAAAAGGAAAAATGGTCAGAGAACAAAAGACAGTAGATGTCTTAATTTTTTTCGTCTTAAACATTGTTTTGCTACTGTTCGTTCAATTCGATTCCAAATGCGCACCACTGTTTTCGCAAGTTTGTAAGGCCTTTTCCGCGTCCGTACGTATTGAAAATATTATTTTTGAGTCAAAAATGCATTTTTGGTATCTATTGGACGAATTATGAAAATATTTTTTTTGTCCGTGCACCGGAACATCCCAAAAAATCGAGGTTTGTCAATAGAGCGCGTTTGGAATCGGTTTGCTCCTACAGTATTAATTGGTAAATAGTCATCGTATCATCCATTTGAAACCAATTTCAGAGCTCTACGGAGCAAACCTCCTCCCTTTACGTCTGCGATAAGTATTGTTTTTGAATATCGATGATCCAGACAAAGTTGAAGCCAAGTTGTGCATCACAAAACAAATTATATCATTTATTGGACTTTAAAGCTGTTCGTCGGCTTAACAACCAAAGTCCAGGTGAAAAAAAACGCTACTCTTGTTATTTCCATTTTCAACTTTTAATGAACGAGTTTTCTGACACTTTTCTTGAATACGATTATAAATATTCAATTGTTTTGCATATTATTTCTTCGGTTAATATACCATTACATTCATTCGGACTTTATGTGATTCTGTTTCATACACCGCAGAAGATGATTAGCGTCAAGCGTGATCTTTTAACTCTGCATATATTGTGAGTTTTTTTTTTAAATTTGTTCTCGAAATTCAATAAAAACTTTGTTAAGAAGTGCAACTCTTGATTTTATCCTCTCATTCTTCGTCCTTCCTGTTCTAGACTTGCCATTACCGATGACTCACTTTATGGGTGTTTTCTCAATGATCGGCGTACCTTACGAAGCCCAAGGATATCTGACGTGTTCTCTTTTTTCCTCAATTGGAGCCACAATAGCAGCAGCGTTGGAGAATCGGTACTATAGGGTTGCTAAAAGCAGCGACCTTGGTTTATTCGACTCAAAGTTCAGAATTTTCAAATTTGTATTTAATTATATATTTTGTTGGACTTATATGTTACCAACCATGTTAACCGGTCCAACCCCAGAAGAAGGGAAACAGGTTTTAGTGGGGTGGTACCCATGGTTTCCTTCGGAAATTTTTCAACGGCCAAACGTGTACGTAGTGCATTTGGATTGGCGTTTTCCGAGTTATTCGATCAGTATATCGGTTATATTTCTGTTCGCGCAAATGTTGTATTATTTTTTCTCGACAATACACTATTTATTATTGAAAAAGTCCAACTTGTCGAATGCAACGTTATCTTTACAACAAAAGTTTTTTGTTGCTATATGTTTGCAGGTTGCTGTACCTCTGGCTTTGATAATTATCCCAGCATTCTATGTTACAATCTCATTAGGCGTCGGATATTTTAATTACGGTAATTTAGAACTTATCTGAAAATAATACCGTGACAAATTTAAGTATTTAACTTATCATGTGTTATAATCTTCTCCTTGCATGGAAGTGTTTCAGCAATCTTCATGCTTATAGTTTATAGCCCGTATAGAACTGCGACTTTACAAATGTTTGGACTTTTAAAACTTTGTGAGCAAGCTCGTACAAGTCCCAAGATTAGTACAATAGTATTGCCTGTATCCCATCAATAAAGTCGTTTAACAAAGTCTTCGTACTAATAACTCCCGAAAATAGTGCTCACAGCAGGAAGGCATGAAATAAATAGTTGCAATTACATCGGCATATTAGTACGCAGCTCGATGGAGGAATAAAAAGAAGAAGAAGAAGGATAATTTTAATTTGGGACCACCCGAATTTTTTCACTAGGTCAAAGGGGGCGTGGCCAAATAAATGATGTATTTTTTTTTCTAAGAGGGACTTAGGTACCCTCCATGCAAAATATCAAGATCCTAGCTTCACGTTGGTGTAACTGTGCCACAGTATGTTCGACTTTCTGAGACACCGACTCTTAAAACCTTTTTTTACTGTGGCTGAGATCAATAAAATTGTTGTCAAAACTCTTGATGTCTATCGTCTATATCTACCGCAAACTATAGGAAAATTAAGCGTAGGCGAGTAAAACGCGGAGAATCAATATTACTTTGGAGCTCACTAAGAAAATGTTTAGACGGATTTTTTGTTTTATGACAAGAAATGTGTTTCACCATAATATTCCAATATTTTAAAGACAGTGTGCCAGTTGAAAATTTTGCTGTTGCGGCTACAAGATTTTAAATTACCGCGTTTTATAAATTTTCATGTGCTTAGAAATAACTGACACCATGTCTTTAATTGTATTTCTGCGCATGTCTTGAAGCAGGATATATGAACGGATCACAAAAACTTTAATGTGATCCGTTAGTTGCACAAACCTTACAGAGTCTGATCGCTTGGTATGTAGTTCACAGTTCGGAGTTCACATGTGTTTCTTTTTCTGCTGCTGAATTTTGCTGTTGAATGTTTTCTAGATTTTGCTAATGTTTCAGGGTTTCTCTGCAGCAGCTGGATTTGAATATTCTCAGTAATGTAAAAGTATACTCATTAATGGTGGTTTTTGAACAGCATTAATATTGATTCAGAAATAAATGGGCTAATACATGAAGAGCCACTTGAGAACATGAAAAATTAAAGAAAAGCAAGTGAAAAATTTTTTTTGAAATATTTTAGGACCCTTGGTTGCAGTGGCAGCGTACTTTTTCACATAACCGCAGTAACCCAATTGAAATTAGTTTGGTCAATAATTCAAACGAAAAATAAATAATTTACAATCAGTTCAATAAAAAACCATTAAAGTTTAATGTGGCGAGAAAAACTTAGACATTCTTCCACTATTGATAATTGTACACCGGGTCTTTGGTATGTTCTCCGGAATTCTACGTACAAAATTCAAAGTTGCGAGTTTATAAGGTTGATGGGTGCTGAGCATCGCTAAAGAGGACAATATTCCATGAAAGCATAATATCATAACAGCTAAGTTATTGAGACCTGTAACAATTTATTGAAAAAGCTCAAAGTCTACGCCTGAAATAGCGTACCTTGATTGTAATAATCAATTGACATGCAAACAAAAATATAGATCATGGGAATAATTGAAGAACCCGTAAAAATCAAGGTTTGAACGCAAACTGACAGAAACATCTTTTTTTGGAGGAGAAAAGTGTTTCTTGAAATTGCGCCAGTTTTTCTAATTTCATACAATGTGAAAATTGAGAAATATATCACTTGAGTGACGATTAATAGAAAGACAGACATGATCGAAACCAAAGGAATTGCCATTTCGAAGCTGAGCATGAAAAATGCATCATGATTGTAAAGGTATTCAGGTAGGCATGATAGCTTCTAAAAGATGAATATTTAATTGAAAATAACGTCTTAGAAACTCACGACGCGTAGAAAATAGATGCCAATCTCCCGATCGGGAATACCAAAGAAAACCGGAATGGGAAAAGTAACAGCTACGAGGACATGTATAACAATGTACAGTACCCGAAGTTTTTCTCTCCTTGCTGTGGTTTTATTGGCGATCACGATAGTCTCGTAGCGATTCTCGAAGAAAATCAGAATTGCCGTACCAGAACCAGCTATGCAAGTAAACCCTAGGTAGACTTGAATATTAGTCGAAACACCGAAATGTCTCAGTACACCCAATGGAAAACCTGACGCTGTTGGAATGAACATATATGGTTTTGCTAGTAGATTGAGGTAAATGTCAAGTAGTGAATTGCTAAAAACAAAACAATTGAACCCCGAGAAAAATTACACAGTCTCACAAAAAATGTGTTATCAAAAGTCCGTTTTTGAAATGCTTCATTTTTGTGGGCGTTTTGAACATAACTATGTAGGCAGCAAAAATGTACAGGGGAATACCAAGCAATGTTAATAAATTAAGTGAATATGATAAAAAACGTGTGGACTCAATAAATGAATTCGAGAACTCGCACATTCTGTTAATAAAGTAGCAGCACTGTTGGCTTGAACTGCTGCAGTAATTGTTTCCTTTAATATCAGCTGTCAACAATGTACAGATAAAGAATTCGTCATAAATTCAGAGCAAAAGGTGACAAATTTTTTTCGTTAATTGTTTTTGTTTATGAAATAATCGCGCAGTAACACTGTCCTGAATCACACAGTCCTGAATCCCCCTATCTGTTCTCTTTAAAGGCATGGTGCTACTTAATTTAATGAATATATCCATTCTAAGAATAAGAACTTTCTATGAATATCTCGCTGCAATTTAGGCTATTATTTACAATAATTTAAAAAATCACAATGATGGAAATAATCTGCAACCCGGTTCGTTATGTGAAAAACTAGCGATTTTTTTTGAGAACTTTTAATGTTTCAGCTGAGTTGGTTATAATATCGAGTACTTACTTGGGATTTCAATTAATTGGAATTTTTCAGATGTTCAAAAAAAATCGGTGCTATTATTTCAAGAAAAGAAATTCTATTAACGGGGTAGAGGGAGCTCGATAATAAATGTACCTTAAATGAAAATAAACTTCATTCTCATTCAAAATTTGTTTTAAAAATTTTCTAAAACTACCTCGAATCCGAGAAAATGAGGCTCAAAACGATGGCCTAGAAAAAGTGTCCACATGGCCGAACTTTTTACTATGCGCTTTTTTCGTGTTTCGTTAATAAATATTTATGCAGAATGCTTATATAATGAATGCTTATATAAGTATGCAGAATGCTTATATAAGTCCGTTTTTTTATGTTTTTGCATTTTTTTTTGGATTTTCCATGCCCGCGGACGATTTGGAATGCGAATGAAGTCAATTTTCATCCCAAGCACATTCATTTGCTCCGTAAAGTCTTCCTTTAATTTTCATTAATTTAATTTTTTTCTATTCCCCTCAAAATCTGTATAATGTCTTTAATTCCGTTTGTCTACGTGCATTTTTTTTTAATTTCTATTTTGGCTCGCAATTCAATTTCCCGCTTCGTAAACAAATTTGATTTTCGTGGTTTGGTGATAAAATCCGAATTTAATAAGCAGCTGAAGAATACAGAAAACACTCTGCCATTGATGGAAAATCTAACGGAATATTTCCGCCATTGTGACTATTATTACTCAACAACTTTACATTTTATGGGTGCTTTCGAAATCCTACTACATTCATTTGGTGCGTGGTTGATTTTGTTTCGAACACCTGGAAAAATGAGAAATATCAAACACACATTGCTGATGTTACATATTTGGTAAACTTGTCCGTTAATAAAATAAATTTTGAGAATTTTTAGGACTGCATTATTAGATTTTGCCGTCTCCACACTCACCACTCCGGTTCTTGTTCTACCTGGCGCGATGGGTTATCTATTGGGACTTTTATCAGAATTCAATGTTTCTAGCTCTTTTCAAATTTATTTGATTATTTCCTTAGTTGGAACTCTTAGTGCGGCAGTAACAGAAACTTTTGAAAATCGATACTACAGAATTGTCAAGCATAGCTCTCAAGGAGTGTTCGACTCACCTTTCCGAGCACTAATTATTATTCTAAATTATATTGTGGCGTTCACATATGCCTTACCATCAATAATAACTAATCCTGATCAAGACATCGGGCAACATTTTTTTCGAGAAAAATGTCCATTCATACCCTCCGAAATCTATGAACGTCCTCATTTTTTCGTAATCCATGTTGATTGGAGAACTCCCTTTTACTCATTCCTCGGAGTCATTATTTTTTACTGGTCTCAGGTTTTTCTTTACCTCATTCCTACAGTAATCTGCTTCAATTTCAAAAATTGTACCGTTTCCAAAGCAACACTACTTTTACAACGCAAATTTTTTATGGCTATTTGCGTTCAACTTCTAACTCCAATACTTTGCATAACTTCCCCAGTTGTTTACATCGGGTTTTCATGGATTACACTCACTTTTAATCACGGTAAGGTTTTTTGTTTTTAAAATCGGGATTCTTTCGAGATCGCTTATTTATTAGCGTTCAACTTGTTAACTTTCATTTTTATTGCATCGCATGGAATCGTCTCAACGATTCTTTTGATTGTGGTTCACCAACCTTACCGAATGGCAACGTATGCCGTTTTGAAGCAAGTATGGTCTCGGAAACCCCAGAAAAAAAGAAAATATGTTTTTAATTCATCTATTGTTAGGTTTTGATTTTTCGTTAATAAAAAAACGGTATTTGAGTTCTGTTTCTTAAAAATATCCCGCCCTCAATTAGTACACTATTTTATTCTGCAGCTGAAAAACGCGCAAAACCCGCTGACGAACCAAATAATTTTTCTTTAAAGTCATGTGTATTACTGATATCGAATTTCATCTTTATGATAACTACTATTCAATATTCTTTCACTGTTTGAAATTTGTCGAATTCCCTTTGCATCTTTATGGAACATGGTTGATTTTGTTCCGAACTCCTAATAAGATGGCACCTGTTAAAAGTACTCTTCTCGTTCTTCATTTTTGGTATTGATTTTTTAGAATATTCTCCGATTTTTGGCTATTTTTAGGACTGCTGTATTGGACTTTTTTTTGTGCCTAACAATACCAGTTATCTTCTTCCCAGCACCTATGGGTTACCCATTAGGAATCCTATCAGCCTTCAAAATTCCCACCGCAATTCTACTTTTTTTGATGATATCCCTCGTCGCGTGTCTCGGAACTTCAATCGCTGCCACTTTCGAGAACCGTTACAGTCGATTAGTGAAAAATGATGTGTCTGGAATACTAGACTGCAATTATCGTACAATTATAGCAGCTTCTAATTATTTAATTGCTTTGACCGTCAGTTTGCCTTCATTTATAACAAGCCCGAAGCCTGAAATCGGGATACAGTTTTATAAAAGTTTGCTTCCTTGTCTACCATCGAAATATTTTGAAAACCCGGATCTGTTTGTACTGACCTTGGATTGGAAACTCCCAGCAGTTTCGTTTTCATTGATCATTTTATTCTATGTATCTCAAATTGTATGGCATCTTATATCCACTTTAATCTTTCTGTTTTCCAAAAAATCCAATATCTCTAAAGCAACATTTGACATTCAAAGAAAATTTTTTATCGCATTATGCCTACAAGTAGCTTTTCCAATTGTTTTGCTTCTGGTTCCATTGTGTTATATAATATTTTCATTAGTGACCTTATATTTTAATCACGGTGAGATTTAAAATGTCATAACATCTTGCAAACGTCAAATTTCAGGTTTGAATCTGTTGTTCCTTGCTATTCTCGGTTCACATGGCATCCTTTCCACAATTCTTATGATATTTGTACATAAACCTTATCGAAAGGCTTCTTGGACGATTATTCAACATATATTGCCAATTTGTAAGAGTAAACGCCTGGTTGCCACCAACTATTCCATATTTTTCAGTAAGCATTAAGGTGTGCGTCTTTAACCATACGAATTAAGAATTTTTTAACTGTTTTCTGTGGTCACACTTTGGTAAACAATTTTAACTTCTCCTCTTGTTGTTAATTATAATGCAGGTGGAAAAATTTTTTGTTTAGATTAAAATGTCAAAATGACAATTCGATCCTGTACCGAATGCTAAATGCCAAGATATGAATTGTGGGACTACAAAACAGACCCGTCGTTTTCAAGACCGACCGAATCAGGCCGAAAATCAGGCCGATGAACTCCAAAGTCGTTTTTGAATGAGATTTCGATAGCACAGTCGTTAGTGTTAGTTAAGACCAGTATTCTCTTGATTTGTGATAAGTTTCGTCGATCTAGCCGTTCTCCGAAACACAGACACCTGTTTCACGGCTTGACCGGCAGCGAAAACGATAGGTCTGAAAAAAATTACCGAATAACATTTTAAAAAGACACAAACATGTTTTTCTTTGTACCCTTTGATAGATATCAAATTTTTTCGCCCTAGGTTTTCTATCACATCTGCTGAGTCCTTCTTTAGCCGAAATTTTTTGTGTATCGTAACTTTATTCCACTCTAATATTTCGCATTGTCTTTGATCACATGTTGTTTTATTTAAATTTTTGTTACGATATAAAATCAAAAGTTCAACTAACAAAAAGAGTATATTCGATTTATAAACAAAACCGCGCCTCTAATGGTTCTGAAATATTGCAGGTGAAATTAATTAAAACTCACTTGCGCAAAATACACTCATTATTTTGACATGGACGAACTGGACCAATATTTCCGCCGTTGTGACTCATATTATGCGAAGACTTTCCATGTTTTGACAATAGTTGAAATCCTACTGCATTCCTATGGTGGATGGCTGATTTTGTTTCGTACTCCTGCGAAAATGAATAGGATAAAGTATACGCTTTTGGTTTTACATATTTGGTAAGTGTGTGTCTTTTAATGGATTTTTTGCTTATTCTTAAGGACTGCTTCATTGGATTTTTCGGTTTCCGCACTAACCTCTCCAGTTGCTGTCCTACCAGCCTCAATGGGTTATCCATTAGGAATTCTATCACTCTTTGATGTCCCGGTTTCATTTCAAATGTATTTACTGGTATCGTTCGTTGGGGCAGTTGGGGCAGCGATAGCCTCAACTTTTGAGAATCGTTACTACCGGGTTGTCAAAAACAGCAATCTCAGATTACAAGATTCTTATTCTCGAATATTTGCCACTGCGCTAAACTATTTCGTGGCATTCACCTTTGTGATACCACCATTAGTCACAAATCCAGATCAAGCGTACGGACGTGAAATATTTCAAGAGAGGTTTCCATTCATACCCCTTCAAATTTACCAACGTCCTCACTTTTTTGTGATGCATGCGGATTGGAGGGCACCGTTTTTATCATTCCTCGGAGCGACTCTATTCTTTCTCGTCCAGGTATTGCGATACGCTATTCCTACAGTCGTTTATTTCCACTTCGACAATTCGCAAATTTCGAAAACAACATTGGTATCGCAGCGGAATTTTTTCATCGCCATTTGTCTCCAAATTATCGTTCCAATTTCCCTCATTGTCCTCCCAGTTGGCTACATTGTTTTTGCTTTATTAACCAGCACTTTTAATCACCGTGAGTACCAAAAAACGTCACCGGGTTTTTAGTAAAAATTTCAGCGCTCAATCTACTTACTTTTATCTTGATAGCATCGCATGGTACGGTTTCCACGATTTTTCTGATTTTCCTTCATCAGCCGTATAGAATAACGACGTTTAACTTTTTTAAACGAATATTGACTTCAATTCAGTCGCTTTTTTCCAGAAAATCCAGAAAATTGGTTTTCAAAACATCGAATATAAAGTTTTGATTGTCTATCTTTAACGTTTTTTTTTTAATTCTTTGTTTACTATTTCTGATTTTCTGAAACTTTAAGATGGTAATGGTATTGTCAACTCGAATGCTCTCGATCATTGCGTTTTGAGGACTGCGCAACGAGGAAAAATGAATTTTCAAATGTTTCAGTGTGATGAGTGGCAGCCACCGCGTCGCGTACGTGCGGAGCGTCAGTGCTGAAGTATATTTAAAAATTATTTTTTGAAACTTTAACCTGGTAACATTAACAGATGAAATTTTTTGCATAGAAAAAAACAATGGGCCAAAATTGCCCTATTATGTGGAATATGAAAAAACCTCAGAGTTGTCTCAGAGAACAGTGCACCTGCTGTAATTTCACCTGTAATTTGGAGAAATTATTTTTCTTGAAGTGGAAACTAGTTTTCTTAGATGTAATCAAAATGGAAATCGGAGGAGTAACGTTTGCCTTATATCTAATTTTTGTCTTATCTCTAATTTTGTATGCTTTTTTATTGGCAAATTCAAAGGTATAAATTTAATTTTTTTTCCCATAGTGGGATCCATACCAGTGTTCCATACCTAGGGTGTACTCCGTTCTGGCCCGAAAAGAACCGGAACTTTTACTAATTCCTTTTTTTCAATATTCAAAATTGATGAAATCGACTGATTTTTTGAAAATAATCAGAAGAGAAAGGCACTAGCTTTATAGTTATTTCGAAAATTTTCGAAATAAAGAAAACTTTCAAAAATTTCATTATGATATAATTAATATTAAATTTACTGGAAATTCATAAGAACTGAATGCAACAAAGACACATAGTTTTCATTCAGAGTTCTTGAAAAAACACCAAAATAGGGAATATAATTTTACAATTTTTCAAAGACTGAAAATTCACAATTCCAAAAGTTTTGCAACGGTTTCTTAGTCCGGTTCTGATTCCCAGCCGAACGGGTTCAACTGTTTCAGTTTTTTAGACCCGGAACATATGATATGACCACTGATACATAATGGGATCGATCCCAAGCATACAGTTATTTCCCTGAACAGGTTCACCACTTCCGCCGCATTTCTGATTTTCACTTTCTTCAATGGGTCAATATCATAGGCTTCATACTTTTCACTCAAACCCAGTTTTTCTTTGGTTTGTATGGTCCCGAATTATCTCTTCCTAACGCATTATATTTTCTAACGGAAGGGCTTTATATGCTTGCTATCCCGTTCATTGCTTACCTCTACTCAATGCTTACTCTTTTTTACGCATTTTTCACGCTTTTCCCTAGTTCTGAACCAATGAGATATGACTATAAGAGGTAAAATGTTCAATTTTTACTTCCAAAATATGATATTTTTACAGTAAGACAATTGTTTGGGCCTTTTCCGTCATTATTTCCCTTTGGCTTTATCCAACAAATCCGATTTGTCGCTTGTTATTCGGTTTTCAAATGAATGATCATTGTTCGGGGTTCGGAAAATTAGTCGCAACAAACAACTATCGAAACTTTATTGTATGATGTTTCTCAAAAAAAGGCATACACTTTCAATTTTAAGATTATCGATTACTTAGATGTGTCTATTCTTGCAATTGCTACTTTAATAATTTGTCTGAGATTATATAAACTCAACACGAGTCACGAGAAATTTTACAATGTTGAAGTAATACAAGTTGTATTAGTTCTTATTGTGAAACTGGTAAATTATATGCCCCTGACACCCAAGCCTATTAAAATTTTAAGAACTTCAAGTGCTGGAATACTCTTAAAATCGTTATCAAAAATCGAAATGTCATTAATTATCAACTTGTTAAAGTCGATTATGGTTTTGATGAATATTTCTTTGAAGTTTCAGCATTGAGCTTCCTTCCGGTTTATAGTGTTTTTATTGCATCATATCTTGACAGGAAATCTTCGGTTGGAAGTGATCCAGAATTTAGTAATAATTTGTGAAATTCCTGATTTTTATTTGTTTTGAGTTATGCTCTAGTTTTTCGTGATGGACAAAAATAAAATTTTAATTTTTTTTCAAAGGGATCAGAAAACAAAAAATAACAAAAAAAATGAATTTTTTCCTCTTACCGTCGAATATGTGGTATGTGCGCCCTATTGAACTGCGTATCAACTATCTCCATATATTGACTGCGCATCGACTCATAGTGATGCGCGGGAACAATAATTTTTGAAATAAATTGAGAAAAATTCAACATTTTGTTTCTCGTATCATTTTTTGTGTTCTATGGCATACGGCTGAAAATTCAAAAATTTTTAAACTTTGAACAGCAGCTGAAAATCCGTCATTTTTCTAATCAACTTTGCATTTTTTGATATAGAATAATTACAAAACTAAAAAAATTTTCCAATTGTACTCATAAAGTGTTAAAATAGCTGACAGTGTGTCTTTAAGGATGTCTTTGTAAACGAGCTTCAAAACCAGGGACATAGAAAAAGTTTGCATCGCGAACCAACTTTTTTTTTGGTACATTTTTTAAACGTTGGAAGTTAAACGAATTTGGGCTCAAAAATCGGAACACTGATTCCAGTTTGGAAAAAAAATTCATCGGTCAAAACCAACTTGCATGATCAAGAATATTTGAGTTGACAATAACAATTTGTTCGATGAACTCTTGATCAATTTTCATATTTGCATTTTGTTTGTTTGAACTTACTTCCTCGCCCTCGCAGTCTGAAATGTAAACAAAATTGCAAACTTTAATTATTTTGTAACATGCTGGAATAATTTAATTGGATAGCGATTGCAGCTGGATAATTATGTTTCCTAATACAGTAAAGATTTATTCATAAGCCATGTGCCAGTTTGATAGAAACATTCGGAAATATGGCAGTTATTATTCGACACTTTTATTTTTTATTACTTTTATCGCATTACCATTGCATTTATTTGGTGCCTGGTTGATTATGTTCCGAACTCCATTGAAAATGAAGCCCGTCAAGAATACTCTACTCATTCTTCATTGTTGGTGAGCAAATAAGACATGAAAAAGCAAAAAAAAAATAAAAAGAAACAAAATAAAAAACGAAAAATGAGAACAATTAAAAAGGAGCAATGTTCACTTTTCGGGTCTCACCACGAACGCTCAATATCAACATCTCCTTTTAATTAGGACACTGGTAAGGGATAAATGTATCTAGGATGAAATAGAATTTAATTAACCAAGAAAACAATTTTCTGAGCAAAAATGGCAGTGTTACACCGAAAAAATCACTAAAACGAAAAATCACAAACTGTTGATTTTGGTTCGCAAAAGTTAGGGCCCTGATTTGGTTTTCTAGGCCGCACGGGTTTTATTGCTAATTTATTTTTGTTTTCTTTCTTTTTTAGGTTTTTGTTTTTTTTAAATCTTTTATCGATTAAAACACACGTGGCCTAGAAAATCGAATGCGGGGGACTAACTTTCCTCGCTCTTAAATACTTTAAACTACTCTGCTAAAAACACATTTTTAAAAATTGGCATTTTTTTTCGTGATTTTTGCTTTAAAAAAATTTCCAGGACTTCAATACTCAACTTCACGATCACATTCTTAACAATACCAGTAATATTTTTTCCTGCTGGAATGGGTTACACATTGGGAATACTTTCAACACTCGGAATTCCCGTTTCTATTCAATCCTATATTATGATTTCGTTCACAGCGTGCGTAACAACATCAATTGTGGCGAGTTTCGAGAATCGTTACGCTCAATTGAGTAAGGTTGACGATTTCGGAGGAGTTCAAGCAAACCTTAGACTAATAATGGTAGCTGCGAACTATATAACAGCTTTTACATTCATTTTACCGTCGTTTCTAACGAGTACAGAAATTGAAAATGCTAGAAAAATATTCAAAGAGTTGATGGAATGTATTCCGGGGGAAATTTTCGAGCATCCTCATTTTTATATTTTGACCGTTGATGATAAAATTATAGCTATTTGCATCACTATTGCGATTGTGTTTTATCTCCCACAAATATTATTTTATCTCCTATCAACTATTTTTTTCTTATTTTCCAAAAAGAGCTACATTTCTAGAGCGACTTTAATCATTCAAAAAAAATTTTCATTGCTTTATGCCTTCTGGTAGCTGTTCCAACGGGTTTTATAATGTTTCCAGTGTTCTACGTGACATTCTCGTTTGCAACTGGTTATTTCAATCATGGTATGAATCTAACAGAGTTCCTCGTTACTCTTATTATTCAGAGTTAAACTTACTGGTTTTTGTTTTTCTTGGATCTTACGGAATTGTGTCGACAATTGTCGTGATAGTAGTTCATCAACCTTATAGAACTGAAACGGTCTATATTTTTGGGAAATTCTTGAATTTTGGAAAAGGGGCAACTGTTTTGATTGCTCAACAACCAATTAATGCTATTCAATTATCTGTTTTGTAATTTTACACTTCTATTTCATCGTTTCTGTTTTTTGTGTGCCAACTTACTGGCAATTTAAATATAGTACTGTTGAAACAAACCGATTTCAAACGCGCTCTACCGAACTGTTCCGGTGCACGGATAAAAAACAATTTTTTTTCATAATTCGTCCAATGGATGCAAAAAATGCATTCATGTTGCTCCAAAAAATTTTAATTTTTTACACACAGTCAGTTTGTCTGCCTAGTTGGCCGGAACTCAGCGTTATCACTTTATTATTATACAAATAAATATGAATAAAATATTTACACACAAATTTCATAAAAGTTTCTAGTATTGATAAAAGCCTTGTTTCGTTTTTCTTCCCAACTTTCCTTCTGAAACTAATTTGTCAATAAGTGCACATGGTTCAAAACGGACGTCACCGGGAATTGATTCATGGAAAACTGAAAAAAAAACAATTTATAATTATTGATCCCCTACTGCAGAGGAACTCACTTCTAAGAATACTTTGTAAAATATCAAGACCAACGTAATCACAAAGTTCAATCGGACCCATTGGATAAGAAGTTCCAAACCTCATCGCGGTATCAATATCCTCTTTAGTGGCGTCACCTCTCTCTAACATTCTAATACTATCCATCAAATATGGGATCAACAATCGATTGACAATAAATCCGGGGGTGTCTTTTGCAGCGACTGGATGTTTTCCAATTTCTTTACAGAAGTCGTTTAATCGATTTCTGGTCTCTTCAGAAGTTTCATCAGTGCTTACAACTTCAACCAATTTCATGACCGGAACTGGGTTGAAGAAGTGAAGTCCAGCGAAAAGGGATGGGTCATTAATGACTGGGATCATTTGGGCAAGTTTCAGGGATGAGGTATTGGTGATGAGGATGCAGTCTCTGAAATAAAAAATTATTAAATTAGTTCATTTAAACACTTTTTTTTGGCATTTTTGTGATTTTTTTAAAGTTTAAAAAGAGATTCGGATTTTTTCCACTGGTACATTTATTGCTTGTTCTATGGCCATCCTTTAAAACACATAAATATGTTGTCAGGCGCGTCGCGTACGAGTCAGAGACGCAGAGAGATGCCCGCAGAATTGTTAACTAGAGAGATCAAAAATTCCAACGTTCATAACTTTGCTAAAACTATTCAGAAAGGGATAATTTTTTGAAGGTAATGTAGGAAGCACCTTGTCTTAGAGATTACAAAAACTTTACTCACTTTGGACAATTCTTCTGAACAGTTTGGAAAAGATCCAACTTCAAGTCCAAATTTTCAGCAACTGCCTCAATAACCATATTGGCTTCTTCAACAGCAGATGGGATCTGAAAAACATTCATTTTTTTCAGATAATTGAATTTTTTTGCTCACATCCGTATGAATATTCAACAAATCCAATTGAACCTGAGCGATCTGCTCCAAAGCTTCTGGCTCAACCGGAATATCACTTTTTTTCTTTCCCGCGGCACGGATCAGATTTTTCTTTATTTTCTCGCGGGTTTCCAGGAGTCGTTGCTCACTTCTCCCGAAGAGATGCACCGGATAACCGGCCTGGATGCAAACCTGAGCAATCCCGCTACCCATCATCCCTCCGCCGAGCACGGCAATCGTTGGCTTCTGAGTTTGGACCATTCTGAAAATATTGAAAAAAGTTGAAATTTTCGGAAATTCTTTTTCTGAAAATAATAAAAAATGAAATTTTTTGATAAAGTTAAGCCCCTTAAATAATGTTTTTTCTTGCCAAGAGCAGACCATGTGAACAGTTGATGCTTTCTATATTTATCAGTGTACAACTTCTTTTTTTGATAAGACGAGAAAATTTGCATTCAGGTGGTGGTTTGAAAAAAAAATGAAAACATGTTAAAATATGGTTCGATTTTTGGAGAGAATGAAAGAACTCGATGCACCATAGATGGTACTAGAGTTTATGTGAAATTGGTGCAATTTGTAGAAAATTACACCCAATTATTTGTATTGTGCATCATGGTCTTGATGTTTAATCTTGTTATTTACAAAAAGTACAACTTTGTTTATTTTTACAAGAAAAAAATGCTTCTTGAAAATTTCTCGTGTTCACCACGAGACCTCAAGATTTAGGGTCTCGCGGTGACCACGATAAATTTCGAAATTTTCAAAACTTCATAACTTTTTTCAATATTCATCGATTTTAATGATTTTTGTATCAAATTAATGGAAATTTCACAGAGTTTTATAAAAATCACATTTTTTGTTAAAAATACCATTTCTTAGGGGGAGAAAATAGCCTTTAATCATGTATGGTCGTTAGGAAGGTTCTAGTCGAGTTGTATGCATCCAAATGATTAGTACTTCCGAAATGTTCAGTTTTCAACAATTCAAAAACATTTTAAAGCCTGAAAAATAGTATTTTTCAGTGTTCAAATCTGAAAATTTTAAAATTTTAGTTGACGAAAATTTTCTAGAATTTTTGACAATTATTTCAGATTTTCGAAAATGAAGCGTTTTTTGAAGTAGCAAGATGAACTTTCCGCGATTGTTTTGTGAAACTCAGATTATGAAAAATGTTTGAGCAATGAACCAACACATCAAGATTAAAGAGGGTCCGGGAAAATTTGAAAAATAATCCTCCTAGCTGTTTTTTTGCATTCTAATCCTTGATCTCAAAATTAAGACCCTTATCATATCGTATCATTTTCCTCCGCAAAAAAAAACAATTTTTTGTATTCAAGATAACAAACAAAGAGCACACAAAGCACAGACCATTCACATGTCGGCGAGCAACCAGGAAACACGGGGAGGACACACGCGGCTACGGTGGAAAAAATCTTTAAAAACCTCGTCATGGGGTGATTTTCGATCGAACCACCATTTCTACCTGGGTTTTTTTTCTCTTTTGCTTACCGGAGGTTAGCTAGTACTTTACATGGGCTGAGTTGGAGGGAGGGGAGGGTTTTTATCAAAAGATGACATTTTTAATTTGAGGTATATTTTTGTTTCGGAGGTCTGAAAATTTTGAGATTAAAGAGGTTCCATTGATTTTTGAAAATCGCTTCAAGCTAAAACTTCGAAGAATCCAAGTTTTTTTGATAAAAATTAATTCAGGTCTTAAAGGCAGAGTGTCAGTAAATGTAAAACGGGTTAAGGTAATATTTTGGCAATAAATTTATTCGAAAAAATCTGGAAATAAATCTTAAAATTTAATAAAATGTAAGAACAGTTTGAAAATTCAATATTTTTCAGAAAAGTTGATCCACTGGAAGTTAGCACATTTCTGAGAGCGAGGAACTATAAAAACTACTCGATTTTTCTTTTGAAATTATTCAACATAGCACACCGTCTTTAAAGATTTTGTTTTTTTTACAGAAATGCCGTCTCCAATCCTAAAGTCCACAATTTCCAATCAAATTTGCATATGAAACAAAATTTACATCAAATCCTTGTTTTATCTCTTCCCCAAAATGTCCACAAAGTATATCACAACCGGTTGCAAGCCCCCCCCCCCTTGTCTCGTCAAATCAAATGCCCCGAAAATTGATTCGGTTCTCCACAATGCATCACGACTGTTCTTCTCCCTTAACTATATGCAACAATAACAATAAACAAAGCGGCTGATTGATATTCATTTTAATTTAATGGTGATGATGATGATGATAAAATCACAAAATTTTTACACATTTTTTTCGTGAGGAGAGATGAAGAAGGAGGAAAACGAATTGAGGTGAAACCATCAACAGCTTCTCCTCCCTACTACACACTTTTTGTCGAAGTCGTTGTCGTTCTTCAATCACTTTGGTTTTTCCTTCTTCTTCTTCTTCTTTTCCCAATTCGAAATTCGCCACTATTCATACTCGTTTTTGTCGATTATTCCATCTACCGCTTCTTCTTCTTCTTCTCCTCTGGCTGCCTGGCTTGTAGCTTCATTCAAACGGCAGCCAAACACAGTTTTGACAATTTTTCCCATACGATGATGGTGTTACATTGTCGTAAAGTGGATGCTTCTCTGTTATTCGTTCTTGTTCTGTTAATCGTATCTAATTCGATCAATGGTCAATTGCCTGATCAGCTTGATCCGTTTCTTGACAAGTTATTCGAGTTTGAGGAGTGTGAGTTACCTTTCATACAAAAGATACAAAAGATACAAAACGAAAAGCTTTATTCTTTATTTCTTCAAAAAAGAAACCAAAATTTGCAAAACTGGCTTGTTTGTGAGGAACCGAACCCGCGTCGTTTGGAACGGCACGCGAGCGCACAACCACTAAACCATTGATTCACACAAGAGATGGAAACAGCGCTTATGTGCAAGATGCATATTTTGTAAATTTAAAATTTCTAGAATTTCATCCCCATTTTTTGACAAAAACACATTTTTTGTTACTTGGTCTACAAATTAGTTGTAAGTTCTCATGATATTGTTTTGCAAAACCTGTATATTTTTGTTTCTTTTAAATAGTTTATTTACTTTTAAGTTTTAAAAAGTTAACCTTTTCAGGTGAGGAATTCATCTCATCTGCTGATTATACCAACGTCGCCACGTCGAAATGCGATCCTTTGACTTGTGACTTCCCGCGGCAGTTATGCGCGCGTCCAGCGTCGAAATTTCAGGATAAGAGTGCGAATATTTGCCGGGATGTCCCGCAGGATGTATAATAAGACCTCCATTCTTTAATCAACATCATTATTTAGTGTTTAACCGCAGCGAATGGTGGAAAACCTCTCGGGCCTGCAAGAACTGTTCGACCAGCGATTCCGAACCATCTTGGCCCGATGGCAAAAATTCCAGGAATGTCAATGGGTCCAAGACCGCCTTGTAAGTTTGCAAACAGTACCAAATGCCCAAAAACCAAATTGTAATGATACTATAACTTTCAAGGTAACGAAATCAAACACTTTTAGTTAAAAAAGAAGCTATTAGTAGACAAAAGATGAGTCATGCCATTAAAAAACTGTCACTTTTTATACGAAAAACTTTCAATTTTACAGTAGTTTCAAAACCAACTAATCCATTGGCAATTTGCCAAATGGATGCGCCAACTGGAAGGTTTTGTGGTTTTCGCCCAATGTTTACATATAATAAGGTATGATTTAAAACAAACTTGTTTATAAATGTTTCAAATGGTTTTAGGAGACATTTCAATGTGATGAATTTTGGTTTCCGGGATGTCGAACTGTTGAGACGAATGCCAATTTGTTTGATGATTATCAAGAATGTCAGAAAATTGCGGATATGTGTAAACGTGAGTTGGGGGAATGGTGCATCGATTTAGAGCTCTTTTTGCTCGTTTGTTATGGAATTTTGCTCATTTAAAAGGAGAAAATTGTCAGTTTTTTTTGGTGCAAACAATTTCTAAAAAGAAGATAAAAATTATTCCAAAAATCAATAAAGTCTTGGCTGAAATCCTAGAACATGACTTGCGGAAAACATAATCAGATAATTTTTGATTAAATTGTTCACTTTCATTAAAAATTCGGGTACAAATACTTATCAAAAATAAATCTGAATAGTTCCAATTCGAAATTTCAGAAAAAAATCTTCTGGAAAAAATTGTTTAATTTTAAAAATTTTGTTTTTAACCGAGCTATAATTTTTCAACCAGTTCTTCAATTACAATGAATTTCAGTCCATTCGATAGTATTGTCAAGATAATAATTTCTGGCCGCTCGTTTTGCGGAGTGTCGTTGGGAATTTACTCGCAGCGCGACCGCAACGCGCTCAAATTCAAATTTCTCAGTTGGTCTTGCGCGTAGCGGTCGCGTTGCGAGTAAATTCCCAACGACACTCCGCAAAACGAGCGGCCAGAAATTTTTATCTTGACAATAAAAGTCTTCAGCTTTCAGATGAGTATAAACACTTAACAGAAATCAATTCACTTCTGATCAAAAAACAAGAAGAAAAAGTTTAAATTTTTAAAATTTTCTCCTGCTTAAAGACAGTTGTTCAGTTAATTTGACCCTACCTGATCTTAGTTTCAAAAATTAGAGCGTGCTACAGTACAATGCAATTTATGCGATTTATCACATCGATAAATACACGCGTCACAGAAAGAAGCGGCGCAAAGTTATACGCCATCCTTTCCTAAAAGAAAATTTTAAAATAGAAAAATCCTTCGTTTTTTTTCCAGCAACCCCTGCACCAACCCTACCACCATTCACCCCGCCACCAATCCGCATAACAACTCGTCCTCCACCACCTCCCCCACCACCAAAAGCGCCACCACCGTCACCAATCGTCGACGCGATAAACTCATTCGGCGGTGGTGGAGGCGGTTCAGCCGGTCAGGGAGCCCTCGGAGCAATCGGTATGTTCACTGGAAGTGGGCTCGGACCGACTGGGCAAGGGCCACTTGGAAATTTTGTTCCAAATCCGCAAGGTGGAGGAGCGGCAGCAGCAGCAGCGGGTGGCGGAGGAGGAGGAGCTGGTGGAGCTGGAGGAGCTGGTGAGCAAGACTTGGGATTGTTCGGACTCATACAGCAAGGGATCATGGGTGCACAAGCCGCCCAACAGGGTAAAGGTGGAAAGGAGGCGGCGTCACAAGCGGCTGGAAAGATCTTAGAACAGTTCACTGGATTTGATCTGGGAGGATTGGGAAATAATTTCGGAGGATTGTTTGGATAATAGGACTAAATTCCTGATCCAATTTATGTAAAAATCACCCATTCTACGGGTTTGTTTTTGTATTTCCGTTTTTTTTTCATTTAAATTTTGATCACACGGGTTAATTGTCTAATAAATTTCTTTTTATCTGTGTATGTATGTATCACTTGATAAATGATCAAAATGTAACTACAATGATCAACATCATTTATTTAGTACATAGAAGAAAAAATATTTACAAGAATTCCGAATTTTGAGTAGAGTTATCCAAGCAACATACCAAGTAGACCAGGGCGGTACATTCCTGAAAAAAAGGCAATAAAATTTGGACGGATACCTGGATTTACAAAGTTTTAAATGGCCCCCAGATGAAATTCCTAAACTTTCATTCCGAACTGAAGGATTGGGGGTCAGTGTTCCGATCAGGATTCGATTTTGGAAAAAAAATCTGAGACCTACTTAGGCAATTTTTGGGACTGGAACCGATCCGATCCGAAATCCGAACCGGATGGGAACACTGATTGGGGGTGGGTTGTGAGCCTCCAAAGTGCAGACTTTTTCGAAAACAAAAAAACTGCAACTTTGGAGGGGGATCAATTAAAACGATTTTTTAAAAAATGGCATTCATGCCTTGTTAAGCGATTTCAAAAAATAACAAAACCCCTTACCGTAACCACCATACGGCATGCCCATACCATAACCGCCCATACCACCATAACCACCCATTCCATATGGCATACCCATACCATAACCACCCATCATCGGACCGTATCCACCCCATTGGGAAAAAGTAGTTGAAACAGTAAGAACAAGAAGAATTGCGATTAATCGTAGCATTTTGAAGCAAGAGACTCTTGACACTGTTACGCTGATTCGCCTTTTATACCACACACACGGATGTCGTCATGTATCCCTGCTGACCAGAAACGCGGAATTGTTTGGAGACGAGATCAGACCACGGTTTGGCGAATAAAAGGAAGGGGGAGACAAAATATGTTGCCACGAGACAAAAAATAATTCGATAAAAATGAGAAAAGGGTTTTGAACTATGGTCAGACATGTAGAAACCCTATATCTTAATGTGTTTGTATTTTTAATTTCTGTTTTTATTTCATCGAAAACCATAGATCAGGATCCAAATTAACTAGGACACAAATTTCCACAAAAATCCACGAAAAAACGCGCAAAAAACCCATTAAAAATTTGCAATTTTGCAATTTTCCTATGACAATACGCCATTACGCAGGTATTTAGTTTAGCGGCATCTGTTATGGAGGAGCTTGGAGTATATTCCATTGAAGTGCGTATTTCTGATGTTTCCTTGTTATTTTTTATCAGGAAAAATTACACAATTTCTGAAAAAAATGTTTTTTTTTTCAAATTTTTTCAGATCTTCGAAAAATTTGCAGTTTTTTATATTGTTCATATATTTTCTTAACAATCTCAAAAAAATAGCTCAATTTGATCAAAAAGTATCATCAATTTTAAAATGTTAAAAAGGGGTATTTGAAAAAACACTGGAATTGGAGCATGTGCTCTCCATTGCATGCCCCATCGTTGTATTGCGCGCGAAAGGTAAATATTTGAATTTTTGGTGAAAGTCACTGTTTTTTTTTGAGAATGAAAAAATTTAGAAAAAAGTTTTTCATTTTCATTTTTTTTTCATTTTCAAATTGAAAAAAATTCAATCGAGTCTTTCCCCTCCGGCAAAATCGTTTATTATCCAAGTTAGTTTAAAAAATTATATTTTTAATCAAAAAAAAATCCTTCCACAGATTCATCCCAACAACATGCTGAGCAAACCACCACCACCTGAAAGTTCATCATTGAGTAAGCGTATCTTCAAAAAGCAATATTCCTACCGTATCCACCGTAACCCATGCCCATTCCATATGGCATTCCCATACCGTATCCCATTCCCATCATCGGATAACCACCACCGTATCCACCCCATTGCGCGAAAGTTGTCGAAACGGTAAGAACAAGTAGAAGAATTAACAATTGAAGCATTTTTGTTTCAGATGAGAATAAAAATTGAATGTTGTCCTTTTATATAGTTGTTTTCGTTTATATCCTTCGGTCATTAGGGTTAGGTAGACCGAGAGAGGAAAACCAATTCATTTTTGGATTGGTTTGGCGAACTTCGAAGAAAAAAAACAAGGTAGGTGTATTTTATTAATTTTTGGGTTGAGACTTGTTGTGATGTCATATTCTTATCATTCTTCAAATCTAACAAAACTGTTTTTTAATCTGTGACGTAATTAAAAATTTCATATTGAATATTTTTTAAAGAACAAAAACATTTATTTACTACCTTTTCCGGACCTATAATTTGGCCAAAACTTTACAGTTTGGATGAAAAATTGTAAAATTAATATTAAGTGAATTTGTCGGAGCTAAAAAAATTGAGTTTTTCAAATTGGTCTGGTGTGCATAATTTGGGAGAATTACTAAAAATTTGCAAAATTTGTTTACAAGAATTCTTTTTCGTTTTTTTTTTCGATTTTTGCGAAACAAGCATAAAACAATAATTTATTATTATTTTATTTTAATATATCTCTCTCTCTCTGCATCATTTTTTCGGCAATTTAAAATTTCGTAATTGTAGCTAAAAATTTTATCGAAATTTTTAACTGACACCCTGTCTTTAATTCAAAATTGAGCTAAAACAGAAAACACTACTTTTAGGTATTAATATCGAACCTTTTATAACGTTTGAAATAAACTGAAATAAGCTGTATGTAACCCATGTTATCTAGGAAAAGTCAAACACTTTTTTTGTGAATTTTTATAAAATCTATTTTGGAAAATGCAATTGTCACGAAACTTGTTTATTAACAACGTTCACTAGCATTTTATCAGAATCACTAGACCGTGTACAGGGAAGAAACTCAAAAGTGGCATCTCTGTAAGGTTTATGAAGAAGCAGCATCATAATTGTGTTGATTGTTCCATGACATCCAAGAACTATGAACACGATATGATTCGATGCTGAAAAAAGAGTGAGAGTGACAAGGATAACGAGGCTAACAATTTAGCAAACCTTGATTAACGATGCCTAGGGAAAGACCAGAAATATTATAAACAACTGGGGCGAGAACAGACAGCATTGGGGCAGATAATTGATTTTGGTATCAATCGATAGAAAATTGAACGCAGATTATAAAAACATTTGAAATTTTGAATCTATATTAATTTTTAAAAATTTAGGCTCATTTTAAGTTTTTGAAATTTTCAGTGTGGGGGTCCAGAACAATATGGGGTCGAAACATCATATCTCAAGATTAACACAAAGGATTTTAATGATTTTGGTTCCAATCGATTGAACATTTAAGGTAGATTCTAAAAAAAACTTGAAACTTTGGAATTTCAATGATTTTGAAAATGTTGAAGTTAATTTAAAATGTTTTCCATTTGTCTAAACGAATAAAGTTTGGTTCGATCGATAAAACAAATAATTTATAAAACTCACAACTTTTCGGGGTTGCGATGTAGTTATTAGAGTATTCGTAAAAATATTAGAAATTTCAATAAGGCTGATTTTTTTGTTTCGTTGGCAACAGGCCAAAAAATAATTAATAACAATTTTTGAATTTACAATAACTGATGATTATTTATAATTATTGAATACAAAATAGCCATAGTATTATTTTTTAAAATTTATGTGAAAAATATATATAGTAAAAATAACAACTTTGAATGTTTTCTGTGGGACCCGCCGACGAAATTTGAAGCTTTCTCATTTATACCACATGATATTTATAAGGTTTGAAGTTTAAGTTCTTCATAATGACCGTAATGATAAATTCGATGAATTTTCAATGAGCACGTTGAGGAAGTGATCGTCTTGTAAAGCTGAAATTGTGATATTTATGGGATAATCCGAAAAATTAGAAGCTATTAGGAAAACAAAAGTAAAAGAAATTAAATATACAATTTTTTCTACCGTAATTTTTTGGCATCGTACCTACATAGTGTAACTGGGAAGAAAATTGAATTCGTTCTCATTCTAAAACTTTTTAAAAATATTTTGTTAAACAGGTAAAAGCCGGGAAAACGAGCTTCAAAACAATGGCCTAAAAATATGTCCACCCGCGAAAACTAGTCCGCGGTCATTAGGTGAAGAACCAGATTAGGTGAAGAGTCCTCATTTAATAACTACGGTGATAAAAAATATTTTTTAAAAGTATTTTCTATTTTTTTATGCGTTCTTTTTTAATAATTTGATTTACTTTATTCACTGAACTTTTTTCAGCTTTCGATACTTTTAAACTTTATTCCCTCAATTATTAACTTACCGACTTTTGCCTAACGTAACAGCTGAAATAGAAATAATTGAGGTTTTTCGTTGTAATGATGGATTAATGAACAAAAATGTTGCTTCTCTGTAAGGTTTGTGTAGAAAGAGCATCATAATTGTGGAAACTGTCCCATGACTTCCAAGAACTATGAAAACGATTAGATTCGCAGCTGGAAGAGTTATTTATTTCCGATTTTTAAGATGATATTTAATGTTATGGATGTTATGCCCACGCAGAAAAAAAAAACAAACAACACATTTTTGAATTGCAAAAAATTCAATTGAAAATCTATTTTCGTTGACGATTTTCATGCTGCGCCTTTAAAATTACTGTATGTTGTTTCAAATTTTTTTGTTTTGTTTTGTTCATTATTTTAGCCTCTGCATAATTCCAACAGATATTTACCTTGATTAAAGACACCAAGTGAAAGTCCGATAAAGGCGTAGATCACTGGAGCAAGGATGGATAAAACTGGGACGGTTAATTGAAGTGATAATGAAATTAAGAACTTCTTTTGATATTTTCTAGTCTTCTCGGATAATCGAGAGTTCTCTCTTGCCATGAAGATGAATGTAGAAAGTATAAGAAAAGCTATTTCGATAATATAGACAATGGTTGGAATTGTTAGGCTGATGAATGGGACTTTCCAGTCAAGATGAAGGACGTAGAAATGGGTACGATTGTATATTCCATCAGAGTAATATGGATACAAGTTTCGATAAAACTGGAAGCCTTTCTCAGGATCCGGGCTGTTTAACACTGATGGCAACATAAATAAGAATGCTAGAAGATAATTAGAAATAAGGATAAAGGTTCTCCGAGGTGATTCGAAGATTCCATTACTTTGATTTTTAACCGTGGTGTAGTATCGATTTTCGAACGTTTCCATTATTGAAACGGTGACGATTGCCATGAGTGAGATGAGAAGATAGACGATAAGTGAGCTTGGAACACCGAAATGGGTGAGAAGACCCAATGGATAACCCATTGGTGCCGGAAAGAGGATCACGAATGTTCCAAGGATTGAGATGTACATATCGAGGAGAGCACTCCAGCAATGGAGGGTGAACAGACACCATTTGACGGTTTGCATGGTTGTAGGGGTTTTGAACAGGATTACATAGGCGCCGAACGTGTGGACGGGTAGAGCGATCACCGCGAGAATATGAAGAGAGGATAGGAAAAACTCATCGGATTCGAAAAACGAGCCGCTCATTTTTGAAGGAGTGGTGAAAGAACGCAGCTGTGGGGGAATTTGGTCGAAGGTGAATAAATTAAATCAAGTTAGAAAAAAATCAATTACTAGTTTAAATAAACCGCCGTCACAAGAATAAAAAAAAGTCATTTGATCAAAAAAACATTCTTTACGACAATAAAATTTGAATGAACAATTTCAGAATTTGTTGAATAAATGTGGAATATAAGCAAAGAGGGCGTCTCGGTATGGTTTATAGATAAGGACCATCATAATCGTCTAGGCTGTTCCGTGACTTCACATTAATAGAAAGATATGTTTAAAAATTGCTTAAACCTCGTGAAAGCCGAGAAAACGAGCTTCAAAACAATAGCCTAGAAAACGTTTACGATCCGCTTACGTAAAGAATAAAGAAAAATGCAAAAACAATCGTTAAAGTTTTTTTTAATTCAAGGTGCCTTTAATGGCTCTGTGCGAATAAATATTACACTTTTGATGAAACTACCTAATTTTAAAAACGGCGAAATTAATTATTTTTGGTTTATTTTTCGATTTTTTCGAAAAAATTGAAGTTTTATGAAATTTGAAATATCTCAGTTTTTTAAATCAATGAAAATGAATTCTAAAAGTAAATTTAAACTTTTGCATTATTTGTTGTTTTTTTGTAAAGTAACTTGACTTTTTAATAGTTTTCAGAGGTTCTCCAGATTTTTTTCCACAAAAAACTAAATTTTAGAAGTTTTTTTAAATGTTTTACCGACGTTTTCAATGGTTAACTTTCTTTTTGGTTCTGTAATATGGTTTTTTATACAAAATAATCTTCTTGTTTTTATTTAATTAAAGTGTCCGAAGAAAAAATAGAGAAGTTTTAGCCGAAAAGCCAATTTTTTCTATTCTTCACATGATTTTCCCAAAATTTGAAAGGCCGCCAAACACGCCTGCGAATCAAACTTGTAGTCTGGATACGGTAGTGTGTCTGCGTCTCCGTAGACACGCACTCACTACCAAGCCGTCAATGAACAACACTGCGACGCTGTTCTCCTTTATTTCTCCCATTTTTTGGATTTATCGTTTAGTTGTCTAGTTTTTGGTGGTTACCTCAATTTTCTTCAATTATTTCAATGTTTCGTCCTCTATTATATGAATTTATCTTGAAAAATCAAGTTTTCAGACTAGCCATGGACCAATTCCAAGCCTTGATCGAGCCAGCCAGACAATTCTCCAAGGATTCGTACAGACTTGTCAAAAGATGTACCAAGCCAGATAGAAAAGGTAAATTGAATTTTTCATTGAAAACTAAGATGGGAAACAAGAAATTAACATTTTCGACTACTTGGGATAGCGAGGATTGGTATTACTTAGAGAAATACTTAGGTATTTCTCTACCATTTTTCATGTCTTTTTTTCTGTTTCTACAGAGATTGTAGCCTTAAGAAGCTCAGTAACATCTAAAGGCTTTAAGTTCTGCAAAACAAGATAGAAAATCATGAAAATTCGGTACTGAAAAAGGAGCACCCATTATTAAATATAAAAAGTTGAATTTTTCCTTAAAAATCCAAATAATGGTGCAATTCTCTCACCGAAAGCCCCATTAAATTTCAAATTTTTTCCAGAATACCAAAAAATCGCCATCGCCACCGCCATCGGTTTCGCCATCATGGGATTCATTGGATTCTTCGTCAAGCTCATCCACATCCCAATCAACAACATCATCGTTGGCGCCTAAGATTCTTTTCCTCCCATTCATTTTTCTTTCAAAAGAAAAAAGGCTTCGGGTTGTTCTTTCGTTTTCCTTCTTCGACTAAGTTATTCAAAAATATTATTTTCTTTTTCCCCGAATATATATATTTGTTATACTCGGACTCATTTCCTTCTCCCATTGTGATTCTATCCCCCTTTTTTATATACATTTAATTTAATATAGAAAAATAAATGTATGTTAATTTTGAAAATTAGTTTATCTTTTTTAAAAAAAAAGTGGCGCAATTTCCTCAAAATATTTCTAAAAGTGAATGAAATCTTTAAAAAAGTGCAGTTTACAGAATGGTGCAGCTAATAATCGCAATTTCTGGAAAGCGAAAATCTGGGAAAGATTATTGCTCAAAAATATTTTTGACAAAAATTAGGTCCCATATTGTTTCTTGTGAAATTGTTGGGATTTCTTATAGTTTGAAAGAAGAGTACGCAAAAATGCATGGTACGTGATTATTAGTTACTGTTCGTTCAATTCGATTCCAAACGCACACCACTGTTTTCGCAAGTTTGTATGGCCTTTTCCGCGTCAGTACGTATAGAAAATTTTATTTTTGAGACATAAATGCATTTTTGGTATCTATTGGACGAATTAAGAAAAATAATTTTTTTTGTCCGTGCACCGGAACATCCCAAAAAATCTAGGTTTGTCAATAGAGCGCGTTTGGAATCGGTTTGCTCCTACAGTATAAAAATGGAAACCATGTTCTAGCGAAATTCTACAGTATTTTAAAGGGACATAACATTTTCCAGGCTTTGTAAATATCTAAAAAAAGCATCACGTCAACAGGATTCTGATCAGAAATTCGTTTTTGTTTAAAATAATAGCTTCATTCCATTGTTCCCGCCCATTTTAAGTAATATTTGTCCCTTTAAAGAATACGGTAGTTTCGATAGAGCGCATTTGCATTTATCGTCAAAGGATATTTTCCGCAAAAAAACCCTTCTTTCAGGTCTAAACTTCCAAGAGCTGTTATCAGACGGGCCGTATAAAGAAATCTATCGAAAAAAGATGATTGTCTGGGGAGAGACGCAGAGAACTCGCGACCCTGGAATCTTTTGTAGAGCTGCCATCGAATCATCATCAAATCCGGATGTGCTTATCATCTCTGACTGCCGGCGTTCATCAGATATGGAGTATTTCAAAAATTCGTATAAAACGCTGGCAATTCGTGTCGAGACGCCGGTAAAGGTTCGGGAAGATCGAGGATTTGAATTTGTGGAAGGTGTGGATGATGCAGAATCGGAATGTGGGCTAGATGATTATGAATTTGATGAGATTTTGGAGAATGATGATAAAAGAAATGTAGAATTAAGAATTGATGAGATATTGAAAAATCGGGTTTTTTCTTTTTTTATAGGAAAAAAATAAATAATTAAAAAAATAACAAGAAAAAGGAGTCTATCCTAAACTAAATCAAAACTCTGTACACGTAATTAATCAGCATTTAATGGGATTTCCACATTTTTCGTCAGCTCATCGAACGCGAGCTTATCTAGATATGCGTTTCGGTCCAATGAGATCAAAAGTGGTTTCTTGTCAACGAAGGCGGTTGCCAATGGGATCCAGACTTTGTTCATTTCTGGAGCAACTGCGGCGTCTACCACGTCGGATGACTTGAATCGGATCGCTTGTTTTTGCATAATAAAGTTGTAATGGAGTGTTGTGAAGGTCTGAAAAAAAAGAGTTTTAGAGTTTTTAGTGCTAAATTTGTTTACCTTTGTGTCATTGTTGTAATAAATATTCAATGGGAATCTTTTTGCCAAGAAATGCAGAAGTAATGGTGTAAATGACAACAGAACTAGGAAAGTGTTGGCCACTGCAAGATTTTAACGTTTTTTTGGTATTTTTGAATTAGCAATGTACCAATCGCGAACATCATCATTTTTGGTCTTTCCGCTGCTGCTTCCCATAAATAAGACGATAAAATTGGAACCATTACAACTCCGGCAACTGATGAGGAAAGTGATAGGATCTGAAATTTCAGTTATTTTTGTTTGGCAGATTTCCGTTAGTTGTTAGAACCTTTGCAGCCGTCACACCCATCGCTACGACATCATGTGGTGTTTTTTGTGAACCGGGTGGAAGGGTTTCCTGAATATGTTAAAATTTGGTCGCTTGTTTGTTTTTGATTAAGATAAAAACCTTGTGCAATAAAATTGAATGTCCCAATTCATCCTTACTCAACTTTGAAAATGCAACATATTCTACTCTGCCTAAAAAAATAATTTTCAAAATTTAATTTAATTCTGAAGTTTCAAAAACTCACATTTTGTCGAAGTTTGCAAAAACCTGGAAAATCTTAAGAATTTTGCCGGATTGCATAATGTAGGTGTTAGGAATAATTTTGCAGCATGGATGGTCATCTGAAAAATTAAAAATTAAACGAAAAGTGAGGTGGAAACAAGTTTTTTCGGTTTAAAAAAACTCGAAAAAATGCACGGGGTTTTTTTTACTACGGAGAGTGGACCGGAGTGAGATAGAGCGCACTTTGCGCGCACACACACTCTCTCTGAAGAAAACGCAGTAGTCTAGTGGTCTCGTTGTGTGTTCGCGGTAAGAAAGCCGCTGGGTCGGTTCCCCCTGAATAAATAAATTGAAATATACATTTTGCTTTTTCTTTTCTGAGATAATATGGAGTATGAAAATGTGTGAAAAAAGCAAATTTACTGAAAAGGAATAGGATTATTGGAAGAATTGCGATGCAACTCAAAAAATGCGAAATGGTAACTACTAATCCCCCTAAGGAATTTTTATACAAACACCGAAACTTCCGGAATTACTTTCAAAACGCGTGTAAATATCTAACCTTCAACTTTTTGGATTTAACTTTTTCTAAATTTCCGTTTTGGTTTTTTAAAGTTTGAAAAACTCTCAAAAATTAGCAAATTTAGTGTTAAAATTTTAAACTGCTAAGGCTTTTTAGATACAGCTTAGATCGCACTAATTCTTTCTTTAGAACAGGCCCAGGCATCACAAAAATAAGAATTTGGATTTGAAAAAACATGAAAATTTGTATAAGTAAAGAAAAATGCTCAAAACGTTCGTCCCAGTGCAAAAATAAATGGCAGAAGACAATATGGAAGAATTTTTGCACAATAGTTAGGCCGCAATCTGTAAGCGCGCTCTATTGATGACGGTCTATTTTTTCAGTGCTAGCGGTAGTAAAAAAAACCCCGTGAATGAAAGAGAAAATTCTCTTGGCACCGTGCCAATCTGCAAACACTTCGACGACATGTTGCACTGACTGTAAACACGACGACGAAAAATTGCAGACATTTGCCAGTCATAATTTATTTTTTTTATTTATTACACCGAATTTCGCGAGATTTTCTAAATTATTTTATTTAAAACATGTCGAATAATTTTTGGATGGGTGATGGGCAAAACCCACAAGGTAATCTTACGAGCATTTTGCTGGAAACATCTTATTTTTCTTCAGAAAATTACTGGAACCCGAATCAAAATCAAGCACAGCCTGATATGAGTTGGGGACAATTTGATTATTCTCAACCTCAGCAACAACAACAGACTCCTGCTCCACAAGGTGAGTTTTATTTTATTTTTTCAAGAAAAAATGAGGGAAAATGGTTTTCAGTCAATGATTATTATCAACAAAATCAACAACAGTTCAACAGCCAAAGCAACTATTATGGGGGTCAAATGTTTATGCCAAACACGGGAGGAGGAACGTTACCAACAGCTCCAGAAGGTGAAGATTACGAAAACGAACCTCCACTTCTTGAAGAATTAGGGATTAATTTCTCGCATATCAAACAAAAAACGTTCGCTGTTTTGAATCCGACTGGCTCGGCGACGGCTGAAGTTATTGAAGATCAGGATCTGGCTGGACCTTTGGTGTTCTGTCTACTTTTCGGTGCAGCTTTGTTGCTACATGGAAAATTGTCATTTGGGTTCATTTATGGTATCGGAGGATTGGGATGCGTTGGAATGTACGCGTTGATGAATATGATGGCCGCTGAAAAGACGATTTCTTTTACTTGTACAGCATCGGTTCTAGGATATTGTTTACTTCCAATGGCTATTTTGAGTCTTGTCACCGCTGTGTTGTCCTTCAAGGTACATTTAAATCCTTTTAAAAATCCAAACCTAAACATTTAGGGAATAATCGGATACATTATATCAAGCCTGGCAGTTCTCTGGTGTTCCACAGCATCTTCTAAATTATTCGTCATTGCTCTTTCAATGGATCATCAACGGATTCTTGTAGCATATCCATGTATTCTTCTCTATTCCGTTTTTGCCCTTCTCGCCATTTTCTAACTGACTTTTTTTTAATGTATTTCTTTTTATTTAAAAATATTTCATTTCCTGGGTTTCTTGTTTAATGCCTTAAAATAAATTGACACGGTCTTTCTATTTGCATAACGTCTTTTTTCGTTTTATGGTATTTTTCCTATTATTATTTTTTTGTTTAAAAAAAATTAAAATGGAAAACATTTCTAGAAAAGAAAATGTCTATCAAAATCGAGAAAAAGGCTGAAAATGCAGACGACGCTTGGATTGTGAAACCGGTTCCTGGATATGTCTGCAAGTGGAAAGATGTAAAAAATATTGAAAAAAATTAAATTTCTGGAAAATATTCAAAGAATTTCTAGATCACTGTAGACGGAATTTTAGAAAATGAGAAGCGAAAGGTTTTTGTGAATGTTTGTCATTGTGAGCAGATTCCGCCGCCGATTGAGGATTTGAATGAGGTTTTTGTTTTTGAAAAGAAATTCTGGAAAATGTTTTCTTCGAAATTTAGGATGAAGTTGCCGCGAAATTAGACTCTGGTGATATTAGCTACCGAATTCCGGTGTGTGTTGGAGAAATGGAATGTGTTAAAGATCGGAAGGAGGAGAATTCTGTAAAGGTTCGGTTTAAATTCGAAAATGCCTTGATAGTGTCCAAAAAATGACGTAATTTGAGAAATTTTCAACGAAATCAGAAGCGTGGCCTAATTTTTCACTTTTTTGGATTTCTAGGCCATTGTACGCAGATTTAGGAGATTTAGGACCTCAGATTTTCGAAAAAGCAAGATAACCAAAAATGTGGAAAAAGAGAAGTTATTTAAAAGTCGATAAAAGGCATCAAAATCTGAACAGACGATTTCTAGGCCACATATTGTGTTCCTAGGCCATTTTTGCCAGTTTGAATATAGTTCCTTTATAAAGTAAAACGTCCTATAGTCCTACGCGATTTTTGTGAATGTTCTGTGTTATTTTCATTTTTTCGAAAATTTTCTGAAGTGTGGTTTAGAAAATGCTTCTTGAAAAATGATATTTGTTTTCAACGACTTTTTCTTGAATTTTTGAGCGTTTTTGAGAAAAAAAAGAATTTCTCAATGATTTTGAATAGGTTTAGATTAAATTTTGAATTTAATGTATTTAGAAATTGCATGCTTAATCAAATTTCTGAAATTTGTTGAAAAATGCCCCCTCATTCGTTTTTCTCCAAATTTTTTCATTCAGATCGATGTACTCGTCAACTCGGCATTTTTCGCTTCACGTCTTCAAGCAAGTGATGCAATTTTCTTCCGGCATTTTTTGGCAATGGTTTTCTGTGATCTGATTGCATCCAAGGTTATTTTTTGCAAATATATATTTTTTTAAAACTTATTTTCAGCATTTAATCACTCTCGACCCAATGAAGCCAATAATTCTCAAAAATCGAATAGTTGTTGGAGATTTAGAAACGTTCAGACTTCGGAAAGAGCCGGAAAAACGTGTAGTTCAGGAGGAAATTGAAAATAGGCCTTCCGGCGAACTTCCAGGAGCCACAAGTGAAGTTCAAACGGAGATTCCGGAAGAATGTCAAGATGTTTGTAAATAAAATTTGATGGAAAAATAATTATTTAAATATTCAGATTTATGGAATTCGAAAAATCGACGGTGTGAAAATAATATGTTTTGATGGGAAAAAATTGGAAATTTCGTTGAATTGTGAGAAAGTTGAGCCGAAATTGAGAGATGCTTCGAGGTTGGTTGGTTTTTGAAATGCGCTCTAGTGAAAATACGGTTTTCATTAAAGGGAAATAAAATAGTCAAATTATTAAATACTAGGCCACGAAAATTCGAATTTTTATTAATAAAATGATAGCAGAATTCGAAAATTGTAATTTTCATTCTTGGCTTTGACGCATTTCTCATACAAAACAAGAAAAATTTGATGTCCCTTTAAAAATGGTAGAATTTTGATAAAGCGCAATTTCTTTTTATTTAAAAAATATATTCCGACCGAAAATTCAAAAAAAAGTTATTTAAATAATTTTTAAAGGAAGTTTTGTACTGTTTCTGCCCCGCGCGTCCCAAAAATCTTTATAACCAAGAAAAAACGCAAATATTCTTCCAGGATTTCACTCAAAATGACGCCGTCTCGTTGTCTGCTGACCCTCGACAAATCACGCAGTCTCTACGACTTCTCTTTGCCATTTTTAATTTTCCCGAAAACTGCTAAATCGAAATATTTACCGGAAAAGAATTGTTTAGTTTTGTCAGCAGATATTGATTTTCCTCGTTGATTTTGTGATTTTTACCTTTCTATTATGTTATATTGAACCCGAGTTCAATTTTTTGTTATCTTCTTCTTCCCCCTTTTTTTGTTTTTTGTGCCTGCGTCTCGGTTTTTGTTCATTTTTGCAAGAATGTTGCCCTTGGTCTCACCCGATTTGTTTTAAAACATTTTTTCTTGTTTTGTTATTCATTATTCTTTCATTTTTAGTAAACGATGAAACGATTTTTGTCTACTCAAGTTGTTCAGACGACAATATCGCAGTCTTTGAAGGATTTTGAGGAGATTTTGGGAAAAAATGGAGTTAAAACTACGGAATCTTATAGACGGCAATTTGCAAAAGATGAAGGGCATTTTATGTGAGTTTTATATTCTATTTTTAATTGAAAAAAAAAGTTTTTTGAGAAGAATCCAAGATTTTTGTATTTTTTAATCTTAGCATTTCAGTTACACAGATGCCGTAGCCTAGAAAAATTACCTACAAAATGGTGAAAAAAACTTGAAAATTCATAAAGATTAAAGAAAGTAATTGAGTTTTGAAAATTTTGGGAAGTTCTCGTGTTCACAACGAGAGCCGAAAATTTGAGGTCTCGTAGTGAACATGAGAACTTTCGGAATTTTCAAAACTTCATAAGTTTGTTCAAAATTCATCAATTTTTATTATTTTTGTATTGTCAACTCAATTATTCTTGATCATTGCGTTCGGAAGGTTGCTCAGTCTCACAGCCGCTCCGCACGCACGCGACGCGGTGGCCTCCCACTCAATACTGAAATATTGGCGGGAAAATTAATTATTCAAATTTTCCAGTGTTTGTGAGTGTAGGCAGCCGCGTCGCGTGCGTGCGGGGCGGCTGTTAGGTTGAGCAGCCTTCCGAACGCAATGATCAAGAATAATTGAGTTGACAATACCAAATTGTAGAAATTGTCATCAGTTTTTATATATTTTCGTTTGGATTTATTGCTAACTATTTTCAGCGCTATATTTATGAAATTTCTAAAAAATTGTTTTTCAGCGCACCACCACCGGCGGTTGTTCTAGAACCAACTTCAACGGAGCATGTATCAAAAATTCTAAAGATTTGTAATCAGAGAGGAATCCCAGTGGTTCCATTTGGTACAGGAACCGGATTAGAAGGTGGCTCGATTTCAACGACAGGAGGCGTTTGTATCTCGATGCAGCAGATGGCAGGAGAGCCGAGACTTCGCGATCAGGATTTTGTTTGTTCGGTTAGGGCGTCGACGACGAGATTGGAATTGAATGAGAAGATTAAGGATTCGGGATTGTTTTTTCCAGTTGGTGGGTTATTTTGTTCCATTTGAACATTTTTTTAAAGTGCTGTCGGTTTACCAATTTTTAGCAATGTTTTTGTAAGAGAGAACTCGTGTTTTATTTCGATTTTATGAAACTCGATGAAAATTTTATCAATTTATGCATTTTTTAAGTACCTGTTTCCAGATCCCGGAGCGGACGCATCGGTTTGTGGAATGGTTGCTACATCGGCAAGTGGAACAAACGCCATTCGGTATGGAACAATGAAAGAGAATGTGATTAATTTGGAAGTGGTGCTAGCTGATGGAACAGTTTTGCACACAAAAGGTGAAGGAAGATGCCCGAGAAAATCGTCGGCAGGCTTTAACCTTTCGGAACTTTTTGTCGGTTCGGAGGGGACATTGGGCATTATTACGGAAGCGACGTTGAGGTATTTTTTGAAGCAATAGTTTAAATGTTTTCAACAGTATGGCATTAAGTTAAAGTACAAAGCTATAATGTTTTGAAAATTTTGAAAAAAAAATTTCAGTTTTCGTGATTTTCACTCTTCTTTTCGAAAAATATAAGTTTTTTGTATATTTTAAAGTGATCTTAAAAAGTTTCCTATATTTTGGTAGAAAAATAATCGAAAATGATGAACTTTGAACAGAGTTACGAAGTTTTGAAAATTGTTTCGTGTTCACCACAAGACCCGAAATTTGGCTCTCGTGGTAAACACGAGAAATTTTTGAAATTTTCAAAACGTCACAACTCTGCTCAAAATTTATTAATTTTTATAATTTTTGTACCCGTTTGTAGGAAACTACGTTTACTTTTCGGTTCTACAAAACTGATAAATTAATTTTTAGAGTCCACCCGCGTCCGCAATTCTTATCGGCTGCTGTTTGTGCGTTCCCGACGATTCATCAAGCAGCTTCGGCTGTTGTGGAAACTCTTCAATGGAACATTCCAGTAGCGAGAATTGAGTTTTTGGATCAGGTTCAAATTGCGGCAGTCAATAAGTATAGTAACCTATCGTTGAGAGAAACACCGACACTTTTTATCGAGTTCCATGGAGCGAGTGAGAATGATGTGGCGGAGCAGACAAAGTCAGTCGGTGAGCATTTAAAAATTATATATTTTTTTTAATTTTCAAGATTTTTGCATAAAATTGTAGGAAATGAAGAGCTTTACAGAATCACTGATTTTCAGAAGAGATTTGTGGATCGCATGAAGCGTTAGACTTCAAATCTGGAGCATCTCCTGACGAGATGGCAAACCTTTGGAAAGCTCGGCATAACGCTTACTACGCGGCCTTGGCAATGAGAAAAGGAGCGACTGGATTCACAACAGATGTTTGTGTTCCGATTTCGAACCTTGCTGATGTGATTTCGGAGACGCGTGTTGATATGGATGAACATCAAATTATGGGTAAATTTTGAAAATTCAACAGTTTTAAGCATTTCATAAGTTTATTCAAATACTAGAAAAGAATGTGCACATATGATATTTTTGTAAACAAACATAAGCAACACGGTTGCGATACCCAACAAGCCTTCATGCTGTTTTTGCGAGTTATGGGCATGTTTTCGATAGATACCATTAGTTTGTTGTAAATATAATGAAACTTGAGAAAGAAGATATTAATTTGGTGCAAAAATCATCGAAATCGATGAATTTTGAAAAAAAGTTATGAAGTTTTGAAAATTTCGGAATTTTCAAAGCGTCATAACTTTGCTCAAAATACACCAATTTTGATGATTTTTGCACCAAATGATTCCTTTGTAACATAGGAAATGTTTCAAGTTACGGTAGTGTACAATAAAATGTAATGTTAACTCCTAAAATCTGCTTAAACCATTTGTTTCAGGCGCAATTGTTGGTCATGTAGGCGATGGAAATTTCCACGTCATTCTTCCGGTTTTCGAAGATGATAAAAGCGAAAATCGCAAAGTTCAAGCGTTTTCCGATCGTTTGGTTGAACGAGCATTGTTGGCGAATGGAACGTGCACCGGGGAACATGGAATTGGACTTGGAAAGAAGAAGTACATGAGGGACGAGTTGGGAGAGAATACTATCAGATTGATGCATACTTTGAAGAAAGCAATGGATCCGAATTGGATTATGAACCCTGGGAAATTATTGCCAGACTTGTGAATATTTTATTGATTAAATAAATAGTTTTTTAGGTTCCAGCGAAGAAAATCTTATTTTAACTATTCTGAAATCGATTTGGTGCAAAAACAATTCGAAATTGATGAATTTTGAACAAAGTTATAAAATTTTGAAAATTCCGAAAAAAAAACGTACAGTTTTCGTGATATTTACTCATATTTTCGAAAAATTCAAGCGGTTTCTTGTAAATTTTATGAAGCTCCATGACATTTCCTACATTTTAGTACAAAAAGAATCGCAAATGACGCATTTTGAACAAAGCTTCGAAGTTTTGAAAATTTGAAAATTTTCTCGTGTTCACCACGAGAGCCCAAACACGATTAAATTTTGAAAGTTTCAAAACTTCATAACTTTGTTCAATGTTTACAGATTTTAATGATTTTTACACCAAATTGTAGGAAATATTATAAATTTTATCTTTTCCGTTAGAATTAGGCTATTCTCACTGTCAAAGAACAAAAAAGTGTGAAAATAGTAATTCCATTTGACAATTTTTTGTGCTAACACGGGTCATTCACAGCTGTAATTATCATTTTTCTACATGAACCAAATAGAGATTCAATTTTTAAATTTAAAACGTTTATTTTAAAAAAGTATCTAAAACGGCATAACTTCTAAATCTCTACTCAAAAGTAGGCCATGATGAGAAGAATTCAAATTTGAAAGGTTGTTAACAATCTTGGAGACAGAATTATCGATCTGAAACTCAAAAAAATCAAATTCAGACTGAAAATCGATTGTTACCGTAATCTCAGCATTCGGACCACCCATATCAGTAAGAACCCATCCCGGATGAATAGTCGCAACAAGAATTGGAATATTATCCGCTTGGAAATCTGCTACCAATGTTCGCGCATAGCTGAGCATCGCCACTTTGCTCATTTTGTAGGCTAGGAGCTCTTTTCGAAGACCGAGACCTTCTCCAGCTTTGTTCAACGTTTGCGATGAACAGTCAGAACCGATGTTGACAATGGCAGCACGTTTGGCTGAAAGTTCGGTGCCTGGTACGTGGGAAGCGGCTTTTTGGAGAAGTGGGAGAAAGTGCTGAAAAGGCTATTTTCCGATTTTCTGATCGAAAATTATAGTTTTGCCGACTCTTTTTTTAATAAAGTGGCACATTATGTGCCTCTAAGAAAACTACAGTAACTTTCGAAGCTCAATTTAATTTTAAATCATCAAAATCATTGTGTTTATTGTAAATTTCATGAAACCCGATGAAATTCCCTACAATTTGGTACTAAACTCATTAAAATCAATAAATTCTGAAAAAAGTTATGAAGTTTTGAAAATTTTGAAATTTCTCGTGTTCGTCACAAGACCCAAAATTTGGGGTCTCGCAATGAACACGAGAAATTTCGAAATTTTCAAAACTTCATAACTTTCTTCAGAATTCATCGATTTTTATGATTTTTGCAAAAAATTGTGCTCAATGTTATGGTGATTCATAAAAATCATATTTTGCTAACGAAACAACTTTTCAAGGAGAAAAATCGGATTTGTAAACCGAGTTTAGAATAAGTGGCGCACTGTCTTTAAGAACGGTATTTTTTCTAAAAATGGAAGTTCGGATAGATAATTTTTTAAAAGCCAAATTTTTGAAATTGGGCAAATTTCTTGATCAAGTGGCATCCTGTCTTTAATAATTTGAATTTTGAGAAATTAAACAAAAAACCGCCCACCTGAGATGTCAAAAGCGCACTAACAGCATTCACATCAATACATCTCATAACAGCCTGACGGTTTGGTTTACTATCGTATCCATATTCCTCGATCATTCCAGCATTATTGATCAAAACATTCAGACCTTTTGATCCAACAACATTTTGAACACCATCCACCGCTTCTTGAATACTATCATCTGACGAAACATCGCATCGCACAAGATGAAGTCTTGAATTCGAGTTTTTAGCCAATTGTTGAAGTTCTGCAGCGTTTGCCACATTTCTAGCTCCAGCGATAATATTTTCAATCTTCGAATTTTTCAAAAGCTCTCTCACAATTCCTAAACCAAGTCCTCGATTAGCACCAGAAATGAAAACGGTTCTAGGCGACATTTTTTGAGTCTAATTTAATAAAAAAATATAAATGAATGAAATGAAAATAATGTTTTCTGTTTCTAAGATTACGCACCGAAGTTCGGGTTCATTGTTCAGTTTTTCAAAGTGGAAATTGAACTAATAGAACAAAGAGAGAAATTGATAAAAAATTTTGGTGCACGTGCTAGAGATTGTTAGAAAATTGGAGGGTGCCGAGAAAGATGGTCGAAGACGGAAAAGAAAAAAAGAAAGAACTAGGAAATGCAATCTCTCCGACTTTTGAAAGTTGTAGTGAGACGCATCACTTCTAAAATAGTGATCTATACCACTACTATTTTCTTGTAAATTTCTGAAAAATAATTTTAGGGATTGACATGAGTGTGAAAAAACGAAAAATTTTCCTCGAAAGCCCGCAAAAAAATCTACACAGTAAGCCAAAATGCACTAAAAGTGTTGAGAAAAGGCCCTGAAAGGGGGCTTTACGGAGATAATGAATCCGTCTGGGATGAAAATAGACTTCATACTTATTCTAAATCTGTTTCTAAAATTTTCTAAAACCACCTAGAAGCCGAGAAAACACCCCTCAAAACAATGGCCTAGAAAAAGGGGCCACCGGCGAAAACTAGTCCGCAAGCATGAAAAATCCAAAAAAAAGAGGGTAGGCCAAGTGTTTGGAGGCACAAGTGTTCGTGCGTTGAAAAAGTTAGGCCACGCACCCGGTAGAAGCGTTTAGCCTGAAGCAACACGAAAAATAAAATTAAATCATTAAATGGGAAATCGGATTCTACTTCGTCTATTTTTTTCAACCATGGAAAATGCTTTATAAGAAAACGAACACATGTGCCTCCAAACACTTGGCCTACCCTCAAAAAAAATGCAAAAACATAAAAAAAGGACTAATATAAGCATTCTGCATAACTATTTATTAACGGAATACGAAAAACCCTAATAGGAAAAAGTTCGGCCATTTGGACACTTTTTCTAGGCCATTGTTTTGAAGCTCATTTTCTCGGCTTCTAGGTGGTTTTAGAAAATTTTAAAAACAGATTTGGAATGAGAATGAAGTCTATTTTCATTAAAGGTACATTTATTAGCTCCGTAAAGCCCTCCTTTAAATAAATTGGGGGCAAAAGTTAAAGAGAAGAGGAACTTTTAAAAAAATGTTGCAATACAAAATAAAATAAAAATTATAAAATACTTGGTAAAGCGGAAAGATGTCGCGTTTATGAGTTTCAGTTCCTCTTCTTCAGTGGCGGCAGATACATCGAAATTGCGTGCTCCGCATTGTCCATCCATTCTGGAACAATTTGTTCGACATCGGTGAGGATCTTCAACAATCCCGGAATCAAACCATCGTTTTCTTCGGTAACGAATGAAGTAGCTCGTACGGAATTTCCAACACCAAATTGAAATGGGAGTACAGCTTTTTTAAATAATACCTACTCTAGCGGTTCTTCAAACTGCTTCAGAAAAATGATAATTTTGACGTGGCAGAATTGACATTTATCAAAAAAGCCTCAATTTCGACAAAATAGGATTTTTAACGTGGCACGATTAAAGAATCTGTTGGAAATCCTTTTGACGTCGAAAAACTAAAAAATTCCGAAAAATATAGTTTTGATGTGGCAAGATCAAAATGTTTTCAAAAAAAACCTCAATTTTGACTTGACAAATTTCTTTAATTTTCAGAACGAAAAAAATTAATTTTTGACGTGGCAATATCATTTTATTTTCAAAAAACCTTAATTCTGATCCGAAAACACCCGTTTTGTTGGAAATTTCATATTTGACGGGGCAAAATATCAATTTTTCACTAGATCAATTTTTTAAAAATGGCTACTGTAGAAAAATATATTGGTAAGTCTGATCTTTCGAGTTTTTTTTCCATGATTTCAATTTTCTTCCTAAAAATCCAATTTTCTCAAAAAGCCTAATAAAACCAACGTTTTCCAAGAAATGGAGACCTCCTAATCTTGATGACGACAACAGCGAAAAAAGTAATTACTTAGCTTTCTCTTCTTTGTTCATTTTCTTCAAATTTTAGTCCGTTTTTGAGCAAGAGTTTTCTTTTTTTTTATTATTTTCATTAGATCATACATCACTTATCACATATCTTATCAAGGAGTGACTAGAACACGAGTTATATTCGAGAGGAGGTCGTATTTATACGCTTTTGTGGGTTGACTTTATATATTCTATGTACCTAGAATATATTGAGGTCGAGTTTTAAATCACATTTTTTTAGAAACTATTCATTTCTAATTTTTTTTTCAATTTAAAAATTCAAAAAAATGTTTCGTTAATTTTGAAGTCACTCTCTACAAATATTGTATTTCAGTGAAAAATCAATATTTTTCAAAGGTTCAAGAAACATTCAAAAGCTAAATATTTTGTCTTTCAGAATCAATTTAATTTTTATAAAAATATTGAAAACTGACAAAAATATGGTGTTTTTAATGTGACCCTTTTTTTGAAAATTAAATTTCCATTTGACTTTTTTTTTAATTTCGATTATATTTATCACAACAAAAAAATTTAAAATTTCTATACTATTTTTCAAATTCATAAAGATAAAATATTCAGCTTTTAGAAACTCTTTAAATTTTTGAAAAATATGGATTTTTCTCAAAGATATACCCTATTTTCAGATGTCAACTTCCAACTTTCTTTTAAAAACCACCCACTTTTCAAAATCATTTTCCCGCCAATTTTTCTTCGGAAAAATTGCGAATCCAAAATTTCGGTATTATGAGACAACAACCAATGGATCAGGTATATTTTTTTATGAAATTTTTCCGTTTAAAAACATTTTTAGACCCCCAAAAACCTACAGTTTTGATCCTCGGCTGGGCTGGAGCGAATCCGAAACATGTGGAAAAATACGTCCAAATTTATACAAACGAGGGGTACAATGTGACCGGTTTCTTTGCCAATGATTATAGTTACCATGTGCCAAATTCGAAGAATGGTTCAATGTTGGACCCTTTTTTTCAAAAGCACCAAAATTCGGATATTGTCATTCACTCGTTTTCGATGAATGGCGTTCGTGGCTATATTTCGTTCTGGAAATGGATTTTAGAGAAGCCTGAAAGATTCAAAATCTACCAACAGGTTAAGGGAGTGATTTTTGATAGCGCCCCGGCACGGACCACAGGTCGGCAGGATTCGAAGGCCATGAAGTTGTCGAGACCCGAAGAGGAGGGTGGGAAAATTATAAGCCCGGAAATCTGGTTTTATGTTTGCTCATTTCTTCTAGACGTCCGATTATTTTTGGTGTGTTTTTGTTGTCCGTAGCAAAAAAGGCATCATTTTCCGATTATTTTAATCTATTTTTCATTAAAAATGAGCAATTAGAAGTTGAGTTATGATTTTTTGAAAATTTTTGAATTTTTTGTATCTCGACTGAAAATCATTCAATTTTTAAGAGAAATATATCAAAATGACAGGGAAGGCGTGCACCTTCTTATCGGATAATTAATTATTGCAAAAAAAGAGTATCGTCTCATCATTTTAAGCTATTTCTCATCAGAAACCGGCCTCTTGAAGTCAAGCTACGGCCTTTTTTGTCAAAAAATTTTTTTCAACATTTTCAAAAAATCATAACTTTTCTTCTAATGATCTGTTTTTAACGCAAAATATCTTAAAATGCTCGCCAAAATTTTTGTATTAAAAAAATCTAATTATCTGATTTATAAATTTATAAATTTAGATAATTTTAGTACTAAATTCAGGAAAATAGATCAACTTTCAGAATAGGTTAATTACTTCTAAAAATGAGAAATTTTCAGATTTTTGGAGAATTTCGAAACCTGAAAATATTTTTCTATTTTTCTAGCTGCTTTTTCGCTCATTGTGGTACATTTTTCATTAAAATTGATTGATTTTCAGCCAAGAAATTTTTAATTTTTAAATCTTTAATTTTCCAAAAACTTCGACTTCTACTGCCCGGTTTTTGACGCGAAATAGCTTAAAATGATCAGGATGATGTATTAAAAATTTTTTTAAATTTCAGCTTTCTCCTCTAAAAACAATCCTTCCATTCATCAGACCGTACGTCTCAAATTTCCACTACATTGATGAAAAAGTCACCCTACCCAAAAAACAACTCTACCTATTTTCAGAAGCAGATGACATGCTCAGAGCCAAGTAGGATCTTTTCTAGCATTTTCAGTAAAATTTCCAGCTTTTTCAGAGATATCGAAGAGTTCGCCGAACGTCAAAAATCGCAAGGAAATTGTGTAGAATGGCATGACTTTAAGACAGCGGATCATGTGGCGTTGTTGCGTTTGGATGGGAAAAGATATCGAAGAATTTGTTTGGATTTTCTGAAGAAATTTTAAAAATTATTTATTTATTAATAAAGCTCGTTTTTTTCTCTTTTGGAATCTATTAAAAATTCTGAAAATTAATTACTCGTTCGAAAATTACAGCCAGTTGTAATTCGTAAATTTTCAGATCTGAAATTTTCACAAGGATTTTTTTTTTCGAGTGTTTGGCATCTTTTGAAGCTCATTTCTTCCTCTTTTAAAATCACCTATAATTTCTAAAAATGGTTCAGAAGATCATTTTAAAAATTGAAAAATTGAAGTAACTTTCGGAAGTTTTTTACGACACTACACCATTACACAAGGCTGTAGTTTAGTGGCTCACCTTTTTTTCAATTTTTCAACGCGTTTGAAAATCAACACTTTTAAGTGTTTAGTATCGTTTTGTAGCGCTTTTCTTCCTCTTTCTGAATCTATAAAATTTTTTATAAAAAATGGAAAACTTATAAATTTAAACCGAAAAAACAAGCATGCATTTTATTCCATTCAACAGAAAACCAAAACAATAAAATAAGACACATTTAAAGAGGTAAATTGACACAAAATGGAAACAAAATGATGACGATACAAAAATATTAAGACACTTTTTCTAACGTTGATTCTCTCGAACAAAAATGATTTTTGATTTTGATCAGATGACAAAATGCTGGGTTCCGGACACAAAATGGCTTTAAAAGGGGGCGGGGCTTAATTTGATTTAAAAATAAATATTATAATTATATGATATAAATTTAAAGATTCTTTGAAGAAAAATCTTTAATATGACAGCGCGGCGGAATCTGGACCATTTGAGGCAATTAAAATCCAAGTCAAATGCCAGTATGACAGATATAAGCGGCGGGAAATTCAAAAATTTTAAAGATTTTTGAAAAAAAAAATGTGGGGGAAAATCAATAAAATATAACAATATATGGTTTAAAGAAGGTTTGAATCACAGTATTCGTCGAATTGAAGGACTTCGATCTTAATGCCGTTGGATCGAAGTTGGCGGCATTTGTTGAAACACTGAAAGAAGTTAAGTTTGAGAGGTTGTAATTTCAGATGTAGTGAATTATTTTCAGAGATTTTGATATATTCTGAAAGAGGGAGAAAGGGGCTACAAAATGAGACCAAATGCTAAATAATTTTAAGAAAACTGATTGCTGAAAACTCGTATTTTCAATTGGTTGAATTTCAGATATATTTAACTATTTTCAGAAATTTCTAAAAATTCTGAAAGAAACAGGAATGCTCTTCAAAATGATTTCTGATATTTTTGTAAAATTGCTGAAATTTCCATAACCGCTAAACTGCAGCCCAGTCGTTATAGCGTAGTGTCGTATGAAAATCAAGGAAATATTATTTTTGAGAAGCTTTAACTTTTGAGTTGCTTAATTATTTTCAAAAAATTTTGAAAGATTCTGAAAGAGGGGAAAATTATCTTTAAAATGATATTAAGTCTTAGTAGAAATTTAAAGTGAAAAATTGTGAATTTTTATAATTATATAATGTCAAGAATCTAACGCATGAAAAACTGTACAAATTGGTCCAAGGATCGATTTTAGCCAAGTGAAAATAGTGTGTCTCAATAATTAGGTAGCAACATTTTTAAACTCGCGTTTCTCAGCGAAAACTCATCCATTTTCAGTAAAAAATAAAAATATATCATTTTGTAGAGAAAATCTTACTCTATAATTCTATCTAAAATTTCAAACAAAAACCAACCTCCATAAACGGATTCTCAACCAATGAACATTGCCCAATCCTCTCCAACTTCACTTCAGATGCCAACGACGGAGCTCCCATTACAACCTTACAATTCTTTTCACACTTCTTCGACGAATCCTTCGAATCATAGCCAAATACTTGACAACATGCCAAATCTGAAGAAGAAAAAAGGAATATTTGAGGACCAAACACAAGTAACAATACTAGACTGAATGCCTTAAATAGGATGTCCTGAGAGGTCCAAAAGTGGGCGGAGCCTACATAGCCGTTAGCAAACGAGGTGCACAGATATACATTTATTAAAAAAAGAGAACAGACGCCGTCGAGTCTAGTCTAACTTAGAGATAAGAGAACAATGAACGAGGAAAAAAAACAATAAGTGAGATATGGGAGTTAGATGTCACCTCTGGGAGAGAAAATATTTTTGGATAATTGGTTTAGTGAGTCTTTTTATTTTATTGTTTTGGTGATGATGGCGTCGCAATTGAGGTATTGATATTGGAATGGGAATGAGGTTGAACATTTGAATCTCAAAAATTTGTAGGGTTTACTAAAAATACAGCCATTTTTTTAGATTTCAAAGGTGGAAATGCGCTTGAAAATGATACTAAACACTTATAGGGCCCAATTTTGTATCGGGTTGAAAATCGATTTTTCAAAAAAAAACACCAATTTTAAGTTGTAACAATCGTCTCGCAGCAACTTTTAGGAATATAATCGAGCCTGTTTTTTCTATATACTGATTTAATTTCAAAAATGTTGAAACATTCTGAAAGAGGAAGAGAAGTGCTTCAAAATAAAACCAAATACGTGGGATTTTCGGAATCTTCGGATTCTGGATTTTTTAATTTTTAAGTGGTTCTAATTTTTGATCTACTCCATTTTTTCCAGAGATTTTGATAGATTCTGAAAGAGGAAGAAACGAGCTTCAAAATAATACTAAAAACTTAAAAGGTTTGATTTTCTAACGTGCTGAAAAACTGAAAGGAGATTATGCCGCTAATCTGGTGTAATGATGTAGTATCGTACGATCTTCTGTAAGTAACTTTGAAACATTTTTAATATTTGATTTACTAAAAAATTGATTTGAAAAATGAAAAATTGAATTGATTTACTAAAAAATTACAGAAATTGAGATATCGATTATAAAAGAGGAAGAAATGAGCTTCAAAACAATACCAAATATTCATAACCTTCTGAAAATTTCAGGTATGAAAATCTACCAATTACAACGGGCTCTACTTTTCGAACGAGTAAACCATTTTCAGAATTTGTAATAGATTTTGAAAAAGGGAGAAAGGGGCTACAAAATGAGTTCAAATACTTGAGGTGTTCAGAAAATTCTGATGCTGAAACTCAGGATTTTCAATTGACTGTAACTTTTGATCCGATCCACCTCTTTAAGAAAATTATGTAATTTTTAAGAGGCTGCAATTTCGGAGGTACTAAATTATTTTCAGTGAATTTGATATATTCTGAAAGAGGAAGAAAAGTGCGAGACAGTACGTAATATATTTTGAATTTTTATTTAGTTGAAAAAACTTGATTTATTCAGGATCAAATGATCATTTTTGAAATGCCCTAAGAAAAATTCAAAATTTTGAGTCAAACCTATCCATTTTCTGAATAAATCAAAATCTCAACAAAAAATTTGCCACATCAAACCTCAACACCCCTTTAAAACCATTCCTTGCCAAATGTTCACACAATCTCTTCCCCCAATTAATAGCGTCAAAATGACACCAATTAAATAACAACTAAACCTCAATATTTGGGGAGGGGGAGGCAATGAGAACTCATCCGCGAGTGACAACAGTTTTTTATAACTCGGTAGCAGGTGATATATGTGCATTGTTTGACTCTCTTTTGTCGGTTTAGGCATTCTAGTAGCCTTTTGGCACCTGGCCAACTGTCGTAGCGTGTTCTTACAGGGATTTTTTTAGTACCCAGAATTATTCTTAGATAAAAATCGGGCGAAAAACTCACCATCTAAATTTGTTTTACTCGAATTGCGTCCCTCAAAAATTGTATCCTGAAGGCATTTGTAAACGTAACCAGCCCATTTTGTGTCTTTCTCGAAGCCGCATGTGACGGGTTTTCTGGAAAAAACTATATTTTGATAGGTTGGAATTTTCGACAGATTGTTTTCTAGTTCAATTTCGGTGTTTAAAGTGAATACTTGATTAAAGATGATTAAGAACTTGATTAAAGATGCTTATTTCTATGGGTGATAAAATGGGTTCTAGTTTTTTGAGCATAACTTACCTATATCTAGGATTTTTTCTAGTTTTTTTATAGATTCTGAAAAAGGAAGCAATATGCTACAAAGCGATCCAAAAACATGAAATTTGCGATTTTCTGCAGGGCTGAAAGCTCGAAAATAGGCTCCGTAATTACGTAGTGTCGTAGCAACACCGGTTCGCACTTTTTTCACTCGTTTTTATTGATTTACTAAACCATTTTCAGAAATTTTGATAGATTCCGAAAAAGAAAAAAAGGAGCTTTAGAATGAGATCAAACACGTGTAAAATTCATGGATTTCAGATATTGAAACACAGACTACAACTACAAATACGAAAAAACCGGTTCGTAATTTTTTAACGCTTTATAAATATCAGTCTTTAAAGAATTTAAAGAGCATAGAAACTCTTAAAAATGCTTTGAAGATCAAAAGGTCAAATTGATTTGTAGCAAAGTTTCGGATGAAAAATAGAGCATCTCAATAATGAGGGGTGTCCTTTAAATCCGATTTCTCAGCGAAAACAAACTCTTCCATTTTCAGCAAAAAATATATAATTTTGTAGAAAAAATCGTGCGCTTCAAATTGAGATCAAACACTGTTTAATTTTATTTATTTCTGATGTTGAAAATATCGATTTTTTGGGTATAGCAATAATTAGGTACCACCGTTTATTTTCAGTCTAAGCAGTTTCACTCCCATTAAAAAACTAACCCAAAACTCATCATATCCACACAACACTCAACCTTCTGCTCCGTACAGCATTTTTCAGCGGCGCGCTGAATCAACGCCCGATTAATTAGCCCGGCCGCTTCAAGCGATAGAATCATTAGAAAAAGTAGGAATAATTTGGATCCAAGTTTGAGGGTGTATCTGGGCATGATGGTGGATGGTTTTTTTTACAATACACCCTGTAATAATTGTTGGGTAATATAAGGGAAGAGGGACGAGGAAAATAATATAATAAGGGCGGTCTTAATGCACATGGGGTGGGCCCGAGAGGCAAAAAAATGAGTTAGAAAAGAAAGAAGGATAGAGAGAATGATTGATTTTTTTTTTCGTTGATGGGATCACCAAGATTACGGTGGACTCACCTAGCTCAAACAATGGGGGCAATAAAATTGCCCAACACATTTGTATTCTGTTAGAAACATAGCCAAAAAGCGCCTTTTTCGCCTGAAAAAAGTCGGTGAAAATTGAAATTTTTTGTTTTTCAGGACACAGACCTCGAATTTTATTTATATTTCTAAAAATATTAAAGAATTAAATTGGATTTCTAGGTTTAAACGTTAAGAAAAGCCAAAATTTGGGATTCTAGGCCATAAGCAATCTATAATCCCCAAAATGGCTATTTCAAGGTGTTTATTTTAAAGATTATGTTCCCTGAAAATCGATAATTTATTTTCTAGACTAGTAGTTTTGCAAGAAAGCTAGAATTTTGGGGTTCTAGGCCATTTTTCTTCAAAAATCTAGTCCTCCAAGAAAACTAGTCCCTAATAATCTAGTAAAAAAACTCTATTTGGTTTTCTATGTCTTTTTATGAGGGAATTAGACCATTATATAGGAAATTAGGTCATTATATAGTTTTTTTGAAAAAAAAAGGTTTTCAAATAACTTTTTTGAGAAAAATCGATATTTTTAGAATTTTGAAATATATATCGATTTTTTTTTCAAAAAGTAGTTTATTCAAGACAATTTGCTACAAAGACCAGCAAAAAAATAAATATTTGATTCTATATAAAAAATAAAAAACCAAAAAGAAAAAAAAATTACAAGAAAAAAAAAGTGATTTATAAGTGATTTTCGAGATATTTATACCCCCGCTACAAACAAGAGAAAAAAACCGATTTTTTCAAAGAATTCAGTTTTTTTTCCTTCTTAATCAAACGAAGAAAAAAAAACACGAAACGACACGTCAAGGACGTTTAAAAATACAGTACCGTAACCCGGTATACAACATTCATTCGCGAAAATTCCGAAATTTCGCCAAAAAGATCGATAAATGGTCTTGACTTTGAAAACCGGGTGGCATGTATTTACCAAAAAATTAGTCGCCAAGGGCATGTTTTCTCAACAAATAAAGGGGAAAAATTTATTTCAAAAAAAATCGATAAGCTCAATTTTAGGACAGAAATCTTAGAAAAATCTTGAAAATAAATTTTTAGAATTAAAAAAAAATCTATAACCGATTTTTTGCTTGAAAAAATTAGAATTTGTGAAAAAAATAGAATTTGCTCATTTAAAACTAAATTTGATGAAAAATAATTAAAAATCTGGAAATTTTTTCTCAAATAAAAGAAATTATTAACAACTGAGAAAAAATCAATAAAGACAAGTTATTCACTTTTTTAAAAACATTTTTGAAAGCCAAATTTTTTTTAATTTTCGAATACTTCTGTTTTTAGGACAGAAATATTGGAAAAAATGTCTGAAATTTGCATTTTTTTCCAAAAATCACAAAAAATACATTTTCAAGGAGAAAATGAGGAAAATTATCGATTTTTCAAATGAAAACAAGTGTTTTTTCCCTTTAAAAAACAACTCCAGAAAAAAAAATCGATAGAACTGTTAAAATTCAAAACCACGACGAAAATTAAATTTTAAAAATTATCTAGAAAGTCTGTTGCTTTAACTTTGAAAAATATCGATTTTCCAAAACAAACTTCCCCCAAAAAATCAATAATTCAGCGTAAATTTCAAAAACAAAATGAGACCACCCAAGAGGAAACTCCCAAAACCTCCCTCGTCGAGGGCTATTTATTCACTTTCCTCGGCGTGTCCCTGCCAATTCTTGTCTGCGCTCTCCTCATCCCCCAGCGTCTCTCTTCGCAAGACCTCACACTGAGAATAAACGAAAAACGCAGGGGGTATACGGTAAAAGGAGGAGTGTTATCTGCCGATTGTTGCGAAAACGTAACAATTTATCGAAAAATCAACAAAAAAAACTATAATTTCTATAAAACAATTATTAAAATCTCATTTCTCCACTACTTCTTCCCACTTCTTCATCAATCTCATGTTCCAACAATTTCTCTTTTTCATATTTCTCCTTCCTGAATGCTTTATATGCCGGCGTCAGTCCCAAAACCTCCAACATTGTCATAAAATGCGTTGGTGGTCTAGATTCGGCTACTAGACAATTTGCATCCTGTCCTCCGACGTTTTCAAAAATCTGGAAATTTAACTTTGAAAATTAAATTTTTTTTTTCAAAAAAAAAATCAATAACCGTTTGATAAACATGACAATACATTGGTAATGTTCTCATGAGCTCTTTTGGGCGTTCAACGTCGAAAATTTCCGGTAGTCGTGGTGGGATGAACTGAAAAAATCTGTTATTCGGAAATTCCCCTTTTTAAACGTTTTTTTTGAAATCACAATTTTTCTAAGATTTCTTCAACTTCCAGTATTTTATATTTCAGAATTAAGCGCGCTCACGAAATTTCGCAATGTATAGGCATATAATGTAAACTCTAGATAAAAATAATTAATTCTTTAAAACTGCTACTTGATTTTGTCTTATTTGATTCGAAAATCTGCGTTTTCCCCTTAATTATGGTGTTTTGAATAGAAAATCTGAATTTTCTCGTCAATCGTGGTGTTTCAATTTGAAAATCTGCATTTTTCGTCAATTATGACGCTTAAAATACAAAAATCTGCATTTCCCGGCAATTATGATGTTTTAATTTGAAAATCTGCACATTCTCGGCAATTATGATGCTTTTATTCGAAAATCTGCATTTTTTCGTCATTTATGACTCTTAAAATACAAAAAATCTGCATTTTCTCGTCAATTATGGTGTTTCAATTTGAAAATCTGCATTTTTCGTCAATCATGACGCATAAAATCCAAATATTTGAATTTTATCGTGAATCATTATATTTTTTCTCAGAATTTTGCATCTTCCTCTTAATTTTACAAATATTCTTTTTTTAAATCAAATTTTCAAAAAAAAAACATCGTTTCAAAAAAATTAAAAATTCCCCCAAATCTATTCAAAACCAATAACTTCCTTTTTAAAAATAACCCACCACTTTATGCCCTCGCTCCCCGGCGCTTATCAACTCCACCACACTTTTATCTTCTTCATTTTCACCTATTCTTCTCCAATAAATCGTGTCGCCGAGAATCGGCGAAACCAATTGGGTGAGCATTAGACGAGGGATGTGTCGAGCCCCTGGAAAACAGAAAAAAACTGATTTCGAGAAATTTTTCGGTATTTAAGAAATCGATATTTTTTGGAAATAATGGTAGCTCACAAATTAATGTAAATAATTTGGGAAATGTAACAGAAAAAACTGAAACTGTAATTTTTTTGAAAATTTCCAATTATCGTTAATTTTCAGCGAAAAATTTTTAAAAAAACCGAATTTTAAATTTTTAACAAATAAATTTAAAACAATGCTGAAACCTAATTTTTCTTTGAAAAACAATTTCAGATTTAAAAAATATTATTAAAAAAATTTACTAGAAAATGATCAAGAGTAAACATTTTGAAAAATTCTGAAACCGAAAGCCTGTGTAACTTTTATTACTAAATAAATAATAAATAATTCGGGAATAAAAGCAAAATTACTAATTTTTTTAGAAATTCGAAACCGAAATTATTTTTTTTAATAAAAAACTAGAAATTTAAAAAAAAAATCAAATTGATGCTTTAATTTTTTGAAAACTTCTCAAAATAAAGGTTCTAATTTCTAGGAACAAAATATATAGGAACCCGCCTAAAACTTAAAGAAAACAATTGAAATTCCATGAAAAAACCCACATTTATCAACACTAAACTCAATCAACGAGCAATCATTCTTCGTATCCAACACTTTCCAGCTCATACTTCCTTCAACCGCAAATTTTCCACTTTTTGCTCTTCTAGTCACCTTTCGATCCTCGAAAATGTACTGGAAATCAACAAATCCCTGTTTTTCACAAAAAATCCAAAAAATAAACCTCTTTATGTTTTCCCAAATTCCGAAAAGTCGCGAATCCTGTCATCGTCCCCTTTTGATTTTTCGGCCTTCCAATGGTTATTGCTCTGGAAGAAAAAAACAAGGTTTTAGCTGAAATTTTCAGGTTTTTTGACCTACAACGCTCTATACATAAATGGGGGTTCTGTTTCTGTTGACATTTCTCGAATCGATTGTTTTAGGACGCCGAAGTCTTTGTCATTGCATGGAAGAACAATGGCACCGGAGAGATACCTGAAAAATATTTGCAAATTTCAGAAGGGCCTAATTATGGTAATTAACTCATTATAATTAAATGTTAAATACATTTTTGACTCCAAAATTTATAATTAACAATTTTTTGAAATTTTTCATATCATATATAGTTTAACGATGAATATATGGATTCAATAATTAAAAAGTTAATTAGCGTGAACATAGTTAATTGAACTGGTTGTTTAAGAGACAATGTCTGAGTCGCGTTAAATTTAACACGTTAGTACGTGCCCTAGGCCGAATAATTGTGCTATCAACTTGAAACTTCGTATGTGAGTGCGGTAGGGGTCAAAGATTATTTTCGTACCACAAAACCTGTAAAGTGTCCCGGCGTTCGGGGGGAGCTCCCCATTTTGTCTTACAACTTTGACCGGCTATAACTTTGCTCATTTTCCGAACTACGAGCAGATATGTATATTATTAGAAAGCTCATTATGTCCTACAACTTTAATGTTAACAACAAAGCGCAAAAAAATTTTTTTGAGTATGAAAATGTTGAAGATAGAAAATTGGATTTAGTTTTTCATAATTTTCAAATGAAAAACCCCCCAATCCGGTATGAAAATTTTACGAATTCCTGTAGAAAATGATTTTTCCTATCGAATGACATATAGAAGATTAAAAACTGAGGGGACCATTGTTTCGAAAAATAGGCAAATATGTCAAAAAATGACACTTTTTGGCCAATAATACACATTCAAATGAGCTGTAAATAACTTAAAATTGAGCTTTTTGTTTCTAATTTGAACTTAAATGGTCGTTTTTATCATTTTCTTCCATTTCGAGCCATTTTTGTCAAAAAAATCGAAAAAATTTTTTTTTGAAAATTTTCGATGACTTTTTTTGGTCAATTTTTCGAAAAATTTTGTAAAAATTTTTTTAAACGTTTTTTGCTCAAAAATGTTTCTGTTGTTATAAAAAACGACCAATTATGATGTTTACGATATAAAATTGGCAAAAAAACGCAAAAAAAAATTTTACAAAATTTTTCGAAAAATTGACCAAAAAAAAGTCATCGAAATTTTCAAAAAAATTTTTTTTCGATTTTTTTGACAAAAATGGCTCGAAATGGAAGAAAATGATAAAAACTACCATTTAAGCTCAAATTTGAAACAAAAAGCTTAATTTTAAGGTATTTACAGCTCATTTGAATGTGTATCATTGGCCAAAAAGTGTCATTTTTTGACATATTTGGTTATTTTTTGAAACAATGGTCTCCTCAGTTTTAAATTTTCCATATATCATTCGATAGGAAAAATCATGTTCTACAGGAATTCGTAAAATTTTCATACCGGATTGGGGTGTTTTTCATTTTAAAATTATGAAAAACTAAATCTAATTTTCTATCATCAACATTTTCATACTCAAAAAAAATTTTTTGCGCTTTGTTGTCAACGATAAAGTTGTAGAACTTAATGAGAGCTTTCTAATAATATACATATCTGCTCATAGTTCGGGAAATAAGCAAAGTTATAACTAGTCAAAGTTGTAAGACAAAACGGGGAGCTCCCCCCGAACGCCGGGACATTTCACAGGTTTTGTGGTACAAAAATAATCTTTGACCCCTAACACACTCACACACGAAGTTTCAAGTTGATAGCACAATTATTCGGCCTAGGGCACGATGATTCAACGCGACTCGGACATCGTCTCTTAAACTGTTAAATTTTTGAGGTAAGCCAAAAATTGACTACAAAATATAATTATGGGCTAATTAAACAAACGAAATCAGCTAAATTATGGTGATTATAAGAATTTGATTGATCAATTACACAGTTCAATTTTGCCGAATCTACTAAATTTTTCAATTTTGAATTCTCGTAATTGTGATGCTTTTGTTTTTGATAGGAGTTAATTAGAGTGATTAGAGTTGGAGCTAATTACCTATTTGATAACTTAATTAGCCAAATCCCCACCTCTTCAACCCAGTTCCAAACATCAACTGCGGTTCCTTCAACAATCTTCTCAACTCCTTCAAACAATCCGAAATCGTCACTCCACCTTCCACATCCCTCTCTCGAACATTCTTCACCCATTTCTCCTGTTTCCTCACATCATGTACACCATTCCCAAAAACGCCACCATCTTCCATGGGTCGTCCCATACACGAAACCCCATACGGCTTTGGAATTATGACAAATCGCCCTGGTGCGTGCGCCAACACATTTTTCGCCAAATACCTTGAAAGCTGCGATGTAGACGCGAATTGCCGCGGTTCGACAGCTTTTCTTAGATTCTTTGGAAGGTGTTGAAATGGCGAAACGACGGTTGATGGGCTTGGTTCGATGGTACTGAAAAAACATATTTTTTTTTGGGATTACTGTAGTTCCAAAAACCTCCTCATTATCCCTTTAGCAATTTGACTGTACCGAACTATTTTCTGCGTTTTGTCCATTTCTGCAAAACGTGAAATGGGGATTTTTGAAAGAAAAACATTGAGGAAATTGAAAAAAAAACGTCATTTTTTATTTATTCCTGCCTAGAAAATGGCTGAAACAAGTTCAGTTACAGAATCAGTTCAAAAACAGGTAAGTTGGGTCTGAAATACGAGAAAATGAGGAAAAAATCAATTAAACATCATAAATGGCGAGAAATTACACATAGTTTGCGGTGAAACGTCACATTTGACGACAAAATGCACTGTTTTCGATATACCACTTGATTTATGAAATAAAACATCATACATGACGATAAAATGCACATTTATACGATTTTTCCGGAAAAATGCACATTTTTCAATTTAAAGATTATAATTAAAAACCAAATCCTCATTTTAATTTCAGTTAACAAGCAGTACTCAACAAAATCTCCAATCTTCACTTCAAAACCCTGACGATGTGTGTCTTTTCACAATCCATGGTGATTATATGTTCGTGACGTGGGCTGTTGCATTAGCAATCTCAGTTTTTGCCATGGTTTCCCTATTTTACACCATATTTCGCTCTTATACACTATGGGGTATAATCGATGAAACGGAAAATCTGGCGGTTGACCTGATGGATGAAGCCTTACAACTTCTTTTACCTGCCGGGGTTTCGAATATTATTGGGCATCCGAGTGTAAACACTTCGAGTTATATCAATGCAGCGGCTTTAACAAGTAATTTTTAGAGCCTAATGTGGAAACATGAAAAAGTTTCAGAAGAAGAAGAACGTCGTGAAATCACAATGCAAGTTCACTACCCAGATGACGTCACTTACCCATTCTCAAATATTGAAAAGGTCTACGATCTGGTTGGAGATGACGACGCTCGCCAGATGAAAAGCGTTTCGATCAATATAACAGAGCCGACAGTGGTTCCAACAACGCCAAAGCTTTCACAGGAGAAGTCGTCAGATGGCGCCGATATTCAGAATTTGCAGAAGTTGGTGACGACGCCCAAGCCGATACAGATAAAGGCGGCGACACCGACACCGGTTGTGACGACACCGGTTGATGTTGATACGGTGGGTTTCTAGAACTTCTCATGATAAGCGATCTGAGAGGTCAAAAACTAGCAATAATTTCAGTTCAAAAATGTGCAAAATGTTATTTTTTTTGAATTTTAGGCACTATTTTTCTAGAATTTTAAAATTTCGTCTGAAAATTTAGAAAAAATCCAGAATTTCGCTGCAAAATGACGGTTCTATTATCATTTTCTCGATACAAGCAATTTCGGCTATTCAGGCACGGAATTTTGTAAAATTTTGAACCTTCCCGTGTGTGTGCAATTTGTCGTAACGGTGAACCGCACACAACGCGTTGTTCGCGATGACAATTTCTTTTCACTTTATCCTATCCCGCCTTGTAAAAGCCAACAAAAGCTTCTAGAAAATTCTAGAATCCAACAGTAAATCCTAAATTTCCAGAAGAAACCCAAAGCCTTGAGCAAACCGAACAAAGACAAAAATGAGTCTGAAAAGAAGACCGGAGATAACTCCTTAACAACCGAGGAGCACGCCCCGAAACCGCCGAAAAACACTCGTCGAACCTTGAGTGACGAAGTTGCGAAGGGGCCAGCTCCAACGCCAGGAACAACACCAGGAACAACACCAATCCAAACAGAAAAATCGTGAAAATTTCACTTTTTGTTTTTTTTTTCAGTAAATTTTCACGAGAACCAATATCGGTGACTAATAAATTTGAATTCCGTGCGTCTTCTACGACGAAATTGAAAGCGAATCCTTGTTTTTGAGCTCTGTGGAGCACAAAGAGGTGTAAAATTTGATAAATTGGTTGGTTTTTTGAATATGCTCCGCCTAACGACGTCACTTTTTTGTTTGACAAAAAATATCGAATTTTCATTTTTTTTTCTTTTGGTTCGAAAAATAGCTTTTGATCCTAAAACCGGCATTTTGCACCGAAATTCGGGATTTTTTCTAAATTTTCATTCAAAAATTCGAAATTTTTTACAAAAAAGCACTTAAAATGACAAAAACTAACATTTTCAGCAATTATAGCACAGTTTGAACTACAATTCCCGAAAAACTGCAATTCTGAGCAAAATCTGGCAAAGGCCACCATTTTTGTACCGAAATTCAGGAATTTTCGTTAAAAATTATAAAATTTCTAGAAAAAATAGTGCTCAATGTCAAATTGTTCGTATTTTGACCACATTTTGAACAGTGCAATCTAATTTTTCTATAATTTCATGACAATCTGAAATTCTGAGCTCAATACAAATTCTACCATTTTTAAAGGGACATAACTTTTTTCTCATTTTGTACAACGCAACGAAATAATGAAGAAAAAATAGGTTTTGAGGCATTTTTTGCTTTCTTCTTTTCAATTCAAGAATAAAACTAATTTTTTTTAATTGCTGAAATAATTTATTAAACCAAAAATTTAAATTTTTAAAAAATGTTTTAAAAATATGAGAATTGTTATGTCCCTTTAAGAATTACTGTATTGAATTTATTTTATTTAAAATTAAATTAAATTCTTATTTTTGAATAAATCGACAGTATTTCACAATAAAAAGCCTAATATTCTTCTTTATTTCCAACCTATTTCCATTTCTCTTCATTTTCTTCTCTCGTCCCTCTCACTATCTTGTTTTTCTCTCAAAAACGCAAGCGTCCTTCCTTTCATCCCCTTTTTCCTAAAAATGAAAAGGAAAACGAGGAGAGAGAGAAAGAGAAAAAGAAAGACTACACACATCATCTCTTCTTTCTTTTTCCTCCTATTGAAGACAACAACAACGCGTCTTTTTCCTTGAAAATCGGAAAAACTTGCGAAAAAATATATTTCTATCTATTTTTCGGCATTTTTTGAATCCTTTTCATTCAGAAATGTCTTCCGCATCGTTCACTTGTATCGAATGTTCGGTGGAAAGTTTGAATTTTCCAACAATCGCCGAATTGGAGGCTCATGTTGCCGGCGATCATTTGAATTTTTGCGTTTTTGAGTGAGTTTTTGAAGAAATTGTACTTCTTATCAATTTTTTCTTTAAAATTGTGAACAAAACGGTATTTATGAACAATATTTACTAAAAATTGTTCTAAAAATGCCAAAAACATAAGATTTCTCATATTTTACGCGAAATTTCGGTTTTTAAGCAAAATTTACCAAAAGTTGGTAATTTTCCCCGATTTTATTCTTAAAAATCCTCCAAAAGCGAAAATTATACGCTGAATGATGAATTGTTGCAATAAAATTAACATTTATTCATGAATTTTCTTAAAAAATTGAACTTTTTCGAAAAATTAACTCGAAATTGTGCTTTTTCGACAAGTTCTAACTTAAATTAGTGTTTTAATTAGATTTTCAGCACTTGAAATCTTGACACGTCTCCAAGAAACGTAATCGATATTTTCAGAAATTATTTACCGATACAAAAAACTCAATTTTTTCAAAAACTATTTTCAGATGCGAAAAATGTCGATACGCGAAATTCCCGACCGAGTACACGCTGGTGAATCACTACAAAAACGACCACGGACTCACAGAATTCACGATAAAATATCGGTATTCACCAGAAGTGGAGCGAAAAAAGGTGGAACTTTCGGAGAAACTGCGGAAATGTATCGAATATCGGGATGGGAAGAGTGCGATGCTTCCAGGGGTGGTGAAAAATGAGATCCCGCCTCCGATTCTTCCGATTTCACCGCATCAGTTTGCTCCGAGTACCAGTTATACGTATCAGCCGTATTATCCAATAAGTTCTTCTGAATCTTCTGAAGTCATTCCAAAGGTATTTAATTTTGAATCGATATTAGAATATCTTGAATTTATTTCAGAAAAAAACTCAAGCGGAATGTGCGATTTGTGGCGAACGCATTTCAAATCAACGTTCGAGTATGATCTATCATACGAATACCAGACACAGCAAGTTTGATATTTATGAATGTGGATATTGCCACAAAACTTGGAACACTATTGCCAAATCTGATGTACTCAAGCATATTAAAGTAAGATTTTAAAGGAAAATTTCGATTTTTACTATTTAAAAAAAACTGGACATGAATCTAAATGAATATTGAGATTCCTAAAACTGTAAAAATCACCTAATACTCATAACTTTCAGAGTCACCACGAACAGCCCGACGGAACAGTAAATTTGCAGAATTTGACGGATAATCGAAGAAAATTAGCTTCTAGATTGAGGGATGAAATGTTTAAATGTTTTCCTGAAAAGAATCGTGGCAAGCTTAGACCTCTTTCTCATGGAACCTCACCTCAACAAGGAGATGATGATGATTTTGGGTTAGATGATGAATAATGAATGAATTTTGACAATTTTCAACTATTTTATTTTACTTTTTTACTCAATAAACACTTCCTATTCTTTACATTGCTCAAAACTGTTAAACAGGCGAAAAAAGAAAGAATATGCAGAAAAAAATTAAACAATAAAGATAGTCCGCGAGAAGTACACTGATTTCCTGTGCATCCTGACGTCGTGGTGTACACAAGTGTCGTGAAATAAGGTGCTTGCGTACGCACATTTGTTTTTTGAAAAAATGATGATTTCCGCGTTATTTCGTGTTTCTCCTATTTTTTGGCGTTTTTTAAAGATTTTTTGAAATTGTATGTTTTCGAATACATTATTTAATGATTTTCAAGGATAAAATGGTTAAATTTACACACTCTTCGAGTTTTCCAAGCCAAAGATTGAAAATTTCATAAAATTCGTGCTTTTTCCAAATTTTCGAAAGTTTGAACGGTTTTTTTGAGTATAGGTCAATTGATTGGAAAACCAAAAGATTTTCTGACAAAAAGATTTTTCGACAAAAAGATTTTCGACAAAAAGATTTTCGACAAAAAAAATTTTTGACAAAAAGATTTTTCGACAAAAAGATTTTTTTTTCAAAAGAGATTTGCACTGTGCGGTTGAGCGTGCTTGCACCGTTTTTTCCTCTTTTGTCTGCGTCTCGCACTAGCTCTGGCGGTTGGCGTTGAGAGACGCAGACAAAAGAGGAAAAAACGGTGCGGTTGAGCGTGCTTGCATAGTGCAAATCTCTTTTGAAAAAAAAATCTTTTTGTCGAAAAATCTTTTTGTCAAAAATTTTTTTTGTCGAAAATCTTTTTGTCGAAAATCTTTTTGTCGAAAAATCTTTTTGTCAGAAAATCTTTTGGTTTTCCAATCAATTGACCTATACTCGTTTTTTTGGAGAAACATGTGTTTTCAATAAAGGAGTATATTTAGATATTCAAATTTTATTTCTTTATTATGTTTAAAATTTTGAAAATCTGCTTAAAATTGTGTTTTAAGGTATTTTCGATTTTTTTTCAACAAAACATTCATTTTTAGGTACCGCACACAATTAAATTTTAATTAATAGAGGAGTTTGCTTTCTTGTGACCATCTATTTCGTTTATCTTATATAAAAATTCCACAATCATAACGTTTTTCAGAAAAATGGCCGAACCACAGCAACAAGACGCAGCCATGGATGTTGAAGAGTCTGGAGCCAGTCAGGCAGCAGCCAAAAAACGGTTTGAAGTGAGGAAAATCGTAAAAAAACAGATTTTTTGCAAAAATATTAATTTTTAGGTTAAAAAGTGGAGCGCTGTTGCACTCTGGGCATGGGACATCCAGGTGGATAATTGTGCCATTTGCCGCAATCATATTATGGATTTGTGTATTGAGTGTCAGGCAAATCAGGTAAGATTTCAGTACTTTGACAGTTTCAAAAAACAATTTTTAGTCATCCGGACAAAAAGAAGAATGTACCGTCGCTTGGGGAAACTGCAATCACGCTTTTCATTTCCATTGCATCTCCAGATGGCTCAAAACCCGTCACGTTTGCCCGTTGGACAATCGCGAGTGGGAGTTCCAGAAATACGGGCATTAAATCTCTTAAAAATCGCACACACACACATAATCTCGTGAATTTTTAACAATGTAAATTCTTCTTCTCTTCCAAATCTTACATTCTTCTGTTAAAAAGCTTATATTCATGGTCACCGCCCGTTTTGTATGTTTTCGAAAATAAATTCGGTGAATTGGAGAGAAGCGCTCGAATATTATTATTTCCCTAATCAGTTGTATTGTTTCGAACCGGTGCGGCAGGTTCGAAAAAGAGGCTTTAGAACAGAGTGGAGCTGTTGTTTGCGTTTTGGATTCTGGCAACGTAATGATGGGGTAAAGGTTGGTTGCAGCATCTTCAGCCGAATTGGTCATTTTTGAAGAATGCTGCTACTGGAGAGTGTTGTTTTCGTTTTTTCTTGCTTCTATTTTTAGAACTGTTGATTTTTTTTTAAATTTTGGCGAAAAACTTACAAAGAGATTAGATTTTCATCAAATTTCAGTGTAAGCAAACAATTTTACGAAAAAATGCAGCTTTTTTGAAATGTTCTTTGAAAAAATTATCCTTGAGGTATTTATTGTAACATTTACGATAAAATTAACTGCCCAAATCCATCTAAAGATGTCACAAAACGGATTTTTCTAGAAAAATCGATAATTTTGTCATTATTACCAATAATTTGAGCCTTAAAATTTGAGAAAAGGGAACATTTCAAGAATAGACAATTTTGTGTAAACACTTGGACGTGAAATTGCGGATTTTTCAAAAATTGGAAAAAATATGGAAAATTTGAAGAATTTCTGATAAAATACTGAAGGACGCTATTTTTTTCAAGTATTTTGCACAAAACATGTAAAATCTAATTTTTGAAAAGCAAAAACTCTTATTTTCAAGAAAATTCACTTTAAAAATGTGGTTTTCAGCGAAAAACGCTTTAGATATTAAATTTTAGATTTTCTGTGCAAACACTAAGGCGAAAAATTGCAGAATTTTTGGAAAAATCCAATTTTTCTCATTTTCCATGTTCTGAAACGTCATTTTTTTAAAAACTCCGCAATTTCTCGTCACAGCATTTGCAGAGAAACACATTTTTGCATCTCAAGACCTTATTTGTCTTATAATTCGCAACATCTGATTTTTCCGCCTGTAATTTGAGATCAAATTTCCAAAAACTTTTCTTCTTTTCTTTCCTCGATTTTCTCAAAGGATATATATGTATTGCATACATTTGTGTAGGTATTTTGTTTGTTGAACGTGTATATGTGTTCTCGTCGGCTTTTTCTGGTACTACAAGTGTGAGCCGATATCGGCTCTTTTTTTAGGTGCTCCGTAGTGTGTTTTTTTAATCTTCGAAAACAAAAAAAAACAGAGGTTTCAATTTATTTTAGGTGAAACGGATACAAAACCATTTCAAATGATAAGGAGGATATGATGGTTTTATTATTTCTAAAATTTAGATTTATTTTTCATATTTTTTATTTTTTTGGATCTGGATTCGCTGAACAGGTACGCTAAATAATTCGTCTTAAAGACAAGGTGTTGATTAAAAATCACATTTTTCAGAGATGGACTAGAAACCCAATTTTTAAAGAAATGGCCTAGAAACCAAAAATTTTTAGAAATGGCCTAGAGACCCAATAATTTAAGAAATGGCATAGAAACCCAATAGTTTAAAGAATAACCAAGAACCCCAATAATGTTGAAAATGGCCTAGAAACCCAATAATTTGTGAAATGACCTAGAATCCCAATAATTTTGAAAATGACCTAGAAACCCAATAATTTGAGAAATGACCTAGAATCCCAATAATTTTGAAAATGGCCTAGAATCCCAATAATTTGAGAAATGGACTAGAAACCCAAATAGTTTAGAAATGGCCTAGAAATCCATTAATTTAAAAAATGACGTAGAATCCCAAATTATTTTTGAAATGGCCTAGAAATTAAATTATTTAATAAATGGCCGATAAACCTAACTTATTTGAAAATTGGCCTAGAATTCAAAAGTTGTAAGATTATAGAAAAATAGCACCTTGTATTTAAGTAATCGAAAACTCCTCACATTTTCAGCAAGTTATCACAAATTTCGGACAACTGTTCCACGTGAAAGTTCAACCGCCACCTGCTCAGGACAAAGCGCTTCGTGGACAACATCGCATTGGGAATAGTGTTTTTGGTAAGATAGAGAGAACGTGTTTCTGAAATTGGGACATTGGAAAATCGGGGTTCTGAACCTTCGTTGGAACCTTTCTCGAAATTCACGGAATCCTGGTTTATGAAATGATGGAATATAATAGCTTCCAATTAAGTTTCACGTTTAAATAATATTAATTTAACTTAATGAATACTTTCTGAAGCAAAACTCAAAATAACATTTTTTGCTTAAAGATAGCGTCTCACTTAACCAGATTGATTTAAAAATGCATCTAGAATTAAAGAAATTGTTATTCTTTATCGAATGGCACCAAGAAAAAAAAAGCAAAGTGGGGGACTAACTTTCGTAGAGACAAAAAATCCGAAAAAAACCACTTTCATGTTTTTTGGTATAACTCGGACAGTTTTGGCCCTAAATTTTATCTCTTGGTATTGTCAAGATAATTATTTCTGGCCGCTCGTTTTGCGGAGTGTCGTTGGGAATTTCCTCACAACGCGACCGCAACGCGCTCAAATTCAAATTTCTCAGTTGGTCTTGCGCGTAGCGGTCGCGTTGCGAGGAAATTCCCAACGACACTCCGCAAAACGAGCGGCCAGAAATTTTTATCTTGACAATACTATTCAATAGAGGATTAAATTTTCTTTGATTTCAGATAGGTTTATAACTCACAAAATGTCTAACTATGGGTGAGACAATGCCTTTAAACAACTGAGTTCAGGAAAAAATTATTTTTTGGTATTGTCAAGATAAAAATTTCTGGCCGCTCGTTTTGCGGAGGGTCGTTGGGAATTTCCTCGCAACGCGACCGCCATGCGCAAGACCAACTGAGAAATTTGAATTTGAGCGCGTTGCGGTCGCGCTGCGAGTAAATTCCCAACGACACTCCGCAAAACGAGCGGCCAGAAATTATTATCTTGACAATAAAATTATTTGATCATTGCTTAAAAAACCAGTTTTAAAAAATTTATATTCACAAGGATGGTAAGAAATTCTTGAATTTGATATATTTCTTAGAATGTAATTTGATAATGCCACGTCAAGGTGAATATTAACCCCCCCCCCCCCCCCCCCCCCCACCATTTGCCTTTTATCCTAAGCAAAAGATTCGAATCCCAAATGCGTTCGTTTCTGTATACAATTTCTTTTGTTTGATTAATCCTCCGAGACACAGTGCTGAAGAAGATTTCAAATTTGGGATGATCGAAACGAATCGTGAAAATCTTCGAGATCTCATCCTCTCCCTCCGCGTGGTTGCTCTTTCACTTGAGCACAGTGATACTCTCTAAATCTCTCTCTTTTTTATTTTGTAATTGACCCGCGAAAATAACACATAAGAAACGCAGAAATCTTTTGTTTTGTTTTGATTCTCTCTCGTTTTGCCTTATTTAGAATGAAACAAATATATGTTTTTTTTGAGAAGGGTGGAATGAGCAATACACACTTTTAGGGCTTGTTTTGTTGAAATGCCAAGGAGTATATTTTTTCTTGGATTTAATTATATATTTAAAATTAATTATTTTCTTCAAAATATTAAAAAATAGTTCATTTTGTGACGAATTAGTGGATTTAAAAAATCGATATTGGAAGCCTTGTAAAGTGGGTCAAAATGGGACATGTTCAATTAGTTTTTTATATTGATTTAGTTTTTCAAGAAGGATTGATTTAGTTTTTCAAGATTTGTAAGTCTGATTATATTAGAAAGGCTGAAATTATCTTCAAAATCATATATTTTTTTTATCCAAAACGATCAAGTTTGAGCTGAGTTAGAGGGTATCAAATATCGATATTAGAAGCCTTGTAACTTGATTCAAAATAGGTTATTTTCAATTAAAATTTTACTTTTAGATCGCGTATTTAAAGATATGTAATTTAGATTATTTAAAAAAAGGTTGAAATTATGTTCAAAATAATATATTTTTAATCCAAAATGATCAAGTTTGAGCTGAGTTACATGATATCAAATATCGATCTTAGAAGTTTTGTAACTTGGTTCAAAATGGGTATTTTCAATTTAATTGTTACTGTTAGTTCGAGTATTTCAATATCTCTAAGTCTGATTATATTAGAAAAGCTGAAATTGTCTTCAAATTCGTATATTTTTGATCCAAAACGATCAATTTTGAGCTGAGTTAGGATATATTGCTCTTTGAAGTCTTATAATTTAAAATCAGTTCAAAATAAGGTTATTTTCAATGTAATTTACACTGTTCGATCGATTTTTACACGATCTTAAATTTTTGCTCATATTACAAATTTTTTTCCAAATAATATATTTACCATCTAAAATTATTAATGTTAAGCAAAGTTAGAGAAATATCTAATATTGATCTTAGAAGCCTTCTAACTTAGCTTCAAATAAGTTAATTTTGATGAAAGATATACGGCTGGAATCAGAAGTTCAAAAACTATAATTTGTTCTAATTTTTAAAGCGTGAAATTACCCTCACAATTATATAATTTACATTGTATATTGTCGATTTAAAGACGGGTTACATACTTTTGAAGTTGACTATTTTTTTCAGCCTGATCCTTAAAACGTCTTAATTCCGACCGCTTGTAAGTCGGCTCAACATGAACTATTTTTTTAGATGAGATTTCAATACCCATAATTCTTCCCAACTTTTTAAGCAATACATTTTCTTTAAAATGGTACATTTTGTGTTAAAAATTGTCAATTTTGAATTGATTTAGCGAACCTTAAATATTGATAGGTTTTAATGAGTTGTAAATCGGTTAAAATTTGGTAATTTTGTAATAAATTTAGACCATTCGATAGAGAATTTTATCATCTACAACTTTATTGTAATTTGTAACCTTGAAATTATATTTAAAAATATGTATTTCTCATCAAAATGGATCAATATTGAGCCGAGTTCGCTAATTCGATATCGCCCAGTAACCCGACTCCAAATTTTATTGATTGACGGTTTCTATATCAATGGATGCTTTTTCATGCTCTGTTATTATTCTTATCTTATTAAGCTCAAAATTCCCTTCAAAATGAGATATTACACAGCAAAAACGACCACTTTTACTCTAATCATTGCTCATCTCAATGACCACCCCCCCCCCCCTTTAACCTCTCCAGCCACTTTTTCCCTAATTTATTTGCATTTTCCTCCAAAATCCTTTTATTATTCTTCACATATTGTTTTTTGGGTTCTTAGCGCTCACCTCCCCATCATCCAAAATGCGAGAAAAACAAACACATAATAAAGATCATGCTCATATTTATTTGCTCCTCTCTTTCTCTCTCTCTCTCTCTCCTTAGCATCCCCCCATCGAAACTATTTTCGGGAGCTCTTCCAACACAATCTATTCGAAGTTTCAGACGAAATTGTAGATGTTCGAACGAAAATGTTCTTCCTACTATTTTTATTTCTAAATTTTTTCACTCATCATCTCGTTTTTTGTGACAAAATTGTCAAGTCACCGCTGGTGAATCGAGTGAATTATGATGGTGGGTTTTCAAGATGTCAGGACCTTAAAATACCTGACAAGGGCCGAAAAAAGCCTCAATTTTCCAGATCTTCTTTAAGCCTATTCCAGACCTTCATTAAGCTAATTATCAAGACGGCCAATTTAAGCCTAATTATCACGATGGCAACTTTAAGTCGAAGTATTATTTTGGCAAACGTTTTGGAGGTCATATTGATCACAGGCCTTTCAGTTAGGCCTTACTTTAGGCCCACGAAACAACCCTCGACAATTTTTTAAAACCAAAATATCTAATTTTTTACAGACTTCTCACTCCTTTGCGCCGATGGAATCCCCCTATTAATGGAAGATCACAAACCCCGGCCGTGTCAACCGCGTCCCTGGCTCCCGGAGCACAAATGCCCCACGGGATTCTGGTGTCACGAGGGTCAGAATGAATCCAGTTTTTATTGCTGCCCGGCGAGTCGGAAAGGTGAGTTGATTTTTCTGTTAAAATAATTCAGAATTTTGTGCCATTATATTCAGAATTTTGTCAGTTTCCACTTTAGTCATAGTCCTTGATATTTAAAAGTCATAGTCCTTGATATTAACTTCACATTAATATATTTTTGATCAAAAGTGGTTGATTTTAAGCAGAGTTACAAGCATTCAAAGTCCAATTGCTTAAAATTCGCTACAAAATTATGTATTTAACTCCAGAAACGGCTCATTTTCAGTTTCCAACCGTTGCCATCTTCCACCAGCAGTTGGGTACGGTAAACATCGAATGAGGAGATTCTATTTCGACTGGAAGACCGATGCATGCCACGAACTTCAATATTCCGGGATCGGTGGAAATGAGAACAGTTTTATGGATTATGAGAAGTGTGAAAAAACTTGCAGAGGTTCGAAAATCCTAAGAACCCTCAAAACATATTTTGGAAATTTTCAGGAGCCGGCGAACCTCCAATATCACTTCCAAGTAATATGAAAATTTTAACAAAAACAGAGGATGAAAAGAAAGAAAAACCAGCTGAAAAAACTTCTAAAAAAGTGGTGTATCCTAAAGAAATGTCGTCTGGAATCTCCCTCCAGCCACCAACTTCCCCAATTGGAAAGGTGCCTAAAAATAAAGAGGAAAGTGAAGAAATATTCCAGGCCTATTTCACTAGTAAGTGCCTGAGGCTCGATTCCGCTTAACTCCCGCTTTTTCAGCGCCAACTCCTACCACCACAACAGAGGAAACTGTGACCGATGTTCTGGATCCTAATCCTTGTATCCTGACACCGGAAAGAGGATATGCTGGATCATTGGCGATTTCCATGTTAGTTGAAAATTTTTACTTCGAAATTTTCAAGCAATTATGCGATTTCAGGTGGTATTTCGATCCGTCTAGTCAAACATGCAGCCCGTTTTTGTATCTTGGAAAAGGCGGGAATTCAAATCGGTTCGAATCGGCGGAGCATTGTATGGGAACGTGTGGAATTGGTAAGGGGTTTTGTAGAAACTTTGAACTACAGTATTTCATTTCTGATATTGCAAGAATTATAGCTCCAAAATTGAAAAAACTTTCCAATGTTGTAGAATTTTAAAATTCAGACTAAAAATATGTGAAAATCGAAAATTTCAAAATTCCATAACTTTTCTAAAAATTAATATTTTTTCATGATCTCTACAGCATTATAATGCAAAAATTCGAAATTTTAATATTTCCAGCTTTAATATTCTCTGAATTTTTTAGAAATTGAAAAACTTTGAGAAAAAAGTTACACTACTTTAAAAATTGGTCTAAAAATATAAAATTTCAAACCTCCATAATTTTTCCCAAAATTGGTACTTTTCTATAATTTTTATAGTAATTTGAAGCAAAAATTCTAAATTTTAAGATTTTTTCACTTTAAGAGTTGCAGCACTTCAAAATACAGGGTGAAAATGTGAAAATTTCAAAACTCCATAACTTTACTTAAAATTTCGTGAGATATTTACACATTTTTAGACTACAGTAATCCATTGAAAATTCGGCCCGTCTAATAACAGTAGACCAAACTAGAAACCGATGAATTTTCCAGGAAAACCGACCCGAAAATCGTGCGATCTCCCTCCAGCCATCGGCAACGGTCCATTTAACATCCCACGCTACTATTTCGACAAAGTCACCAAGAAATGTGAACGATTCTTCTATTCCGGACGTGATGGAAATGACAACAGATTTTTCAAGAAAAACAAGTGTGAAAGATTGTGCTTAAAGAGTAGGTGTCAGTTAAAGGTTTTTTAAAATTTCAGATATTTTTCAGAGAAACCTAAAAAGAAGGAGAATATTTATGAATTTACTATTGCTACAACACCTATCCCAACTTCAAATGCCCGTCAAATGGTCGCCGAGTCGACTCCAATGAGAATTGTTCAAAATTTGAAGCCTATTGTACTTCATACCGAGTCTCCGGAGATCCCAACAGAATCTGCTTTTGGTATGCTATTACCAAAATATTTTTGAAAAAAATATATATTTTACAGTATTCCACCCAACTACCGTACCACCTATCATAACGCAATCACCACATATTACTGTAGAACCTTGGGTCGAGATGGTGACAGAAAATACTGAAGGAGCTCATGAATTTGAGTTTGAATACTCAACTGGGCATCCGACGTTGATTTATGAGCCAAGAGGAGGTGAGGGTTTATTTTAACTGTAATTTACCGGATAATCATAGTTATTTTATAAAATATAGTTCATTTGATAGTGAATTTTCTAAGCTTTGTTTTGATACCCAACACTTATGGAAAATAATAGATACTAAGTTCTGGATCATATGGATCTGTTTCGGATTATAACTTCTCAAGTTAAGGGATGAAAAATAATTAGATACAGATTTTTCTAAGCTTTCTTCTGATACCCAACACTACTAGAAAAATCCTGGATTCTTGGTTCATCCCTGATAACTTATAGTATCCGAATTAATCCAGAACCGACTTTATTGGATTTTCTTACAAGTGTTGGGTGTCAAATAAAAGCTTAGAAAATTTGTTTTCCAATGAGATATATTTCCAAAAAAATTGGTTACTTCCTCGACCAATTACAGTACGATAAACATATTATAGTTATGGAGTTAGATCTAGGATCCAAAGTCTAAGAAGTTTGGATTTTCCTATAAATGCGAGGTATCAAATGAGAGCTTATAAAATTTCCTTTCAAACGAGATATATTTCATCGAAATTGGTTGATGTATGGCAAAGTTACAGGCCTAAAAAGAAACGAAAATCATAGGGGAAAAATCTAAAGTTCAGAATCCAATCTAGGATTTTTTTCATAAATGTTGGGTATCAAATGGAAGCCCAGAAATTTTTTATTCGATGCATTATGTTTCTTACCCTCAATATCGGTTTTTTTCCAGAAACCCTACCAACCATATCACCACCAATTGCATCCACAACAACCACTCCGAATATAGTGGATCACGTATTTTCGAGTCTAATGAACACCCAACAGAAAAAGCTAGTTGAACTGGTCAATCAACCCACGGAATCGTCCACAACAGAACAACCAACAAGTCCGAAAATTCAGCAAGTCATGTCGAAATATGGAACGAATGAAAGGCTACCATTTGGACAGGTCGAACAACAGCCCATTGTTCCATTTGGCACATATGGGACAGGGGATGGACAACCGGTGGAGAATCAGTATGGAATGAAGGTTTGAGTCATTTTGATTCTTGAAAATTTTCCCCCTGAAAATGGGATCAAGAAAAATGTTTGCAATTCTGCGTTGAATGCGCCAATTTCAATGATTTTTGCACCATTTTAAACCCCTTGAATTTTTTCACAATTCCGATAGAAAATACCTGAAATTCAGAAAGAAGTTATGTCATAAAAAATTGTTCAAAGTCGACTCAATATAAAATGAAAATTGGGTGAGAAAACCGCGGATCAATTCCACCAAAATTACACCATTTTTATACCATTTTTGAAGCCCTTGAAATTCTTCAAAATTTCTATGTAAATCTTAGAAGAATAAACTTGTCACATCAACCAACTCCTAAAATTTTCCCCACCATTTTGAAGCGCTTGAAATTCCGTTTGCTTCCCATTAAATTTTTCCCATTCTTCTTGCAGGTCGAACCCTACAACCGCGTTACCGATTTCATGCTTCCACCACCGCCACCAACACCATCTAACGTCTACATCCCACCCCCGGTTCCAAGGGTTCCACTATCCATCCCAATGGCTCCTAGACCAGTGAATATTGAGAAAACTCCTTCTCCTAATGCTTCCGAAATCCCCCCATCTTCAGTTTCTAACACCGCCGCTCCTGAGTTCCATTTTGTTTTTACTACGGTATCGCCGCCTCCGTCACCGGTTACTGTAGTGCCGGTTACGGTACCCTTGGTTACTGTACCTTCTACAACTTTGCCTGCTTCGCTTCCTGCTACTTTACCCTTGGTTACTGTACCTCCAACACCGTTGGTTACTGTAGCGCCAACACCTTTGGTTACTGTAGTTCCAACACCTTTGGCTACTGTACCATCTTTACCACCGGCTACTGTAGCTCCAACACCTTTGGCTACTGTACCATCTTTACCACCGGCTACTGTAGCTCCAATTGAAACGCCTTTGGTTACGGTACCTCCAACTACAGTACCCCGAGTTACTGTAACAAGTACCACACCGATACCAACCCTATTACCTCCAAATATTGTGAATATTACGGTAGGCGCATGAATTTTGAGTTTTTTTTTCAACCTCCGAAATTCTTCCAAAATATTGAATTCTTACAGTACCTCACCAGTGAATCACCATGTGAACGGCCACTCTTCGGGGACGCTACAATCATGTGCGAGTCACAATTGGAAATATGTCCACGTGGAACATTTTGTCAAATCGGACATGGACAGAGTATTTGTTGTCCGATTCTTGAGCTCCCACCGTGTGATCAGTCGCTGGAGATGGGTGTCGGAACGTCGTTGATTCGAAGATGGTATTTTGATCCAGCGACGAAGTTGTGTCAGCCGTTTCAGTTTAAGGGTTTTAAGGTGCATATGTGTTTTATTGTTGTTGGAAAGAGCTTCTTCTAAGCTTTCATTTGAAATCCGATACTTATCCGAAAATCGCTATTTCTGGACTATGGACGCTAGATCCTGGATCCTAATTTCTTTTCAGAGCTATAACTCTCCGAAATCTTCACCAATTTTCATGAAATATATCTTGTTAGAAAGAGAATTTCATAACCTTTCGTTTGAAATCGAAAAGTTAAGAAAACAATCAGCTTTAGGATCTGGATCTGGATCGTAGATCTTAGAATTTTTCTTTTGCCGTAAAACCCTGGAATCTTGGTCGATTTTTTCGAAATATAGCTTGTTAGAAAGATAATTTTACGATCTTTCATTTTAAACCCAATATATTATAAACTTTTTTGATCGAAAAGCCTTTTTTACAGGGAAACCAAAACAACTTCCTGAATTACGAAGACTGCAATCGAGCGTGCGGTTCAACCAACATCTGTCCCATCGGTGTACCAAAGCTTTCAACCCATACCCATCTTTTGTCCTGTCTTTCGGACGATGATTGCCCATTGTCGCATTCTTGTGTCCAAAGTGTTCCAAGCAATCTTTGCTGCCAGAAAGTGGTCACAACTCCGAATTTGGTTATTGATTTTGTGCCTCCTGGAGCTGAGAGTTAGTGTTTAAAATTTGAAAAATCTTAAATTTCAGCTTTAAAATATTGTGGGAATTATCGGAAAGTTGAAAAACCACTTTTAAGAAATTCTAAATTTTCTTTTTTTTAAATCATGGAAAAATTTCAATGCTAATAAATGTTTTTCGGGTTGAATTTTAAAGTAACATAACTTTTTTCAAAATTGTTCAATTTCTAAAAGCTTTACAATATTTTAAAGTAAGAAACTTACAGATTCTTAATATTAATATTAAAAACTGTAAAAACTTTGAAAAACAACCAACAGTTTAAATATTCGCAGACCAATGCGAACAAGCAATCGATACCGGTTACGGTGAATTTTCGGAGCATCGTTGGGCATTCTCAATGGGCCAATGTTCTTCATTTTTGTATCGGGGTCAAGGCGGGAATATGAACAATTTTTTGACGAGGAATGATTGTCTCAAAAATTGTCAAAGTAAGGATTTGTGTACTTCTCGTGGACAACCTAGGATTTTCTTGAATTTTGTCATTTTCAGGTGCCACATTATCACCATCTTATAATCAATGTTCAATGCCAGCTTCATCTGGAAATGGCGATCAATATTTGTCGCGTTATTTCTATTCACCCGAATATCATCAATGCTTGCATTTTATTTATTCCGGGGATGGTGGAAATTCGAACAATTTCCAGAATTTAAAAGATTGCTTGGAGAATTGTGTGGCTGGAGTGAAGTTTAGCTGTAAGGATAGTGATTATCTGAAATTCTGAAATTTCAGCTTTTTTTGCTGTAAAATCTTTAAAAATAATCGATTTGCAGAAAAGTTATGATTGTTTGAAATTCTTTCAATTTTCTGCACTGTTTTTTTGAAAATTCACTTTTTTTTTAAATTTTCCATTTTTTAAAGCATTTTTCATAAATCAAAAGCTAAAAATCTGTAAATTCGAAATTTTTACTTCATTTTGATGTGAAATTTTTGCCAAGACTCAATTTTGAGATGTTTTGTAAATTTTATCGATTTTCTTTAATTTTTCTGTAGTCTACGCAATTTTGAAGATTAGATTCTGAAAACTTAAGATTTTGGCTTTAAAATAATCTAAAATTCATTTTAAAAAAACGTAGATTTTGAGAAAAATGTAAAAATGTTCAAATTGCACATTTTTCAGCAGAAATTTTCAAATACATATAACTTCGCTCCAGGTTGGTCAAATTTAATGAAATTTACCACATTGTAATGCTGAAAATCTGAAAATTCAAGTTCTGTGCTTTAAATTAATATCAAAAACTCGAAAAACCGTCGATTTTGAGAATAGTTATAAAGGTTGAAAATAAGTGTTTCGTACTGCGAAAAGGATTGTTTTCATTAATTTTTCTGAGAATTTTTTTCAGAATTTATTCTGAATGTTGCATTTTTTTAAATCTCAACGTTTTTTCTAGCTCTGGCCAAAAACGTGCAACCACCACCAACAATAATACCACCACCTCCTGCGCCAGTCCCATCCGACGTGTTCACCTTCTCCTACTATCCCAGAAACGTGTGCCCTCAAGGTGATCCATTGGTAACAGTTGATGGAGCACCAATCCCATGTGATCCAACAAAAGCATCAAAATGTCCCAATGATCATGTCTGTACGCCAAATGGGCAACAAGCGTACTGCTGTCCGTCTCCGAGTGAGTTTTTTAAATTCTAGGATCTTTTTCTGGCTGTAGCTTTTGAGAAATTCTCGAAACATTTCCCAAATTATAGAAAATTCAATTAGCTTTGATACCCAACACTTGTAGAAAAAGCTCATCCAAAAATCTGGATCCTAGATCCCAGGTCACAGAACCCACCCCCAAAATCCCCGTTTCTTTCAGTGAACTATTGTCTCCAATCCCGTCCAGCCCTTTCAGTCTGCGACGGTCCAGACTTCGAACCGGCCCGAGAAATCCGGTTCACTTATGATCCCCTAGCGGATCGCTGTATTCGCTTCAGCTTCCAGAATTGCCGTGGAGCGCACTTCACTCCCTCTTCAAGTTTGAATAATTTCGTCAGCAATTCACAGTGTAATCGATTGTGTTGTAATCAGGTACGGTATAAGGATCCTAGGATATTTTAAGAAATCATATTTTCAGGGCTATAATTTGGTATACAAACGTCGTTTATTGTTGGCTATGAATGATTCGCCAATGGAATCTTAATTTATTTTAAATAATTAATTTATTGATTTATTACGGGTCTTTAATTAGTATGCAAAATTTGCTCAATGTAATTATTAACATAAATTTCAGTTCAACAATACATTTGTAATAAAAAATATTATAGTTATACCAAAAAAGGTGCTCACAGAGCTGTTACAGAGGTCATGTTTACAACAACACCATTTTTGTTGGACGCCGTTGTTTTCGGTGGCTGGGTAGCAGCTGGAAATTGACCTTAATTAGTCTTAATTAGTCGATGATTACCCCGCATCCTCGTCGATACAATAATCATAGACATTGGCACAATCTCTTGTGATATCACTTCCATTTATATATTTTATGCACCATAGGTCGATTGGTGCGCATTCTTTGGGCTGCAAGGGGGTTAATTAGAAATTTGGAAGGCTTAATTAAGTCTTAATTAGTGTTTAATTACTTTGGTTTTTAGAGTTCAAAATTGAAACTTGATTAGATAATAATTTAATTGGCATAGTTAATTTTCTTAATAATTTTCTTGTGGCCTAATTATGAGATTTTTCGACTTAATTGGATATTAATTAGGTTCTAATTATTATTAGGCTGAACGTAATTGTCAGCAAAATTAATTTTTAAATGTCTGCTAAAATTATACCTAAAATTATTTTTTTAGGCTGATCTTTAAAGCGATGCAACTTTTCTCAAAATTAACCAATTTTTATGAAATCTGTATTAATTAGAAGCCAATTAACTGAAAATCCTGAATTTTGGCTTCAAAATTCGATAGAAATCGTGAAAAATTACTAAGCTTGAGAAAAGTTGTAGGAATTTGAAATGTTCGGTGTTAACTATTTTCAGGCTCAATATTAAAGAGCTGCAACTTTTCTCAAAATCAAGCGATTTTCATAAAATCAGTATTAATTAGAAGCCAATTATCTGAAAATGTAAAGTTTCAGCGTTTAGAGAAAAATAACGAACCTGCATACTGGTCCCATAACACCGAATTCCATTAACATTTTTAATACAAAGAACAAAATAAAGGAGTACTACGAAAAAGATCTTAATTGACATCACATCAGTTTCAAAAATAAAACTGACTACTGATAATTGATAAGAGCATCACTCATATTTTACGACCGCTCTTTTCCATTCAAAAATCGATAAAAAACCAACATTTCTATGCATTTATTTCAAGAGATCTTTCAGATTTTCAGCAAAATTTATGATACAAATGGTCGATTGGGAGCACTATTTATAATTATTGATTGATTGTCCATATTCATCTCTAAGTCTCTTCATTCACCGTACTTCATTTTCTTCTTATTTTCCTGGCCCGGCAAAGCTCATGAACTTGTTGGCTTGAGTCTTGGCGGCCAACATGTCATGGAAGTCACATCCTTGGGAAAGGCCGGCGTTTAGAAGGCACAAACGATTGCGTTTCATGTTGTTGCGGATTATTCTGGAAAATTCAGATTTTTAACTTTAACATTATGTAAAAATTATTGAAAAATAACACTTTTGAGAAAAGTTATGGTAATTTGAAAATTTAGCATTTTTAGGCTGTATTTTGAAAATATGCAACTTTTCGCCAAATTCTTCAAAATTTCGAAAAATTTACATACATTTGGAGATGAAAACCTAAAAATGCTGTATTTTGGCTTTAAATTACTTTTAAAATTATAGAAAAATAAAAATTTTTTAAAAAGTTATAGGAGTTTCAAAAATTGAAACTTTTTTTTTCAGACTGAATTTTGATGAGGTGTAACTTTCCTCAAAATCAATCGATTTTTATAAAATAAATATTAATTTTAAGCTAAAAATCTGGAAATTCTGTTAAAAAACATATTATTCCCTTCCTAGTGGAACCAGCCCTAAGTGAAGGCCTCAAGAAACTCACTGATTTGGCATATCATAATCATAAACCGAATTCTCGAATCGATCTAAAAGAACTCGACACTCGACACAGATCAACAAAACTGCTAAAATTGTGAAGATTCTGGTGTAGAAGAGCATTTTTAGTAGTATTTACCTGGAAAATAGATATCTTTTGTTTAAAGATAGGAGGTTAGAAGGAAAAAAAAAGGAAAATAGGAGCCATGAGGGGGTCGTAAATTTCAAAAAGGTAAATAGAAGTCAATCAAAAATGTTTTTCATGAAAGCATTTTTTTTGGAAACACTTTTGATTATAACGTTATGTAGTTTGGTGGTTTTGGTGTTTGGTGTAAAGGGATCGTAGGATATGGAAGAATGGTGACATACATGTTTTTGAAAAGGATCCGGAACCTAGGAATTGTAATTAATTTATCAGTGTGAGATATCAAATTAAAGCTCATAAAATTGTCGTTTCGACAAGCTATAATTTTTGAAAATCGAACGAGTTTTCAGAGAGTTACAGCACGGAAAAATGTTAGGATCAACGATCAGCAATTCAAGTAATTTGTCCCTAGGAAGAATATGATCAAGGAGTTTCCCACAAGTTTTGGGTATCAAATTAAAGCTCATGAAATTTACTGTAAAATGAGCTACATTTCACAAAAATCGAGCGAGTTTCAGATAGCAATACCACCCGAAAAAGATCCGATCCTAATAAAAACAAGAAAATCAAAAGACGTTCCCCAAAAACTGAATATCCCACAAACAACCGCCCATTTTATACCTTCCAAAAAAGAAAAAGAGAATTGTATCCTGAAGACACGCCAACGTCAACACTACAGTAACCTCCTCAACTTTAAAGGTACACGCTACGATTTCAAATGATGTTCTTGGTGTTTTTGACGAAAGAAATTGTATTCCTAGAAAGCATCAATTTCTAGAAGAGACGGATTTAAATTTAGAATAAGCCGCTTTTCGTCTAGCAATAAATTATAGGATCCTACCCATTTTTTTTTGGTCTGCTCGTTTAGGGGTACCGTAACCCAAAAGTAGTACCTTTTTTCTTCGTGGGGGTGGTCTGAGCAGTAAAGATCAACAAAAAAGTTATGCTAAAAATTTATAGGTTATAAATATAATTCAATGTTCTTCGAAAAATGTAAAAATAAAATTGTTGTTAAAGAAAATCTGAAATTTTGTTTTGAATTTTCAAGATAAATTTCTGAAAATTTTTAGCTGTTTCTGAAAAAATGCTGAATTTTCGTTTTATTTAGGAAACATATATATGCTCTAGAAAAAATAAATAAGAAATTTGATTATTTTAAAATGAAATTTATTCGATTTTCTTGTCATACTTACGTTTTTTTCGGTCTGAAAATCAATTTCAGGGTATTTCGGGTATACTAGAATCTAGAATATTGGACTTTTTTTCTAACAATTTGAGGTACCAAATAGAAAAAAAGAAGAGGCTTTAAAACGAGCTACATCCAAATATATTGGGTTTTCATCGAAATGTAAGGGGTTTTGATGGTGTTAAACTGCGAAAACGATCCTAGCGTTGGGAACTAGGATTCAGTGCTAGACAAGATCCAGACGAGTATTTTTATAAGTGGGATATATAGTTAATGTATATAAATTGAAAGCCCATAAAATTCTCTTTTAAATAAGCTATTGTTCAAAAACATCGGCCAAATTTTCAGATTTTTATACTGTACCCTAAAACATATCCTAGGTCCCGAATCCTAACGTTTTTTGGACTAAAACTCCCTGAAAGCTCTCCAGAATTGTAAGTAAACGATAGTATCACACGATAGACAATTTTCTATTCTTTCAATTGATACCCAACACTTGTCAAAAAAGCCTAGATAATGTTTCCTGAGTACAGGATCATAGTAGCACATCCTTTTTGGACTGTAACTCCTCAAAAAAGTGTCAGATAAGAACAATTTATAGCTTGTTAGAAATAGAATTTTATAAGCTTTCATTTGATACCCAATACTTGTACAAAAATCGTAGATGATGAGTTCCTGAGTGCAGGATCATAGTAACAATCCATAAGATCCGATTTGGGTTCTAACTCCTCAAGAAAGTGTCAGATGAGGACAATTTATGGCTTGTTAGAAGGAGAATTTTATAAGCTTTCATCTGATTCCCAATAGTTATACAAAAATCCTACATTCTGGATTTTGGATCCTAGATCCTAAGATTCATTACTAAACTTAGTCACTTTAAGGTACCCACATCGAGATAGAAAGTTTCCAAAAATTAAAGTTTTAGCAACTAATTTGTATCTTAGTAGATCCGTGGCCGACCAAACAAGGATCTAGAAAAAAACACTGCTACATTTTTTTTCTAAACGTAACATCATTTCCTCGGAGCACAACGAAATGAGAAAAAAAGTGAAAAATCTTCTTCCGTTCTTTTTTCTCATTTTTCCAGAATAATAAATCTTCTTCTTCAAGAAAATACCTGTCACCAAATGAAAAGAGGAGCGCATCATTTTTCATTTGAAAAAAAAAACGAAGAAGAAGAAAAAATGAACAAAAAAGATCCTAGAATTCTCATCTTCATAAAAGCGGTGCTGAATAATTCTAGATTTGCAACATCTTGAAATGAGTTTCAGAGTCTAGAAATGAAGCAACAAAACATGGGCGGTGCAAAAGAGGCTGGGGGGATTTAAATTTTAGGCGTGGGTTTCCCAGGCCGCGCTTAAATCCATCCTTTAAAGAAACCCACGCACTTGAGAATAATTTTTTTTTGGGGGGGGGGGGGGTTTCAAAAATTTGTACTTGAAAAAGAGTTGAGTTTCAGGTGATTTGCTGCAGGATTTCACGTGCAAATTTTTGAACATTTGCTCTCACTAATTAGTAAACAATTGTTATTAATTAGTCAGAAATTTAAAAAATCTAGAATTTTGCGGTCATTTTGGTAATCTTTTCATAACAATTGACCGATTTTGGGCAAAGATATAAAATCTCAAAATTTCGAAAATATCCAAATTTTCAAAAAATCATAACTTGACTTCTAGTTCTCTGTTTTTTAAAGAAAAATAGCTTAAAATGATTTTAAAAACATGCTCTTTGTTCTTAAATTTATTTCAAAACCTAAGTAATATCAAAACCCAAGTTTTTCTGATTATTTTGATACCAGATTCTTGAATACTGGTCAACTTTCAGTTTATCAACAACCCTTCGAAAAATTTTGAAATTTTCAGATTTTTTGAAATTTTCCAGATCTGAGAATGTCCTAAAGCTGTTCTATACACCTTTCTTAACATTTCGATACATTTCCCACAAAAATGGGATAATTTTCAGTCCAGTTAGAACATCCCAAAATAAAGAAAAAATCAACATTTTTGTACTTCTCGCGGACAACCTTGTTTTATGCTCTCTTCTAAGAAAAAACGCCAAGAGCACATTTCTGAGCAGAAAAAATTATAAAAATGATCAATTTTTGGTGTCTTCTGAAACAGAAAAAACTGAACATTTATCATTTTCTTATTTAAAAATGACGGAAAAAAATGAAAAATTGTTTTTTTCTTGTTGAAAACCTGGATTTTTGAACCTTTGTATCTCGGCTCAAGATGTGGCTATTTCAGTGAAAAATATATTAATATTACCGGAAAATTATCCAGAACATTTTTAGGTTATTTAGAGATCATAAAATTTCGGCAAATTTGAAAAAATTCAATTTTACTGATGAACCTTATCTAGACTAGAATATGTTATGCTTTCATGAATTAGGCATCAAAATGGCAGCGCAGAAATCAAGATTTTAAAATTGTAAACTTACAGAACACAACATTTAGAAATTAATTGGAAATTCTGATAATTTCAAAGTATGTTTCATCAAAAACCAACCACCAGAAAAAAAGTTGCAATTAATTTAAAAATCAGGAATTTTTCTAAATTTTGACGTTTTGTAAATAGCCTTAAAGACAGCTTGTCAGTTAACACGATCCTAATTCTAGGCAAAAAATCAAAATTCGAATTAAGGTCCAGGTGGTCCAAAGAACATTGCCAATATGTAGCTAAATTCAAATAATTGTGTTTCGCGCCAATGTCGACCGCGTTGCACGGACACCGACCGCGTCGCACGGTTCAAATTTTGATTTTTTAAACTTTGGACCGCTGCGGCGACGCGTGTACTTATCGGTGTGATTTCGCATAAATTGAATTGTACTAATGAGAGAACGCTCTAATTTTTGAAATTAAGAACATGTAGGGTAAAATTAACTGAACAGCTGTCTTTAAGATTGACCGATTTTCATGAACAATGTCTCAAAAGGACCGGAAAAATGTCAAGAACGTTTTAAGACAAATCTTAAGATCAACATTTTTTTAAAGTCCCGAAAAATTTAATTTTTTCGATGATCTGAAATTTGACCAAATTTTCATGAATAGGTATTAAAATATTCCCAAAAATTTTAATTTTCAAATTTCAAATGCCAAAATATTTAAATTATTTAAAAAATAATAATTTTCCGCTCATTTTAAGCTATTTTTCAACAAAACTCGACAACTAGAACCAAAGTTATGACTATCTGAAAAGAAGGAAATTTTCATTTAAACAAACAAATTTTCAAAAATTTTCAAAAAACAAAAAAAATCCAATTTTTAAAGATAACTAACAAGAAAACGAAGATGCTGATGATGTTTTTTCCTTTCAGAATTTTTCCCTGTTTCAGCAAAAAACTGGCTGAAAAAGCAATTTTTCTTCATTTACTTTTTTTGCTTGTTTCTTCTTTCTCTAGGGGATTACACACCAGTCATTTTTTCCAGACAAAATATACAGAAAATTGGATTTATCTTTAGAAAGCTAAGTAAAAATCTGGAACTGGAAATATCTTCAGAAAAAAGTTAAAATTTTCAAAAAATCATAAATTGACTTCTAGTTGACGGATTTTTGTGAAAAATAGCTTAAAAGAATCAGGAAAACTCGAATTTCATTTTTTCAGTCATTTCAATTTCCAAAAACAATAAAATCCATGCTTTGTGGCTATTTTAAAACATAATGCACAAAAATTGAGCAATTTTTAGGCATTTTCGAAAATTGCCAAATTTTCAACATTTTTTAGAATTTCTGATCCTGAAATGTATCTCAAACTGTTCTAGAGAATCTTTTGAACATTTTGGTACCAGAATCATAATAATTGGACCACTTTGAGAAAAGATACAAAACGTCTAAAATTTCGAAAATTTTTGAAATTTCTATTTTTTTTTAAAGTCATAACTTGACTCTAGGTGTCGGATTTTCGTGAAAAATAGCTTAAAATGAGCGGAAAATCATTTTCTTTCGTTTGGTCAATCATTCAAACACAAAAACATCACAATCTAAATAATTGGGGTCATTTTTATAAACAATTCATTAGAATCGTTCAACTTTCAGGTTAACAACACCTTTTCGCAAAATTGTCAAATTTTGATAATTTTTTTCAAAATTTCAGATCTTTTAAGTTACCTGAAACATTTGAAGACACCTTTTCGAACATTTTGAAATAACTTCCTCTATAATTTGATCATTTTGAGCCAAAATACAAAACTTTAAAAATCCTATTTCAATATTCGTAAATTTTCACCTTTTTTAGAATTTTCAAAAAAGATGAATTTCCAAATGAAAAAAATTGCACCTCATTTAAATAATCTCCCTTTAAACAAGCTCCACCCACTTTCTCTCTTTTTTTTTCAAAAAAAAGTGAAAAAAACCAATTTCCGAATGCAATGAATCAGAATCACCATTCCATTTTCTTCAATGGTTTTATTTTCAAAAAGAAGAAAAAAAAGAAAAGTGCAAATTTGAATTTGAAAAGAGGAACTTGTTCCCAATTTTTTTTTCCTGATTCGTAATACATTTCCTTTGTGTACTTCTCGTGGAGCATCATATTCAGATCAAATATTCAAAATTGTCGAAATTTTCATATTTTAGCTTAAAACGGACCGATTTTTATAAAAACTGTCTCAATATGATGACAAAATGATCTATATTATTACTAGATATATAAGTATGCATTAAAATTTTTAAATTAAACTTAACCTGTTTTTTAAACAGCATCACTAACTATTCTCCACGAGAACTTCAAAAACCCCTTCTCAAAATCCTCAAATTTTTCCAGGACCCAATCCTTCAAAACCGTCAACTTTTTTTGACATATCGTATGATACGTCACGTTTCCATGGCAAATCGTAAAATAAAATTGGATATGCTCCAGAACTTTCTTTATTATTAAACTTTTAATAGAAAACAGTGAAAAGATATAAATAACAACAAAAATTATATAAAGTTACATTGGAACGTTTTTTTTCTGTAAAGATTCGAAACAAAAAAGAAAGCGAAAATTGTGAAATTTCAACAAAAAGAGAACATTCAACTCACCAACCATGTGTAGAAGCTTGTGAAGAGAATGTATGTGGGACCATTTCTAATTTAAAAACGACGAAATCAATTTAAAACTTACCAAAAACAATTATCGATTGTTTTTCTTCAAAAAACGGCTGAGATCAATCCAATTCCACATGCACTTCGTCCTCCTCCTCCACGATTCCCGACTTCTTCGCCAATTCCTCATTTTCAACATCTTCTTTCGATTTCAGCACAACTTCGATATTTTCCACCGCGGTTTCCTCAATTTTTACAATACTTTTAACAGTATTTCCATTCGGCACCTCTTCCTCTTCTTCCATATCGTCGTATTCATCTTCTTCCCCATTTTCACCATCATTTTCCGATTTATTTTTGACTTCTCTTGCTTCTTTTGCTGCAAGCTCTTCTTCCAGCTGTTCTTTGCGCTTCCTGATCAAATCTGCAAAAAAACGTTTTCAGAAAAATTTAAACTCTTTTTTTTTGAAATTTTTAAATATATTTTTGAAAGTTTTTTGAAAAAAGTGTAAAATTTGAATTTTATAAACATTTTCAAAATTTCTGCAAAAACACTCACCATCCAAATATCTCTCAGTAGCCGTCTGCAACTCCATGGATCTTGGCGTATGCTTGGCAGGTTGCCAATAAATCACCGGGTGTGCTGACGTCTTAACCGCTCCTTTCATCTTCTCCAACTGATCGATTTTTATATTTGCCTGAAATTTTATAAAAATCTCAATTTTCAGACGATTTGAAAATCTCTTACATATTGAATCAAAGCCTTCTTTCTCTGCAACTTGTTCAATTCCGTCTCCTGTTGTCTTTTCTGATGCAACAGCTCGCTTTTCTCACTGTGTCTCTGCAAAAAACTTCATTTTTGGTCGATTTTGAGCCAATTGCAAAATTTTCAAAAAAATTTTATTTGATTTCTAAATTTTCGAAAAAAAAACTAAAAACCCAATTTTTGATGGAAAAAAATATTTTAAAATTATGCTCTGTTTCAAATTTTGAGTGTCAAAACATGAAAAATCAGTTTCCGGAGTATTTTTGTCCCCATTTTATGAAAAAAAGCTTGAAATTTTGAGAATTTACCTTCTCCTCCTCATCTCTTTTCGTCTGCTCCAACTTCTTCTCAACTTCCTCCTGTTTCTGCTGTTGGGTGGTCTTCCTGTCCGTCTTTTTGAACGTATTCAACGTTCCCATCAACAAATTCGAAAACATTCTCCTATTTCGATTATTCACCTCTTTATTCTCATCCTTCTTCAATTTCTCAATTTTCTCATCTCTTCCTTTCGAGTCCAACGCCGGCATTACGACGGTTGATTGGATTGAGCTGAAAATTACGGTTTAAAGAAAATTTTGTTTAAAAATCTATAATGAACCTTTTCTGTCTCTTTCCAAAATCCTCTTCATCGTCCTGATCTTCGTCGCGCTGTCTTTTCGTTGAGTAACTCTGACGCCGTTCGATTCGACTTTCAATTCTGCAAAAGATCAATAATTTTGAATAATTTACAGAAAATGAATTTTAAAATTTAAAGAACAATTTTCTATTAAATATTTTAGTCAAAAAATCGTTTCAAAAAACTGATTTTAAATTGAAATTGTTCACAAACAGCACATTTTCCGCCTGGAAACCTTGACAATTTCCAATTTTCAAAGAATTGCATATTTTCAGCAAAATCGACATATTTTCCAAAAATTCCAGAAAAAAACGTACGAAACCCGTCTACGTATCGCGCCGCCAGTCGACTCGTTCTTCTGGAAGTCTCGATTAATTGTCAATCTTCTCTCATCAAGTCCAAATGTTTTTCGATCAATTTTATTGTTCAGAGCATCACTGTCATCATGCTCATCGTATTGAATATGGCGTTGATTGCGTGGAAGTCTGGAAAAAATAGAATTAAATCAGAATTACAGATTTTTCGTTTAAAAATTCAAATGAAAATTCACTGATTTTCGAGAAAATCATATTTAACTCTCGAGATTTTTTATTCAAAATTCATATTTCCTCTCATTTTCAATCCAAAATCCACCAACCTTCCACTCAAAACCACAATTTTCTCATCCATCTCCTTCAGCTTATCCCTCGCCGCATTTATATCCTCCTCCAAGTCTTCCACATGCATTTTCTCCATTTTAACCTGCGTAAATTGAAATTTTAATAAAATGCTATACAAAAAACTGAAAATTCCGATAAAAATGGCGCTTAAACGCGGTAAAACTCGGAACTTATAAACTGTATGCTCCGTAATAACGTATTATTGTACTTTTACAAAACAAAGGGACCAAATAATACATAAAAGGCATAGAGAACTCCGAGAAAAAACGATTGGGGCAGGATTTATGCACAAAAATTATGCTAAAAAGGGGATATTTGAGAAAATTTAAAAACGTGTTTAAAATGGAGGAACAAATATTTTTTTAAATCACTGGTTTTCTAAGGCATCTAGTTTGTAGTATGATTTTTCAGGCTTTTCGAGAACAGGGCCTGAACATGTCTTGGAAAATCAGGACCTGAGTTAGGCCATATCCACGAAAAGTAAAAAAAAACAAAAATTATGTAGTATAGACCTGAAGTGAGGGGGTAGGGGCAATTATTTTTTTTTTTGATATTTGTAACTTTTTGCAAAAATTTCCTTTAAACTTTAAAAATGTCTGGAATGAACGTGAATAAGTGCAATTACTGGAATAATGTGTTGTGAAATAATGTGAAAGACTTCAAAATTAGAGTCCCGCAATGACCATAGCATCAATCAGTGCACCAATTGGAACTTCTCTCAACTCTTCACTCGCTTGTGGTAGGATGAGCAAAACTTGTGCTCCACAAAGGCTCATTTGTCTGGAAAAAATCAATTTCCTCAGCAGTTTTTTATTTAAAAAATCTGAACCTCGAAGAAATCTGATTTCCTGTCAACATTGCCAACGGATAATCCATTCCTAAAAACGATTCAACAAACGCTCTACAGTATTCCGGTCTTGGTCCAAGTTTTATCGCCTGATTTGCCTGAAAATTCAATTTTTTTTTGAAAAAAAATTGTATATCGCTATATACCTTCACTTTGATAACAGTCGCTCTTGTTTTTGCCAATCCGGCCATCCCTTTCAAAAAGGGGTTCACAAATAGATGTGCGCAAACCCATGAAGAAGCTGGATTTCCAGGCAACGCAAAAACTGCCACCTCGCGACCATCAATCTGACCGTAGGCTACTGTACATGGAAGACCTGGCTTCATCCAGACTCGGCCGAAGATTATCTTAAAGTAAGTCGATTTTTTTTCCATCGATTTTCAAAATTTGAGTTTTATTGAAAACTGCATTTTGTCGTCGTTTATAATGTTTTCTTACTGGAAATTAGGAATTTTTGGCGCCTCGATGCGGAAATTATAATAAAAACGTATTTAAATAAACGGATTCGTTTTAGAATCTCAAAATAAAGCTCCCACCGTCAAAGCAAGTCTATCATGAAGAACCATCTTCAAATGATCCTTCTCTCCCATACTGACCCCTCCGCTCGTCACAATAACCGATGCATACTGTAAAGAAATTCTGATAATAGCCTCAATAGCTTCCGGGGTGTCCTGAACGATTCCAGCATCGATGGCCTTGAAGCCCAATCCTCCGAATAAAGCGAGAAGCTGCGGGCGGTTCGAATCCCGGATTTGTCCGTCTTTCAAACTGGTTGTATACGATTCAACAAGCTCATTTCCAGTCGAGATTACGCATACTTTAGGCTTTCGATAGATTTCAACATGTTGAATACCGAATGCGTTGAGCATTCCGATTTCAGCAGATCCTAGTTCACATCCGATGTCCAGCAAAAGGTCTCCTTTTCTCATATCTGATCCAGGGTATCGGATGTCTTGTCCAGGATGCGCGGCTTTTAGAAAATTAACCTCAATCTCTATATCATCGAAAGCCTTCGATAATTCTGTATCTTCGACTTGGATGACAGCGTCCGCTCCAATTGGAACAACCGCTCCGGTGCTCACCCGACAACACTGCCCAGGAAGCAGCTGGGACATATAAGGAGATCCAGCAGTTGAGTATCCAACGACTTGTCGGATTCCAATACCATCTGAAGACACAACAGCGTAGCCATCTTTAATCGAAATTCTAGAGCTTGGAACGTCTTCAGAAGCGAATATCTGCTCGGCGAGCACCCTCCCTGGTCTTAGAGCAGCGACTGGATACACTTTTGACTCGGCTGGGAACTCATTTGTCAACTGTTCAATCATTTGCAGCGCTCCTGACATTGGCACCGCTGGCCAGCGACTAACTCTTGCCCGTTTTACCACTGATGGGCATCCTGATGCCTAAAAAAGTTTAAACTTATTGGAACTGCTGGATTATAACTCACTTGTTCACGATCTTCAGTCATTTATTCTCCCAAAGATACAATTCTTGGTTTTTACCTGAAAAAACCACATTTTTAAGATTTTCGGAGCAATAAATAAAACATTTACGAAAAACGGTAAATCCCCCATTTTTTCGAAGCTTTTCACGCTTTACGGCAAATTAACGTACTAGTTATGTTATAATTAATTTTCTCATTTCTAAAGATGCAAAAAACTCGAAAAAACCGCGAAAAATCATTCAATGGCTGAAAAAACAATAAAAACAAAAATAAACATTTTTGCGCGTCAGATAAAATGCATCACACAATTGTGCAAAGTTACGCGTCGGTGTTTGCGCACCTTATATTTTGGCAACTATCCAATTTTCCAACTCGTCTCATTTTTTCGTTTTTATCTGTATTTTTTGCAGTTTTTTCGTGTTTTCTTTTCACGAATGAATACATTTTCAGGTTTAGACCAATTTCGAGGCAATGGGAGCAAAATCAAAGTGAGTTTGATGAAACAAATCGCATTAGTTTAAGTGCCAGCTGAAATTAAACATTTCAGGTACGTAATCGTTCAACTGGCCAGTATTATCACCGGATCGACGAGAGTATGGGTTAGAGAAAGAGCCGCAGAGAAGTTTGCCGGAATTTTCTACGATCCAGCATGTAAAATTATTATTTTTCTTAAATAATTCAAAAATTAACTGAAACAAATTTCAGACGGCAAGGAATGCTTATTCGAGGAGGTTAAAAGGATAAAAGGAAAGACAGAGCTGCCGAAGCGTATCAAATCCGTGTATAATATTCAGAACTAGCTTTATTTCATCGATTATTGATTTTACAACTAGATCCTAGGATTTTCCTTGTTTTTTGTTAATAAAATGAGTTCTCTTCAATTTTCTTTAAATTTAAATGTTCTAAATGGTGCAAATAACCTTTTTAAATACTTTTCTTGTCACAATTTTCACAAATGTCTCTTAAAAATTATTTTCAGATGGAATTCGAATTTCCAGACCCTGTAACATTTGCATACATATTTTCAGCGGTTACAGGAATTCTGACAATAATTATCTTTTTGCTATACGTAGGTTTTCTTTTCGAATATATCCTAAATGTTTAAAAATTCATTTTTAGAGGGCCTTCACCGCCAAAAGAGACACAATTTTCATCGTCGGGCTCTCAGATTCTGGTAAAACTACAATTTTCACACAATTGACCAACAAAAATGTTAATTATGGTAATTAGTCCCTTAATTAGTGGCCATTGTTGTAAAATTAGTAGTTATTTGCAGACAACACCCCACGGACCTACTCATCAATGGCTGCTAACGAAATTCAGCTGAATATTAAGGGAAAAGTTCGAAAAATCGTCGACTATCCGGGAAATGACCGATTGCGCCGCAAGTTGATAGAGCATTTGAATGTAAGAGATTTAGACATTTATTTTATAGTAAAAATCTAAAACTTAAAGTTTGAAAAAGGACTGAATGTGCTTTTTGCCGTCAATTACAATGTTTTAATTAAAAAATTGTACATATACTTATTATTATTAAATCCCCAATTTCCAGGGCGCTGCAATTCTCAAAATCGTGTTCGTTATCGATGCCGCAACATTCTCAAAAATGGCGAGGGACGTGGCCGAACTCGTCTATGATGTTTTATTGGAAAGTGCCAAAGATACCCCAATTCTGTTAGCTTGTCATAAACAGGACCATTCGCTAGCAAAAACTGCGAAAGTTATTCAAAATTCTCTAGAAAAGGAGATAGGATTGATTAATAAGTCGAGATCTGCTGCTTTGATCGGAACCGATGGGTCAGACACCAGAAGAGAGACCCTAACTGATACTGGCGTTGATTTTAAATGGGATGATTTGAAAAAGTGAGTTTTTGTGCATTTTATCGTTAACTACTTATCACGTTTAATTACAAAAATTGCGTACCCTTCAAAAAACACATTTTCAGGCGAAATATTCAATTCGACTTGACATCCTCGCGTTCAGAGGACTTTGGAATCGAGACAATCACCAATTTTGTTAAGAATTAAATAATATTAATTATGCTACATATAATTAATCCATAATTTATTTTGTTTCTTTTAAAAAAGTGCCCTGGTTACAAAAATTGAAAAACTTACCAGCAACTTCAGACAATGATAAGAAAAATGGAAATGACGTTATAATTATCAACACAAATCCTATCTGCTTCACTTGGTTTATTTTATCCAAGTTTTTCGCATATATGTGCCAAAAGTTTTCCTTTTTTGTTATCAAGCTTTAAGCTTAGAAACGCAGAGATATAACATGTCGTGGAGGTGCTCTTTGCACATTTTTTAGAGGCTATAATCTTCTGAAAAGGAAAGATTTTCACATGCTTCGATTGAAATCTGATATTATAAGAAAATGCGCTGCTAAGAACTACAAACTACAAGAAAATGCGCTGCTAAGGAATTTATTTATTTCTGTTGGAAATTTCAAAAAATGTGAGAAGTATTCCTTTATCTATGGACATATCCATGGATTTACAGTAACTTATTTTGTTTTCTTCTTATTTGTCGACCTCTCCGGACGGAACACAATGAATTTCAAGGTTTTCGTTTTATCAGCACGAAGAACACAGGAATCATTGGCCATGTTTAAATAATTCGGTGCTGAGAAAATGGTAATCATTCGTCCATTTGCATGGAATTTGTGACCACCGCGGAACATCTGAAACAATGGGATTTTGAAATTTGAAAATCTGAAATTCGTTTACATCACTGGTGATCTGATGAGCCCTCACAATACAATCAACCTCATTTTCTCTACAAAAACTCTCAATTACACTATCATCAAATGAAAATGAGATTCCTCGAGCCGAAAGGGACCAGCCATGATTTTTACTAATCTCTGGATCAGACCAAACCAAATCACAGGCCAGACCATATGATGGGATAAATGTAGGTCTTTGAATCTTCTCAATATCTGCCAAACTTCGTAAACTTGGTGAAATTCCACCATGAGTACAAAAGATCTTTTCAAAGACTAGTGCCGCAAATGGCAAATGATTAAAAGCTGAGATAATGTGAAGCCAAACCATCTCCCCATTTTTACCAAATTTCATCATACATTCATCATAAAATCCATATGTCAAAGTAGTGTTATAATCTTCATGATTTCCACGTATCAGGTGTACATTCTGAGGAAAAAGACAGTGTAAAGCTAGAAGTAGCATTGCTGCTTCAATTCCTTGCATTCCTCGATCAACATAATCTCCGAGAAACAAATACGAAGTTGTGGATGGGTGACCGCATCTGTAACCAACTTATGTTTATTTTGTACTGCCAAGCCGGTTTAGATACCTCTCAAAAATATTCCTCAAATCATGGAACTGTCCATGCAAATCACCACAAATATGAATCGGAAGCACATTTTCATCCAGTCGGAGAAGAGAGCATTGCGATGCGAGAGACGCAGAAGCGTAGAGTGAAATTATTCGAACTTCTTCACACGTTATGGCCACGTCTACTATGTTTGTTTTCTTATCGCTGAAAAATAATAGTGTTCTTAGCAGCGCATTTTCTTGTAGTTTGTAGTCTCTTAGCAGCGCATTTTCTTGTAGTTTGTAGTCTCTTAGCAGCGCATTTTTGTGTAGTTTGTAGTCTCTTAGCAGCGCATTTTTAAAATAACCCACTTCGTAATTTTCATCGGAGCATTCAACAATTTCTCCACAAAATTGCTCAAAAAGCCGTTACGTTCATCATCATCAACATCCTCCTCGTTTAGAGACCCGCCACCAGATTTTTCAACTTCAGCTGACATTTTTTGCTAATTTTTATTTATTAGGAAATGAATGGTTTTTGAAAACAAAATGTATTGTTGCTGGTTTTTTGAACAAACATGTTTTTTATTAATCTGTCCAAAAAATCGCCGAAAAATTAACGCATATTGTTTTGATGATGGAAAAAAAAACAAATTAGTTTACAGATCAATTTCAGATAGATTATTCAATGGGTTTTTAAAATATTTAAGTGACGTTTTCCGGGTTTGAGAAGTCGGTTTTTGTTCCGAACATGTTCAAAATCATCATTTATGTGTTCTTCTTGTCCACAATCATGGTTCGGGTAAAGGCAGGATCTTGCAACAGTATGCCAAAAAAGCTGTGAATCTGGAAGTTACTCTTTACACCGCCATGGAGCTTCAGCATGGCCAATGATTCCTGTGTACTTCGCGTTGATAGAACGAAAACCTTGAAATGCATTGTGTTCCGTCCGGAGAGGTCGGCAAATAAGAAGAAAACAAAATAAGTTACTGTAAATCCATGGATATGTCCCTAGATAATGGAATACTTCTCACATTTTTTGAAATTTCCAACAGAAATAAATAAATTCCTTAGCAGCACATTTTTGTATAGTTTGTAGTCTCTTAGCAGCGCATTTTCTTGTAGTTTGTAGTCTCTTAGCAACGCATTTGTTTGTAGTCTGCAGTTTCATTTTTTTCAGCACGTGTTCCCAAAAGACCAAATATAAACAAAAGTTTAATAAAAATCAAAAACTTGATAGTTCAATAATTCTGTTAAATTTAATATCCCACACATTAATAATCCGTTTGCAAAGGTGACAAATATAATGAAAAAGGTTCGAAAAGAGTGTCATAAAATACATTATTGTCTTTGAAACTAGAGTTTTTATATTAATGCGGATTATCCGGTCACTATGCATTATTTAAGCGCACGTTTTTTAGGTGTTTGCCGTCAGTTTTAAAAACAGTTATTTTAAAAATTAAAAAATCGAAACTACAGTACATTTAATTAAAGAAACATGCACAAAATCATCCTGTTGACGACATGCTTGGTTTCGTTCACATCAGCAGCAGTTGTAACTGGGGCCACCGTCTGCCAAAAAGCTAAAGTTCTCGGAGTTACTTTCTACACTCCACAGGAAATGCAACCAATTCTTGCTTGTGCTGTTGTACCATTCTATAATAATCCCAACGATACAGATACTATTATTTCAAGTCAGTTTGTTTTCAAACATTGCATTTTTTTGTAATTTGTATTTGCATTTTTAAATCATGTTCTTCCTTTAAAACGCTAACATTTCAGACGCAAAATCATGTGTAATCAACAATAGTATGAATAAAGCACTGTCTGCGCTCAGTTTGTATAACGGATGTAAGTTTTCATACCATTTGACTCCTGCATTTGAATAAATTTCAGTCAACAGCTGTACGGACCTCATGGCACTTGTTACCCAACTAACTAAACCATTCATCAAACAAGCTAAGCCAGTTATCAATTTAGCTATCAAAACATTGATCAATTGTAAACTGAACAATAATAAAACAGGAACTGCAAAACAAAACGCTTGTATGAACCAGGTTTATGGTAAATGTATTGCTGGAGTCACTAAGAAATTTGTGAATAAGATTTGCACCGCTATGTCAAAGGTACGAATTGATACAACATGTACCAAGGTCTTACATTTGTTTTCAGAACATGACAGCAACTCAATGGAATTGTGCTAAACAATATGCTCCAAAGGTTGTCAATGTCACTAGTTACGCTTGTTATAAGATTGTCAAGTAATCAATGCAAATTCGTATTTCGAATAAAAGTAATAAATGGGATGCTCCAATGGTTGTCAACGTTAAATTATATCAATTCTACAACATCTCTCAGACATAAACACATTTTTTTCTTAAATTATTATCTTGAAGTTTTAGTTAATCGATAAAAAAGAAAAGTTAAGAGACTACAAACTACAAAAAATGCGCTGCTAAGAGACTACAAACTACAAGAAAATGCGCTGCTAAGAGACTGCAAACTACAAGGAAACCATGCTGCAATAATTCTTGGGATCCAAAATAAAGAAACGATTCAATAGTTCAAAATTGTTTTTTGTTTTTATGTGCACATTTTATTCAACTGATCTTTCGGTCCATAGACTATTAATCCGATTATTAATTGGTGAATGAAAATACAGTTTTATTTGGAGTAAAAATTTGCTGATATTGTTTTTTGAAGATACATACTTTTGTTAATCTATTTAAAGACAGTGGATCAGTTAATTTGACCCTACCAGATTTCAATTTAAAAAATCAGAGTGTTCTCTCATTAGTACAATGCAAATTATGCGAAATCACACCGATAAATACACGCGTCATAGCAGCGGTCCAAAGTTGAAAAAATCAAAATTTGAATACGCGTCGGATCGTGCGGCGCGGTCGTGGATCGTGCAACGCGTTGCAATTGGCGCGAAACACATATATTTGAATAAAGCTACATATTGGTATTGTTCTTTGGACCACCGCGGCTCCCATTAGAATTTTGATTTTTTTCCCTTGAATTTGGATCGTGTTAACTGACCAGCTGCCTTGGAGGACTTTGCGGAGCTAACGAATGTGTCTGGGATGAAAATAGACTTCATACTCATTCCGGATCTGCTTTTTTAAATTTTCTAAAACCAACTAGAAGCCGAGAAAATGAGCTTCAAAACAATGGCCTAGAAAAAGTGTCCACCGGCGAAAACTAGTTCGCATGGATGAGAAATCCAAAAAAAAAATGAAAAACATTAAAAAGGACTAATATAAGTATTCTGCTTTAGTATTTATTAACGAAACACGAAAAAAGCTCATAGGAAAAAGTTCGGCTAGGTGGACACTTTTTCTAGGCCATTGTTTTGAAGCTCATTTTCTCGGAGTTTACGTAGATTTAAAAAATTTTAAAAACAAATTTGGAATGAGAATGAAGTCTATTTTCATATAAGGTACATTTATTAGCTCCGTAAAGCCATCCTTGAAAAGTAGGTTTTAATTAACGCGCAATTGGACGTCAGATTCTACAGTAAAACTATTCCTTTCATGAAATGACGAAGCCAATGATGAAACGAATAGAATTTTAAAAATCGATGTGGCGGACCAAACATGCAAATGAAATACTTCACACTTCACTATCGCTAGTACCGTAGTATTTATACTGCCTTTTTGTTCAACTGATCTTTCAATCCAAACACTAATAATCCGGTTCATGAATGAAAATAGTGTGGAATGCGTAGTAAAAATCGGTAATTTTGTCTTTAAAAACACATCTTTTCCAACTGTTTACGCCTACAATTAATCCCACATATGGTGTACATATTTAAGCGATGATTCTTTGGGCATATGTCATCAGTTTTAATTTGAATGCTTCCGTATCATAGTGACATGCATAAAATCATCTTCACCGTCTTCTTCTTCTCCACTAGCATGGTTTCGGTCACGTTGGCACAGACAAACCTTGCAAAAATTTGCCAAAAAGCTGTAAATCTCGGTGTTACATTCTACACTGCACAGGAGATGCAACCGATCCTTACATGCTGTGCAACACCATTTTACAACAATCCAAATGATACCGACACTATGATTTCAAGTCAGTTTTCTTAACATCTTATTTTCTTGTAGTCTCTTAGCAGCGCACTTTTTTTGTAGTTTGTAGTCTCTTAGCAGCGCAAAAATTATAAAAAATAATTTTTTTTCTAAAACTATATATTTTTCAGACGCAAAGACATGTGTGATCAACAATAGTATGAACAAAGCCGTCTCAGCGCTCAGTTTGTACAACGGATGTAAGCTTTCATACCACTTCCGACTCTTCCATTTAAAACCTAAAACATTTTCAGTCAATTCATGCACAGACCTTATGGAACTTGTTACCCTACTCACAAAACCATTCCTCAATCAAGCTAAGCCAGTTATCAATATAGCTCTCAAAAAATTGAACAATTGTAAATTGAACAACAAGAAAACTGGAGCTGCGAAACAAACAGCGTGTATGAACCAGGTTTATGGAAAGTGCCTGGCTGCGATCACGAAGAATTTAGTTAACAAGATTTGTACCGCAATGTCGAAGGTAAGCATCACAACATATAGTCTCCTAATAATTATGTGATTTCAGAAAATGACAACAACTCAATGGAATTGTGCTAAACAATATGCTCCAAAGGTTGTCAATGTCACGGGCTATGCTTGTTATAATATTGTCAAGTAATCAATGCAACTTCCTATTTCGAATGAATAAAATTTAAAAATATAGTTTCAGTGTAATAAATTTTCAATTCTTCTCCACTATTGGTTTGAAATTTCTTAGAAGCGCATTTTCGTGTAGTTTGTAGTCTCTTAGCAGCGCATTTTATTGTAGTTTGTAGTCTCTTAGCAGCGCATTTTTTTTGTAGTTTGTAGTCTCTTAGCAGCGCATTTTTTCCATTTTCGTTAATTATGAAGAAAGTTGGTTTTTTGAACGTGAAACTTAATGACTAAACCTTAAAATACATATAATTGCTAGAATTATTACAAAAACAATTCAAAATTGAATGTTCACTTTCTTTCAACTGTATTTTTTCACAAACGGGCCCCCGTTTTAAACTACCAAAAATTTTGAACAGATCACAGATAACATCATTAATTGCTCTTATTTTGAAACAAAAAATCCCCCGACTAAACATTTTTCATACTTTTTGATCCGATTTTTGATGCCCACACTAGAATTACATAGTATTATGTTCGAGATGTCGACAAAATTGACACCCTCTCCAACAGATCTAGATGAAAATTGTAATTGGTTGGCCATTGTTTGGGATTATCCGGTACACATTTTGATAACTTCCAATTGAGTCATATTTAAAGGTGGGGACATTGGGGGAAGTGGTATCAGTTTTGTATTTTCAGCGCAGTTTGTGTATTTTTTGTCCGATTTGTAGGTATTTATTTTTTTCTAAAAACATTGAAATCGGTTCATTCTGGGGAAAGATTTCACAAAGTTTTCACAAATCACGATTCCTTATTATCGCATTTTCTTGTAGTTTGTAGTATCTTAGCAGGACATTTTTTCTTCTTATTAATTTAAAAAAATTTTAAAGGTAAATGCTCTTCCTCTTCGCTTTCCTTGCGATTTTGGTGCCGTTGGAGGCCGCAGTCCCAAATCGAGCAGTAGCAGCCCAAAAATGTGTAAAATTTGGAGTTACATTCTACACTGCCGCAGAATTGCAACCAATTATGACATGCTGTGAACCATACTACTATAGTGCTCCAAATGATACAGCTTCGTTTATTTCAAGTGAGTTACAAGCACATTTTTGTGTAATTCGTAATTTTTTCAGATGCGAAAACATGTGTTATCAACAATAGTGCAAGTAAAGCAGTTTCAGCACTCAGTTTATACAGCAATTGTAATTTTTCACTTTTTCTCGGTGCTCTATTCAAACTTCATTTTTTTCAGTCAACAGTTGCACAGACGCTAATACAATCCTCTCCAATCTCACCAACCCATTCCTAAACCAAACCAAAAAAATCCGTGATCTTGCTTACAAAGCATTAGTCACCTGCAAATCCAATAGTACACTCACTGGAACTGCTTTACAAAATTCGTGCGTAAACAAGGTGTACGGTAAAGTTGTAGCAGCTGTTACCAAATCATACGTTAACACTGTGTGTAAAGCTATGTATAACGTAAGATTATTATGATTTCTTCGAAATTCTACTATTTTATTTCCAGAAATGCACATCCACTCAATGGACTTGTGTCAAAAAATATGCGCCACAAGTTGCCAACGTTACAGGATATCCTTGTTTCAGTCTTACCAAATAAATAATTATGTTTTTAAATGAATAAAGGTTTTAATTCTGTGAATTTGTGAAACAACAAAAATGCGCTGCTAAGAGACTACAAACTACAAAAAAATGCGCTGCTAAGAGACTACAAACTACACAAAAATGCGCTGCTAAGATATAACACTGGTTATCAGAGAGTTCCGGTATTTGAACGTCAGTTCCGCACATTTCTTAGTAGTCCCCAATAATTTCCTATTGTTTCTTCGTATAGAAGCAACATTTCGATTTCTGCTCCTCACAGATAAAAACAGAACAGTGCAATGATCGAAAAAAAAAGTGGGGCATGTCAAAACTGTCGTTTAATCGGTCGTGTTGTCGGTGAGGAGAAAAGGATATTTATCATTGTTGTCCATCTTGTGTGCATTTCATTTCAATTCGCGGCTTTGATAAACATCTGGCTCGTTTTCTGAAGGAACCAGACATAACATTTTTCGAAGATTGGTTCTAATTCTATTGGGTATTGTCCGGAAGAGGTACGCTTCTTACCTTTTATTCGTTTTGAGAGCTTCTAGCATTTTTCTTGTTTTTCAGATGCGCGCCGACATCGGTTCGGTACCTTTAATGTGTCTGCTTTCCACACTGACAGCATCAGTTGTTGGCTACTTACCAACTGAAGATTTAACCAATTCCTTACCAAATTCTATTCACCAGGGAGCTGGTTTTCCAGAAGCTATTCCATCCTCAGAAATTGATGAAGAATATTTACCCGATGCTGAAACAGAATCTGAAAGTGATTCGATTTATCGGAAGAAGGCTTCGACTTTCAGGCGAAGGAATATTAATACTTATGGAGGGTATGAAGTTTTTATTTTTAAATATGCGCTGCTAAGAGACTACAAAATACACGAAAATGCGCTGCTAAAACCAAAAATCTCGAGACGTCTTCAAAACAGAGTCCAATTTTTTAAAACAATGTTTATATTAGCATTTCTAGACGTGTTCCCTTCAACCGTATGGCCTACAAATCTGGTTACGGTTCTAACCGCTTCAGCATCGCTGGCCGAAATCCTAGTCCTGGTATAGGCTCTGGACTTTTTGAAAGATCCTCCATGAGCGGAGGTTATCCAACTTATCCAGGTATTTGTTATTTTCACGTGGACTTTCAAAATATCTTATACTTTCCAGGTGAAGAATACCAAACCCGTCCTGCTGCTCCATATTCTGGTTTGATCGGTGGAAGTCGTTCTGGGTACTACGGCAGTACTGTAGGAATGAGAAGACATGTTCCGACACCTCAAAGAAAGCCAAAACTGCCGGGAGAATATTCGCGTAGTATTTCCAAAAATACTTTCCCGACATAATTAATCGTTTTCAGCTGACTACCCGGTAAATGATTTGATGGCAAGCTTTAACACAAATTCAGCGATCCCATCACTACGAGAATTGGCGACTTATGCATCCAGATATGGTCCAACATATCTACGGAATCGATTTGGAAGCCCACCTGAAGAAATGGAACGTGTTGGTGGTGGACATCCTGTTCCATACAATGGCATGTCGATTCCACATCGTGGTGGTGGAGTTTCAGCAAATGACTTCAATATGAACATTGGAACGAATCAATGGAATATTGGAGCAGCTTCACCAGGAATTATGTCAAGAGATATGGATTCTTATCAACATGATGACACCTCAAAGGACACGAAGAAGGAAAAGAAGCGTACAACTACTTCAACTACAACAACAACTCAAAAACCGAAGCCTAAACGAAAGTCCAAAAAACCTGCTACCAAAACTACGACAACCCAGAAGCCTAAATTGTAAAAAAATTTAAAAATATTACATATTTATCAAATTATATGCAAAATTTATTTAACTGCCACAAATAAACATGTATATTCATATCCAAATGAGCAGAAAAATAAATACTTAACGTTCCTTTTGAGAAAAGGATAGACAAAGGGCGATGTAATAATTTACCAGTACAAGAATTCGAGAAACAATATTATGCGGGTTCTTTATGGAACAGGGGTTGAAGGAGTGGCGACCTTTTCCTTGGTGGTTTCCTTAGATGGTATGCAGATTCTTGGCTTGACGGTTGATGAGGTACGGGCAGAGGCGTCTTTGTGGACTTCGTATCTGAAACTTATTAAATAAATTATTTAAATTTAAGAAGAAATCGATGCTACCTAATAGTCTCAGTGTCTGGAATAGTAAGTTTTGCCTTGAGAACTTGTCCAATGCGCAAATTAACATCATCTCGTGAAGCATCACGAGTCCACAATGAAACCTTGTCTCCCTTTTGGCGAACATTGACAACAGCTCCACAGATGTATTCTCCGAGATCCTCAAATTGCTCTCCAACGATTGCCATCAACAATTCCAACCAATAATGATCAAGAAGTTGAGTTCTTCTCTGAAAATGGAAAATATTTTGTTAATTATTTTTCTCGGCTTTTTGGAATTTCGATTCTTGCAGGAACCACTTACATGATGAAACAATTAAATGCGTGATCTTTTCATAATTTCAAGAAAAAACATTATTTTATGTATGGTGGGTCGAAATGCCCCAAGTTGGGCGCCAAAAACTTTCTATGAAATTGTTTTTAAAAATTCCTGCGATTCAAAAAATCCGAACCAAAACGATCTATCAAATAAATCCATACTTGTTTATCAACGACAACCAACCAGCGACCACCCTGTACATTGTTTAAATCTTCCCACATTGGCTTGATTCCCTGCAAACGCATATATTATAATCATCTTATGATAACTAGTCTGTCTTACTTCCTTGAACAAATAATAATCGGATCCCCAGTTCAAGCCACCAGCGGTTTGAATATGGTTGTAAAGTCCCCAAAAGTCTTCAACAGTGTCGAAAAGGGATACCATCTGTAGAATCATTTATTTTTAAGCTTTGTAAATGTCGATGTTACCTTGAGACAATCCTCCCATTCCTTGTTTCTGTCAGCTTTCAGGTACCACAAAGCCCATCGGTTTTGAAGTGGATGTCTGACGAGAAGCTGTTGCGGGATGCTCACTTCCGCCTTTCCATCGCCGCTTTCGTACTGAAATAGGGTAAATTGTTTGCTTTTTCGGTGAAATTTCGAACTTACATTAGCTTTTACAGTTTCAACTTCGGACATGATGCTGTAAAAAAGTTGTTATTTTTCGATAAAAAGTAGTTTTAAAGCCTAAACAAATAAAACTCCTTTGACAAACAATTTTTGAGAAACAGAGACAAATTTTAGTGAAAGATTTTTTGCTAATACTACAAACTACAGAAAATAAATTTTATTATTTTGAAAGTTCGAAGTAAAAACGAAAAATGAGATGAATAAACGACAAACACTAATTTTTTCTCAAAATTCAGAGGGTTTTGAAATTTTGAGGTTTAATAGAGCTTCTTTATGCTCGAAAACAGTCTAAGAGAGCATTTTCACCACCTTTCTATAAAATTTCAACAATTCTACTAAAAACAACGGACCAATCAAAAAAAACCAAAGAAAAACGAAAAATTTTCAAAAATTTAAAAATCTCCCTCAACACACGCCATCTCCTGCTACCGTAACACGCGCTTCGGATTCATCGCACTCGGAAAATAAGCCTCCCTTTAACCCCCTCCTCTCTATTTTCTCTTCATCTCATGCGCTATTTCGCCCAATTTCATGTTTTCCCATTCGGTTTTATTTGTTTTTTTCTGCTTCGTGTTGGTTTTGAGGAATTTGTTAAACTTTTTTTCGAAGCGGAATTCATTCGAAGAACAGAACGGCTTTCGTCTGAATTCCAAATGAATCAATTTTTCTCTGTTTTTATAGGGAATTTGAGAAATTTCCAAATTTTTTGAGTTCACTTTTTATTTTAATTTAATTTTTTATAGCTGTATTTATAAAAAAGAATTTTTTTACGATATTTCTGCAAGCCCGAAATAATCCAAAACTCATTTTTATATTTTTATAGGGGAAATGTAAATTAAAAAGATTTTTGCCTTTTTAAAAAATAATATTTAAGCTTCTAAAAATTTAATTAAAAAAATTTAAGGCTCCCACTTTCTTTCAAATGTTTTGTTAGGTTCTAGTTTTTGAAAAAATATTTCGAAAAATTCAACAAAAATGCACACGAAATGACGAAAAATTGCGAATTTTTCTAATAATACGCAATTTCTCGTCATTGTGTTTGCACCAATGACAACTCGAACATTGCGAAAAATTTATTTTAGTTAGATTCAAAAAAAAGTGCACCTCAAATAAAAACAAATTGATTTCTGTTCGAAAAGTACGCAATTTCTCGTCACGGTCGAATAATTTGACATTTCGAATAAGCTTAAATTGTTCCTAACATCTGCTAGATCATAATTTCACGAAATTCGAAATCTAAACCCTTTGAAAATCATGACAAATTTTCTAAAATGTACGCAATTTCTCGTCACTGTGTACCTCGCCGTCAACAACACCAAAATAACAACACGACGACGAAGAAGAAGAAGGAGCCCCCCTTCTCCTGACATGCACATAAATTTTTTCCCTTTTTTGTGTGCCTTCAATTTTTTTCCCTTCTTTTGCCTTCAACGACGATGACAACGAGAGAACACGAGAAGAGAAGAGTCGCAGAGATAACGAGGCTTCATCTGCATGCCTTCTAAAGGGGGGGCCAGTGGCAAGAAGAAGTAGCGGGCGTCGGGAAAAAAAAACTAACGGAAAATAGACGAAGAGTGTGTCTACTACTACTTCTTCTTCTTCTTTTGAGACGAAGAAGAATCGATTTTTCTACATTTTTTCCCTCTGAAAAAAAAACAGAAAATGCAGAGAAAAAGACATATGTGTGTATGTGTTTTTTTTTATTTGTTATTTATTATTTTTTTTTCGAGAGAATGCTTTTCATTTCTGGTTTTTGATTTGAAAAAGCTTTTTCTTGCTTGTTGAAGAAGACATTTTATTGATTTTGAAAATGCTTTTATCAACAATTTTCGACAGAATCGAAAATTTTATGATATCTCAGATTTTTTTTATTTTTCCTCTAAAAATACGAGGATTTTTACTTAAAAATTGTTTCAAAAAAAGGTTCTGTGTATCCGAGTTTTGTTAGTGTCTAGTTTTTCTTAAATAAATAATTTCCGAATGAATTTTTGCACCATAAATGACGACAAATTACGTACTTTTTTTGAAAAATCGATTTCTCGGCACGGTTTAAACATCATTTAAAAATTGTGATAGCTGACCATTACTCTAGCTACTATTTTCCTGAACCTTTGTATTTTTGCAACATAAATGACGAGAAATTGGGTACTTTTCCAAAAATACGCAATTTTTCGTCACGGCGCACGCAGAATCGAGTATTTTCAAAATTTTGAAAATTATTAAGTTTTTCTGGAGTGATATATATTGTATTTTAATGAAATTCGAATTCTGTACATCATAAATGACGAGAAATTGCGTACTTTTCCAAAAATACGCAATTTTTCGTCACTGTATACACAGAATCGAGTAATTTAACTATTCTTAAGTTTTTCTGGAGTTATATAGATTGGATTTTAATGAAATTCGATTTCTGTACATATATATGACGACAAATTACGTATCAGTTTTCCACACAATCGAATAAGTTACCTGCAGCCTTTATTTTCTTCCCTTTCCGAATATATACACCATAAATGACGACGTATTGCGTACTTCTCCAAAACAAAATACGAATTTTCAACAATTTTTCAATTTTAAACAAAAAATGATGTCCGTTTTTTGAAAATTTTTGTGTAAACCAATTTAACACATTACGTGTTCATTTACCTAGATCAAATGTCATTTTTATTTTGAAAAAAATCACTTTTCACATATCAATCAACCTTGGAAGTTGTAATTCGTCGAATTTATTTCAATTTCTGGCCATCCAAACCGGTTTTCGCTCGTTGTTTCGTTTAACTCAAGATTATGATCATATATCAAACTATAAAAATGCTGTCAAATATCATTTATGCGATTTTTATAGGCCGTGAGGAATTTTAAAAGGTATCAAAATATCAATATTTGACGAGAAATTGCATATTTTTTGAAAATTGTGCAAATTTTCGTCATTTATGGTGTACACATTTTGAATTTTATTAAAATTGCATAAAGATACAATTCCCGCAATTTTCAGTTTTGAAATTAGTCCATTGTGCAAACACAATGTCGAGAAATTGCGTATTTTTAGAAAAGTACGCAATTTCTCGTCATTTATGGTGCAAAATTAAAATTTTTAGCTAGAGGGTGGCAAAAAAATATCTGAAGAGTGTCTCCTCTTTTTTCGTCTTTTTTCCTAACTGAAAAATTCTAATAAGCCAGTTTTTCTTCGAATAATTTGCATTTAGATGAAAAAAATTTTCGAAAAAGTCTAATGAGTCGAAATTGTTAGTCTTTGCACCTGAACTGACGACAAATTGCGGGTTTTTTTCAAAATTACGCAATTCCTCGTTACGATGATTGCAGAACCCCCAAAAAACGTCATTTTACTCAAGAAAACCACCTCTAATTAGCAAGAAAAAAAGCTTTTAGGCAGAAAACTTGTCCTAAAAGCACATTTGTGGCCCCCCTAATTTATACATTTGACGGTTGGATGACTTCAGCGTGGGAAACCCGAAAACCCAAAAAAAATCTCAAAAAAAAGGAGATTTTCAGAGCTAAAGCTTCCGAGTCATTGAGCAGAGAGACGCAGAGAAAAAATGGGGAATTTATTGCACATAAAATGTCGAAGAGAATCTCTTCTTTTCGCTATTGGACATTTTTCTGAGGAGGAAATATAAAAAAAAAGCTTTTTCATCATTAATTTTTTGGTTGTCACTTCTTATTTCTGTTAATTTTTAATGATTAGTTGTTAATTAGTCGATAATTTGAAAGGAATTGGGTTGAGATTTTAGTTTAGACCCTTTTTTTTCGATTTTAATACAAAAATTACTTATTTTTCAAAAAGTACGCAATTTGTCGTCATTTATGATGCATGGGTTCAAAAGACAAGCTAGGACGCTTTTCAGCCCCTTCACATTTTGTTTTTATTCGATTCTCTGAGCAAAATGACGATAAATTGCGTATTTTTTTTAAAGGTACGCAATTTGTCGTCATTTTAAGCCCAATAAAATTTCGAAATTAAACATTTTATAGGCCATTTTCTAGAAAAATGAGGTCATAAATGTTTATGCGTCTTAAAAAGGGAAAATTTGAAGTTTTGGGGCATTTTTTATAAATTTTTAGCTTACAAAATGTTCAGGGGAAGTTTTAATTAATTATTAGTCAATTATTAACATAATTAGGGGCTTGTAAGTATAAACCAAGCTTGAATTATAGCTAATTAGCTGGTAATTAGTCGATAATTACAATTCTTTACTATTTTGTTGAATTCTCAAAATATTTATCAATTTTGTAATTTTTAATTAGAGAAAATTGCGTCTCCAATAATAAATACTAATTAAATACTAATAATCACTAATTATTTCATAATTATTATTAAAAATCAATAATTAGTGAGTTTATATCATTAATATCAGACTTTGCCTAATTAGTAGTGAAATTAGTTCCATACATGTACTAATTTGTTAATAATTGCCTTAATTATCATCTCATAATTGAAAAATATAATTAAAAAATAAAATTCCATCCAATTATTCAGTAATTAATTGGATGGAATAATTAAATAGTTCAAACATTAATAAAGTGTAAATTATGTAAATAACTAAACGATAATTAGGCAATTATCTACTAATTACTTAGAAAATGGCGATAATTTGTAGATAATTGATTAATTATCAATTAAAAAAATTAGAAATCTATAATTCATCGTTTGTCCCCCAAAAATTTGTCGTCGAGAAATCACATTTTCTTGTCATAAACATTTAAAAATGCGATATAAAATTCTTCATCATGATTTTTTTGTTTGTCATAAAAATTTCTATAAATTTTTCTTCGTCCTCGATTCGTCTTTTGTTTATTGTTATTTTCCTTCTCATTCACATATTATTTTTTAGAAAAATTATTGATTTTTTCGAGCGAAAACAACACTTTTTCACATAAATTAACATAACTTTGTGTTTTGTGTCCTTTTGTTCTTCCCGGTAGCATTTTTTACCCCATTTTTTTTTGACAATGTTGTTGGAAATTTTCAATTTTCAGGGAGATAAAAATGCTCGGAGAGTGAAAGAAAGAAAGATAGAGAAAGAGAAGAGAGAGAGCACGAGAAGTCGAGAGAAGCAGAGATACTGCTAAAAAGCAAAAACAACTAATTTTTATCAGTTTGAAAAGTTAGAAGCTCCGCCCACTTTTTTCTTGTTTCGAATTTTTGTGGAAACGAGTCAGTTTTGGTGGGTGTTTTTGGTGGGATAGTATCTTTAAGTATAGCTTCTTTTTTTTGCAGTTGTAGGGATGGCGAAGGAATTTCAGTTCAATTGGAAGCCCAATATTCCGCCGATGTTGTCGCAAGGCACGACGTTTGATCGATATGATGATGTGAGTTTTTTTTTTGGGAATATGGACTATTTTTCATGTTAAAAAATCAATTAAAGGGCAAAAATTTACATGAAAAAATAGTTTTTGTACGTTTTTTCTAAAAAAAAAATGAATTTCTAGAATTTTTTTCAAAAAAATGCAAAAAAAGTATTTTTTCGATTTTTTTCGCATTCTTCTCAGTTTTTTTTCAGAATTATCAATTTTAATTCTGAAAATCTGAATTTTTGTTTCGTTTTGAAAAGAAGAAACATTTAAAATTTCGGAATTTAATTTATTTTTCTGAAATTTGCGAGAAAAAACAAAATTTTGTCTCATTTTCCGATGAAATTTGGATTTTTTTTTAAATTTCGGAAAAATCAATGAAGTTCGAAAATTTGCTTGTCAATGGACATTAAGGGAAAACTGAAAATCCTGGATTTCAGTAATTTTTTCCAAAAAACAGTTTTTTTTTGTAAAAGAGTCAGAATTTTTTGAAAAATTAAAGAAATCGGAATTTTTGAGAAAAATAAATTGAATGTTGAAAATCCCTCCATAATTAAGAATCAGATAATTAATTTTTAGATAATTCTGAAAGAAAGAATGCTGGAAAAATTGCTAAAATTGCATTTTTTCAGATTTTTTGAAAAATGAGAGAAATTTTGAATTTTTTCACAATTTTTAGAGTTTTTAAAAAATATAAAGGGAATTTTTCAAAATTAAAATTTAGATAATTCTTCACAATTGTTTTACATAATTTCCCCTTTTTCCCAGTGTCCGAAAACCGAAAATTTCGATAAAATTCGCCCCGGAAAACTATAAAAATTTAATAGCATTTATTTTTTGGTTTCTCGAAAATTTCAAAAATTTCACGTTTTACAAAAATTGCCAAAAATTTCGTTTTTACCGGTATCGCGATGAGTTTGGTGAGCAAAAATCGAAAATTTTCAGAAAATTTCGGCATTTTCTTTTAAATGGTCTCTTTTGTGAGCGGCCGACGTTTTTTGTTTAGATAATGGAAGAAAAATCATAAAAATTCGAGAAATTGTTTTTGATCCTGAAGTTTTTTGACACGTTTTTGGCACGAAAATTGGAAATTTTTGACGGTTTTAATAGTTTTTTAAATTAAAAATAGAATGCTACTGAAAAGTCACATTTTTGTTCTCATTTACGCACATTTTACATGCAAAAAATTGCAATTTTTTGTTCTATTATCGTTGATTTTTTGCTGATAAGATAATAGGATGGTATTCATTTTCTTATTGATTGTGCAAACATTGTTTTAGGAGAAGGGTGGAAACCAAAAAAATCTTTTTTTTTTGAGGAAAAGGGTTTTTTTTTGACAACACTGGGAAAGGAACGGGGGGAAAATTGAGTTTTTTGATTGGAAAAAGTGAAGATGTGCACTTAAAATTTGATTTTTGAGGTTTTTACCATTATTGATTGGAAGGACACCCATAATTATGGGGTTTTAGACAAATTTTTGAAAAATGTACCTTTGTGATACTATTGGTATAAAAAATGGGTCTCTGGGAAAATCTAACAATATGGGCGTCTAATTAAATCATCAGGAATCTGAATATAATAATGAAAAAGAGCGTTTATTTCAGTTTTGATCATCTTCATTAAAAAATGTGGATTTTTTTGAAAAATATCAAAAAGAAGCTATAAAATTCGTTGTTATTAGCATTTTTGAAATCAGTATGTCCGATTTATGTTACAAGACACTCATAATGATATTGTCAACTCAATTATTCTTGATCATTGTATTCGGAAGGCTGCTCAACCTCACATCCGCTCCGCACGCACGCGACGCGGCGACCTCCCACTCAACACTGAAATATAGGCGGGAAAATTAATTATTCAAATTTTCCAGTGTGTTGAGTGTCGGCAGCCGCGTCGCGTCCGTGCGGAGCGGCTGTGAGGTTGAGCAGCCTTCCGAACGCAATGATCAAGAATAATTGAGTTGACAATAATATTGTGATAAAATTTTCAAAAAGTTGTTTTTGCACTGATTTTTTTAAAAAATCGTACCAAAGAAAATGTAAAACAAATGTTTTTCTTCTTCAGGAAAGCACATGTCTCGAACTCAACGCCATCGTACGCATCGACGAATACGGTTTCTTCTTCTACTGGATGACAGAAGGCAAAGACGCGGTGGTACTCGACATGGGACAAATCTGGGAAGCGCGACCGGCGGCACTTCCAAAAGATGGTAGAATCATGTTCGAGTTGGAACAGCGGGGAACGAGAGAGACGATTGAGGAAAGAACGATTTGGATAACGCATGGACAGGATCTTGTGAATATTCAGTCGTTTTTTCTGGTTGCTGAAAGTGTTGAAGTGGCGAAAATGTGGAAGAATGGGATTAATGATATTTTGAAGAATTCGAGAATAAGACATGTTTGTCCCACTACTCAGCTGTTGAAATAGTGAGTATCCAACTATTCTTGTTTTGCTCGAAAAACAAAGTTAATTAGGACTAATTAGTAAACTATTTGTAATTTTGACTCGAATACCAATTATTAATTGAAAATGATTAATTAGTATTTAATATTTCATTTATTTTGAAATAACCGGGAGCTCCTGGAAGTTAAGCGTTAATTAGAGGTTTAGAGGTAATTAATTGAGCAGCTAATAAGAATTTTAGAGGTAATTAAATCCTAATTATGAAATTTTAAGAAAATTTGAAACTTAATCTAAAATGTGTTAATTTGGAGGTTATAATACATTATTTCTTTTGAATAATTTAAAACCAGTAATTTTCCAATTAAGAGTTCAAATTAATAGTAATAATTTAATTAATTTTTCAATCAAGAGTTCAAATTGAGAGTAATTAAGTAATTACTATTCCAATTAAGAGTAATTAAGTAGTTGATTTTCAATTAAGAACTAATTAAAATGTGAGAAAATTAAGAAATTAGAGTATTCGTATTCTAAAATCCAGTTAATTAGATAAGACTAAATTAACTAGTTCTTTATTAATGCATTGTCCAGACTAAAATTTATTTAAAACCAATTAAACGATTAATTAGATAGTAAATTTTAAACCCTAATTAATAAGAAATTAGGGCGGGTCTCTGCGATCTTTAAAAAAATAATTTTTACTAATTTAAACATGCTATTTTAAGCTGTAGTTCCTCAATTAAGACTTATGGCCTAATTAATTTCTAATTATGACCCAATTAAGTTCGAATTATAATTAAAATCACCTATTTTTCTTTTCAGCTGGAAATGGCTAACCCTCAATGTCAACGAACGTCGAAAAATTCCCATCAAAATCATAATCAAAACGTTTTCCTCGGGAAAACCGGAAAAAATGGTGCAGAAATGCCTAAATGATTTGGGTCTCGGAGGGGATAAGGTGCGTTTTTTAAGAATAAAAAAAATACTTCTATGCGACTGATTTTTCTATTTTTCTCCCCCCTTGAAAATGATTTTTCTTCTATTTTTTCACTTTACTTTCTCGGTTATGCATTGTTGTGCTGTGGTTGGTCATGCTATCTTTATTTTTTAGTTTTTAAATATTTTTTTTCTCTGAAATTTTCAGATTTTTGTAAAATTTTAAAAATGCTGAAATTTCTAAAAAAAAAAATAATCACACAGCACAATAATCAATAAACCAAAAAAATTTGTTTTTGAAAATTTGAAACCTCCTAAATTTTAATTTTTTGCATTTTTATATTTTGATGTTGTGGAGTTTGTGGATTGTTTTGTAGTATACACCAGTACGTGCCATCAACAGATCAATGGGCAGGAAGATTCGAAGTTTTTACAAATGCAGTCAGAACAAGACGAGAAAGGTTTGGATATTGATTCGTTTTTTTCTTCTTGGGGTTTGGAGATGGATTTTTTTTTTGGAAAAAGTATTAGAAGTAGGCTATAAGTTGGTTTTTCGAGGTTTTTACCATTATTTTTGGATTCGGAATGGTTGATTTAGTTTGAAATGACACCCATTGTTATGGGGTTTTGGACAAATTTTCAAAAGTGCACCATAGGGGCACCATTGGTGTCAAAAATGGGTCTCTGTGAAAATCTAACAATATGGGTGTTTTTCAACAAGATTTAAACATCAGGATTCTGAATATAATACTGAAATTTTGATTTATGTTTAGTTTTGATGATTTTCAAGGAAAAACTTATATTTAAACTTATATTTTCTCAAAAAGTTAAAAAAAACCAGTTAAAACATTTATTTTACAGTGTTTTTACAATTATTTTTGGAATCAGGATGACCGATTTGATTTAAAAGACACCCATAATGATAGGAATTTGAAAAATAAATAAAAAAGTACCTTTTTGGATACCATGTGTATTAAAATTTGATTTTAACGAAAACCTATCAATATGGGTGTCGTTTAGAAGCCAACAATTCCAGGATCTCAAATTTGATGGTGAAAATTGTTGATTTTCCAGAAAATTCCATCTTCAGACCAGTTTTTACACTAGATATTGTGATGCGCATGTATTCATTGCATGAAATTCTTTAAAACTAGGATTTTTTTGAAATCGCCTAATAATTAAGAAACCGAATATTCATATTTTCAGGAACGCGAAGAGCTGGATGTTGAAATTCTAACGTTTGAAAAATTTCTAAGACTTTATAACAAAATTTGTCCAAGGACTGAAGTACAGGAATTGTTTGTGAAGTTGTGAGTTGTTTTTTTTTGTTCTCAAGATTCTTAAAATATGTTTTTTTTAATTGCAGAAGTGGACAAAAAGAGTACCTGACAAAAGATAGGCTGATCAATTTTTTGAATGAAGAACAAAGGGATCCGAGATTGAATGAGATCCTTTTTCCATTTTTTGACCCACCGCGGACACATCAATTGATTTCGAAATATGAAACGGATAATAATTATATTGAAAATGGTAAAAAATCGATAAAAAATTTGAAAATAATATAAAAAAATTGCAGGGAAAATGTCCGGTGACGCATTTTTGAGATTTCTAATGTCTGACGAGAATCCTCCAGTGTTTTTGGACAGGATCGAATTGTTCCAAGATATGGATCAACCATTGTCACATTATTATATCAATAGCTCACATAATACGTATTTGACGGGTCGACAGTATGGTGGAAAGTCGAGTTCGGAGATTTATCGACAGGTTCGGGACTTTTTATGTCACAGTTGGGGCTAAAACCTGGTTTTTCAATGGTTTTTTTAGTATTTTTGAAATCAGCATGCCCGATTTATGTTAAATGACACCCATAATGATAGGGGTTTGAACAAATTTTCGAATAGTGTACCATTTTGATACCATTGGTACCAAAAATGTATTTAAACCGAAACCAAACAATATGGGTGTCTTTCATCAAGAAACAAGCATCAGGGTTCTGAAAATGATATTGTCAACTAAAATATTCTTGATCATTGCGTTTGAGGGCTGTCCAACCTCATAGACGCTCCGCAAGCACGCACACGGCTGCTGATACACGCTGGAAAATTGGCGGGAAAATGAATTTTTAAAATTTTCCAGTGTGTTGAGTGTCGGCAGCCGCGTGCGTGTCTGCGGAGCGTCTGTGGGTTTGAGCGGCCTTCAAGGCGCAATGACCAAGAATGACAATAATGAAAATTATTCTGGTTTTTCCAGTTTTGAAAGAGAATTTTGCATTAAAAAAATGCTATTTTTCAGGTGCTTCTCAGTGGTTGTAGATGTATCGAACTAGATTGCTGGGATGGTACCGGAGAAAACAAGGGTGAACCCATCATCACACACGGAAAAGCCATGTGTACCGACGTGTTCTTCAAAGACGTTCTGTACCAAATCCGCGACACCGCATTCGCCAGATCCGATTTCCCGGTGATTCTCTCGTTCGAAAATCACTGCAGCAAATCGAATCAATTGAAAATGGCGAAATATTGTACGGATATTTTCGGCGATATGCTCTTGTCGAAACCTTTTGACGAATTCCCACTCGAACCGGGAGTTCCCCTACCGTCCACGAATCGTCTCCGTCGAAAGATTCTCATCAAGAATAAGCGATTAAAAGCGGATATTGAACGCATGCAGTTGGAGCAATTTCAGCGAGGCGGGAAGTTGGATGAGGAGGATGAGTTGACAGAGACACCGGAAGTTGTTGGAGAGGATACTGTATCACCACGTAGGTTTTTATTTTTTTTTATCTCTAATGGACACGCGACGCGAGCCGGCTCGCTTCGCGTGTGTATTTGTTTAGTTTAATATTATTATTTGAATACTAACAATCACAAATAGTCGTTTTTCACAAATATGATTTATTGATTTTTTGCAAAAATCAAATTTTGATGTGGTTTTTTTTGGTTTTGCTTTAAAAGCGTTTTCTGCAAAAGATTAAAGGTTACGGTAGCTGAAAACATAAGGATTACTGTTGTTCAAACATTATGAGGTTACTGTAGCTCACGTTATCCGCGTTGCCTTATTTTTGAATTAGGATTACTTGAATTAGCAACTACTAGAGTAATAAATTAAATTTAAATTTTAGAAAAGTCTACAGTAACCCGAATTTTACTTTTTTTAAATAAAAGAATTTGTCGATCCTGCTTGAAATTGGCTTTTTTTATCAGTTTACGCTTTATTTGCCCACCCAAAATCCCCAGAACGAAAAACACCAAAAAAATACCGAAAAATGCTTAACCCATCCAACCCATTTCTCCCATTTTCGCAGAACCAGGTGGTGGTGGTGGTAACGCACCAGACGCGACAACCAATTGTCAACAAGTGACAAATGACGGAGATGACAACGATACGACAGATGATGACGATGATCCGTCGGTGGCGACGTCACTGAACGCGATGATGAGTAACGCGACACCACGACTGGACAGTCCAACGGTTGCCACGACACCGTCGACACCGCGAAACTCGCTGGACATACGTGGACTGGCGGTGTCGCAGGTGAAGTCGTCGAATTCGCCGAACTTCTCGTCGTTGCGTCAGAAGTTGTCGTTTAAGAATCGGGGTAAGGAATTTTTTAGAAATTAGGGGAAAAGCATGAAGCACGTTTTTTTCTTTAGTTTTTTCTTGATTGCACATTTTTTCCACGGATTAAATTTTGACACTAACAGATTTTCAGAACTTTTTGCTTTTGTAAGGTGGCTTATGGAAAATTTATGAAAAAATGTATTAAATTCAAAAATTTCAACTTAGTTTTATCGAATATTCTCTATTTCTCTCACTATCTTCTTATCTATGGCCGTTTCTTTTTCTCTCTATCTCTCTCATTTCTTCTCGATTTCAGCCGGTGATCAAAGAGCTCATCCAGAAGTGGATCCAGCCACAATTCCCGGACCATCTACGTCATCTCTCACCGCTGGACCGTCGTCGATCTCGTCGCCTTGTACATCAGCAAGTGTTGTCATCAATTCGCTGGCACCGGTGACTGGAGGCGGCGGCACACCGACATCGTCGACAGGAGGACAATCCATTAATGTCACATTTGCGCCGACGACTGTTGTGGCGGCGGCGGCCGCGGCCGCTGCGAAAGCTGGTGAGTTGGTTAGAGGCGTGGGGAGGCTTTTTCCTATCGCTTTGTTTTTCCAACTTCTTTGGGAAGGGTTTGATAATGTTGGGAAAAATGTCCAAGAGAACTACGAATGTTGTTCTCTGAAAATATGCCTGGTTAATGGCAATGAGTGAAGAGGAAAAATCCATAATAATAGGAGGTCCGAAATACAAGCACAAAGTGTAAGATCCTATTAGAACCATTTTATAAATCCTAATTATATTTTGTGTTATATTGGTAGTAATTAGTAGTAATTTTCATCATAAGGCCTTTATTGAAGCTCTAATTAGTTTATCCTAATTAAGGACAGTAATTAACAGTACAACCCAGATTGTTATACCTAATTTAGAGGCTAATTAGGAAACGTTAATTGTCAAACTATAATTACACGAACTTAATTATTTAAAGGCGCATTTATGATGATCTTATTATTAACTTTTCATTTGCCTCCTAATTATCAGGCCCCTAATGAATAGACCCTAATCGAAGTACCCAAATTAAGGTAACCTAATTAAGATCCTTAATTAACCTACCTTAATTGATGTCTCCTAATTATGAGACCCTAACTAAGGTTCTTAATTATCCTTCCCTAATTGTGGTCTCCTAATTATGAGATCCTAATCAAGGCACCTAATTACCATTACCTTTGATCCCAATTTTTTTTAAATTAAAATTTTTCCAGGCGAAGCAAAAGAAAACGATGAAGCACACCCGGAACTGAAGCAGAATTTCATCTCGAAAAATTTGAAAGGTTTTGGATTTTCGAAAAAACAGGTACTTTTGACAATTTTTTTTGAGACATTCTTTTTTATTGATTTTCTTCTACTTCTTCTCTGCCTGCGTTTGATGTGTGATTCTGAAACATACACTTCTCGTTTATTATTTTTTTTTTTAAAGAAAAGAAAATTATTTTTAAAATAATTAATTAATTAAATACTAACTATCACGACTTCTCCGATCATTGAGTTATTTAATTAATTTTCATTTAATATTGATTTTTTATTATTACGAAATTATTACAAAAAACAGCTTGAAAGTGGACAACAATTGCAAGTTGGAGGATTAGGAGGAGATTCTGATGGTAACAGATCGCTGAAAATTGAGAAAAGATCGTTTCGAATGAAGAGAGGAGGTGGTGGCGATGAGATGCACTCGGATTCGGCGGCTCTCATCGATTTTATGAGGACGGCGTCGAGTAGGAAGAAGAAGGTTAGGCGAAGGGGCGCGCGACAGTTTTGTTTTGGGGGGGAGATTTTGGATTTTGGTTTAGGAAAATTATTTTTTAAAGATTTTGTTATAAATATTTGTGTTTTTCTGAATAAAAATAAGAAAATTGACTTTTTCGCATCATTCCGATTCCTTTGAGCTCCATATTTGCCAGATTTCCGTATGTTTTCAAATTTTCGTGACGAGACCCAAAAAAGGTCAAAAAATGTTTCCTGGGTGTCTGAGAAACCGGCTTGTTCTGCTCTTTTACAATTTTTGACTGAAATTTGTAAATGTTGAAAAGAATTTGTTAAAGATCGGTTTCATCCCAGACCAAAATTCCAAAATCCCAACCAAAATGAAACTTTTAGATTTAATTTACTAGATGTCCTTATTTTATGCATGTCTCACGTTTTATATTAACAAAATAATAATAACCATGCCTTTGTTACTTTTTTCTGTTGATTAACACTTGTTTTCCTCTGAAATTGTCCTGAAAATCCAACTAACCTGATGAAAAGTCCTTTTCCTTGAAAGTTTGTCGTCTTGCACGGTTTTGTTTAAATTTTTTTAAATATTTTAGTTTTTCCTAATTTTTGCAACACTTCACTAACACCTGCATTCATTTTTCTTCAAAATCTCGATTTTACCCGTTGATTTGATTGATTATTGATTTTCTGCCCCTTCTCTATTTTTCCTCCTGCTCTCTTTTTTCTATTCTCGCCCTAACCCAGAGCTCCCTAAAACATGTTTTTCAAAAATATTTCCTTGCTTTACTTTTAGAATTAAAAAAAATTTAATTCTTAGAGAATTCGACGAATTGTTGTCAAATTTGATGCAAAATATGCAAATTGTCGTCAAATTTCATGCAATTTAAAAGAATTCTGCAAACTGTCGTCAACTTTGATGCAATTTTGAAGAATTCTGCAAATTTTCGTCAAATTTGATGCAATTTGAGAGAATTCTTCAAACTGTCGTCAAATTTTGGTGATATTTGAAGAATTCTGCAAATTGTCGTTCAAACTGATGCAAAAAGTGCAAATTGTCGTCAAATTTTATGCAAAATGTGCAAATTGTCGTCAAATTTTATGCATTTTGAAATAAATCTGCAAACTGTCGTCAAATCGGGTGCTATTTGAAGAATTCTGCAAATTTTCGTCAAATTTGATGCAATTTGAGAGAATTCTGCAAACTGTCGTCACATTTTGGTGATATTTGAAGAATTCTGCAAATTGTCGTTCAAACTGATGCAAAAAGTGCAAATTGTCGTCAAATTTTATGCAAAATGTGCAAATTGTCGTCAAATTTTATGCATTTTGAAATAAATCTGCAAACTGTCGTCAAATCGGGTGCTATTTGAAGAATTCTGCAAATTTTCATCAAGTCTGATGCAATTCGACAATTCTATCAAAAAAAAAACCCAGAAAGCCTTAAATGTTGTGTTTCGGTCCACGTTTTCTCTTTAGTGTCTTCAATTCAGACACTAGTCATTTTTTTTATTTTTTCGGCCCCACCAACTCTTCACCCCGTGTTCAAACACCCTTGTGTGCACAAGGCTTTCCTTATTTTTTTAAATTAAAAAAATACACACACAATTCAGAAAAAAAGAATCTGAGAATTTTTCAAAATTAGCCTTTTTTCCAGCCAATTCTAACGAAAGAAGAGGAGGAGCGCATCTTTGCCGAATATCACTATACGGGAGCGACGACGAATATTCATCCACTGTTGTCATCGTTGATCAATTATACGCATCCCGTGAAATTTTCCGGGTTTGATGTGGCTGATGGTTAGTTTTTGAGTTTTGGGACCTAATTTTTAAAAGGAATTTTCAAATTTTTTCTAAGTGTGCACTAGGTGCAAAAAGGGGCGTGACTTTAATTGGAAAGTACTGCGTTTAGTATTTATTCATAAATTTCCCATATTTCAGCAAACAACCTCCACTTCCACATGTCATCATTCTCGGAATCAACCGGTCTAGGATACCTAAAACAATCGGCGCCCGAATTCGTAAACTACAACAAACGACAATTGAGTCGGATCTATCCGAAAGGCGCGCGAGTGGATTCGAGTAACTTTCTTCCGCAAATCTTCTGGAATGCCGGATGTCAAATGGTGTCGCTGAATTTCCAGACGCCCGATGTTTATATGCAATTGAATATGGGAAAATTTGAATATAATGGAGGATCAGGATACCTGTTGAAGCCGGACTTTTTGAGAAGGCCGGATCGAACTTTCGATCCGTTTTCGGAGTCGCCAGTCGATGGGGTGATTGCGGCGCATTGTAGTGTGAGAGTGATTTCGGGGCAGTTTTTAACGGATAGGAAGATTGGGACATATGTTGAAGTGGAAATGTACGGATTACCGACGGATACCATAAGAAAGGAGCATAAAACGAGAGTGATACCTTCGAATGGACTCAATCCGGTTTATAATGAAGATCCTTTTGTTTTTCGGAAAGTGGTTCTACCAGAATTGGCGGTTCTTCGGTTCGCAGTCTATGATGAAAATGGAAAGCAGCTAGGTCAACGGATCCTACCGCTAGATGGGCTCCAAGCAGGATATCGTCATATTTCCCTACGTTCTGATACCAATCAAAGCTTCATCCTTTCGCCTGTTCTTTTTGTTCACATTGTTATTAAGACCTACGTTCCAGATGAGCTTAGTGGTGAGTTAAAGGATCCATTCCTTGGCGGGCCACTTTTTACAAAATCTCCAATTCGTTTCAGGTCTTGTTGACGCGTTGGCAGATCCGCGAGCATATCTCTCCGAACAGAAAAAGAGACAAGAAGCCCTTGCACACATGGGAGTAGACGATTCGGACATTGTTGAAGTACCAAGTGCTAATAAGAATGTTGTGGCGAAGAATGTTAAACAACCACCAAGACAAAATGGATCATCGGCCGATCTTTTGGGGTAATTTTTGTTTATATTGAAATTTTGAAAGTTTTAACGCTTTTTGAAATTGATACCGAAATTTAGACGAGTCGTTTGACACCCATATTTATAGGGTTTTGCCTGGAAAACTTTTTTGAGTACATTTTTGGGTCTTGACAAGAAAATTGCCAAAGTTTCTGGAACCTAGGTAATATGGGGGTCAAACGAACCGTAAGAATGAATGCAAAACGAATTTGAAGACATTTTCTCAAAAAATGTTGGTTTTAGCAGCAACTCGGCTCCCGGAACAGCAAGAAGTGAGCCAACATCTGCGATGAGCTCGAGCTCGTCAAGACCAGCGGCAGAACAAGCGGCACCAGTGGCGGTGGATAAGTTTAAGGTTGGTGTTTTGATGATATTTTGGGAATAAAATTGATGACTGGGATTTAAAAATATAGAAAAATACTAAAAAATTAGGCGTTCACGAATTTCTTACGTCGTTCACCGACGCCGCAGCGGAAAAATACCGATGAGGGTAGTAGTTCAACGGAGACGTCAAAAAATGCGGCCGGAAGTTCGTCGGCGGCAGATAGGGATAAATTGCAGGTTAATGGATTGAATCCTTTAGAGTGGATGTCATAATTTTTGACTTTTTTCTTTGTTTCCCGTTTTTTTTATTAGGTTATGAAAAATGCACGAGATCCTAAATACCATGAATGAAAAAATGGAATCCTTGCAAAAAATGGAACAAAAATTCGAAAATTCTGAAACAGTGAAATTTTGTTCTAATTTTTCTCATTTTTCGAAAGGCGTATAAGTTTTCTCCAAATTGATTGGAATTTGGCGAAAATTTTAAATCGTGAAAAGTAATCTCCCACAAACCCGTTTTTTGAACGTATTTTCAGCCCCCTACCAAAAAAATCGATATTTTCCGTTTTTACAGGTTGACCCAATTGATGTCGAAGATTTGAGACGTGACAAAGCGTTTATGAAATTGTTGAAGAAATTCCAAAAGGATTTGGATGATTTGAGGAAAAAGCACCAGAAACAAAGGGACAGTATTCAGAAGCAGCAGGTTTGCGCATTTTCTCCAGATTTTCCAGAATTCGTTCTCAATTCACCTTTGTCGCCTACTTTTCTTACTTTCATTTTATTTTTTAGTAGAAATCGTCGCATTTTCTATTTTTCACTTGAAATAACATCCGGGAGCTCCCCCCCCAGCTTATTCTAAAAAATTTACACACACACACACAAAATTTAGCCAATCCAGTCTCGCCGTAACTCGTCTATAGCTTGGATCGTAAGTTTTCTTGTGGTTTTTTTTTCCGAAGACATACTAAAAATTTTGCAGTTTTTTTTAAATGCTTTTAAAACCTTTCCTTTGTACTGAAAAATAATTTTATGTTTTTGTTATTGTTATCGCTCCGAAGTCCTTTGTTGCTATTGTGTTCTAATTGGGAGATATCTGGGAGGTATCAGGTTATTTATTGATTTTTTCGGTTTAATATTGCCAGAATCGTTTTTTCCGCATTATTTCCAGTTATTTGAGCCCCACATTGCCTTTATTTTGAGAACTTTGGAAATTTTCGTGGCAGGACCCTAAAATAGTTTTTGGGTTGAACATTTACAATATGGGTGTCTAACGAACCGGCTTGATTGCCTGGTTTTGAATTTTTCAATAGAACTTTAATATTTTCAAATTTTTTTCGAAAATTGTGGAATTTTCCGGTTTTTCAACGATTTTAGAATTTTGTTTCAAAATTTCTTAATATCGGGCTTCACAACCAATGGATATCGATTCCTCTCATCATCACGATTCATTTGAGTCCCATATTGGTTAAGTTTCGAAAAAGTTGAAAATTTTCGTTTTGAGACCCGAAAACGATTTCCATATGTTACAAAAACACAGATTTTTTGAAATCTGAATACCTCCATAATAAATGTATAATTCTAAACGCTTAAAGCCCCTCTATGTTTTGTTTTTATTGAGTTTTTTCTTGTAAATTCTCACCTCAATGTTCTCCTTGTGGCTTCTTCTAAAAATTGTTCGAATGTCCTGTCTCATCCAACATGATCATATTTGTCGTTAAACGCCATCTGTGTACGTCTTACTATTAAAAACCCGCCTGAAAAGATGTTGAAGAGTTCTAATTACCGAATAACCCATAATCACCCATAATTAACCCTTGATATTTCCAGCAAACCAATGTGGATAAGCTGATAACGAATAATCGGCGATCGACGAAAAAAGAGAAAGGATCGAGAAGATCGCTGACCGCTTCGGTTTCGAGTGGATGTGGGACTTCGTCGTCAACTGGGACCATTATCACGGTGTCGACGTTGCCAGGAGGTTGTGGAGGTGGAGTGCCGGGTGGTCCAGGATCTGATGGTACTGGATCACCGGCGACCGCTGCTGGAAGTCCGGTACCGACCAATGATTTGATTAATAATGATCGGGTGGGTATTGTGGATCCTTTTATTGATGGGGTCTTATTTGTATAACTTACAATTTTTTGACTAATTTATCTTCAAACTGTATTTATTTTTAATTTTTGGATTTTATTGACCACGCTCCATTTGAACTGCAATTTATAAGGTCGTGCGCCTTTAAAGTACGACTTCTATGAGCATGTTCCTTTAAAATACTAATTTTGAATGATTATTTCCCTTTAAAAATCAATTTCTAAGACCATGTTCCGTTAAATTCCAATTTCAACTGCAATGTTCCTTTAAATTTAAATTTCAAGTTCATGTTCCTTTAAATTTGAAATTAAAAAGGTAAACTAAAATTTTCCAAAGCAAAACCATGTTCCTTTAAATTTAATTTCTAAATTTCAATTTTTTCCAGGTTCGCTCACTAGTAACCTCACAAACCGGCGAATGGTCAGCAATGGTCCGTCGACATGATTGTGAAGAGTTTGAGCTGAAAAAGACGCAGTTAAAAGAGCAATATGACCTTCTGAAGTAATTTTGTTGTCTTCTTCTTCTTCTTTTCACTCAAAATCCCCAAAACATTTAAGGAAATTGATGGCCGAAGCGCAAAAGAATCAAATGCAGGCGCTGAAATTGCGGTTAGAGGCGGAAACGAAGGATTTGAAGCAGACGCAGACGAAGAAGAGTATGGAGGATGCGAAAGTTATTCAATTGGTGAGACTTTGAGATTTTTTTAGAATTTTTGAAGGGGTTTTTTTTAGGATAAGGGTATCAAAACGAAGGCTGAGAGAGATCGAAGGGTGAAAGAGTTGAATGAGAAGAATTTGAAAATGTTTGTGGAGGAGAGAAGGAGATTGGCGATGAAGTGAGTTTTTTGGAACTTTTTTTGGGATATAGTTTTGGAAATGATTGTTTCAATGAATTTTTAACATGATTATTAGAATCAGCATCTCATGGCGGTTCGTTAGACACCCATATTCATAGAATTTCGAGAGAAAACTAATTTGAGTAGATTTTGGGTCTCGACACGAAATTTTTAACATTTTTGAAAAAACTACTCAATATGGGGCTCAAATTGCTCCCAAAAATGAGATAAATCAGAATATCTTATCGAAACTTCAAAAAATTTATTTATAAATTTTCCAGATCCCAAAAACACGAAGAACAATTATCAAAACGTCATCAAGACCAGTTGGAACAATTGGAGAAGGATTTCCAGAAATCTCTGGAACAGGAAGAAGCACTTTATAAGGAGGATCAGTTGGCTGCACAGCCGTCATCTGTTGTTTAAGAAAAAACAAATCATTTTATTCATTTTCGTTTATTTTATTTTTAATTTTAATTTTTTTTTTAGATTTCCCGCATTAGAAGGCCATTACAATGAGATTTTAAAGTATAATTTATGAAATTTCTTGTCAAAATCATTCCAAATTTTCTTTAAAAAATATCCCGCTGATTGTAAACCTCGAAAACGTGTTTTATAGGTTAAATTTTTTATAAAAAGGCTTATTTTTAATTATTTTCAAAAAATAATTATATTATAATTAACATATAATTTTAGTATTTTGTAAATATTTATGCAGTATTTTTTATGTGTATGATTTGATTCCAATTTTTTCTGATTCTTGCCCCCCCCCCCCTTTTTTTTTCTAAATATTACTGGACATGACGAATGAAAATTTCATTTTATTTCTGAAATTATGATAAAGCTCGACGTCGCTTGCAGGTACCAGAAGATTCGGAGCATTCGAAACCGGCGGGACAACAAGAAGCGGTGTTGGGACAGCATGTTCCACCGGTGAATGGGCAACAACCTGGAAAATAATGATATAACTTGCGCATGATTAAAATTCATGGGTCTTGTTGTGAAAATCTGGAAAGATAATCACAAGACGGTTTGTTTGACACCCATATTGATAAGGTTTTGATTTAAATGCTTTTTTTGGGATTTTTCTGGTCTCGACACGAAAAATTGAAATTGTTGCAAACCCGGCCAATATGGGGCTTAAACGAACCGGGTAAACGAGGACAATTTTATTTTACAATTTTAATCGTTGAAAACTATCAGGTTTTAAAGAAATCGATAAAAATGTAATTTTGCTCGAACTTTTCATAAGGTTTTCTGACGAATCCTGCAAAATTGTGCGAAATCATCCGCATTTTCAACCCTACGCCTTTAAGGCGGTTCGTTTGACACCCATAATGATATGGTGACAATATTAAAATAATTTTTTTGGGTCTTGACACGAAAAAATTGACTTGATGAAATCCCTATCAATATGGGGCTCAAAAAGTCCGAAACTGTGTGAAAAATGCAAATATATTATTAATTAAATGAAAACTAATATTTTATTGTCTTATTTTGGTTCTCGACACGAAAAAGTGATTTTTTTCAAAAATATCATCATTATGGGACTCAAACGAACCAGAAAAATGTGGAAAAAACGAATTTGTTAAAATAATTAATTAAAAAATAACTCAACTTACCATACTGCTGATTCCCAATATGACAACATACTGCAAATTCATCACACTGTGTTGTTCGCTTCGCGTCACAAAGATTCGGTTCCAAACAATTAATCAATAAAATTTGGTTCAAAGCTGAAGATAAATATAACTTTAAATCAATCAATATTTCTCAAAACTAGTTACCAAGAAAAGTTACAAAAATCGATAATTGATTCATCATAATAAAGACGCGTGGGTTCACAAAATGTGCATAAATTCAACATTCTTCTATTGGAAAAGAAAAATTGATTAGGTTTTTGTCTATCAGCTTATTGTATTAGTTTCTTATCAATGAGAAAATTGAGTGAAAAAATAAATAAAAAATTTTATTGTTTTTTTGCTCTTCTTCTTCGTCAGACCGGACTGTCACAAAAACCACAACTTTTGGCGCATGTGAATTCGGCGACCAACGCGTGGTCGGATTTACAGCGGCCCGATGATTGGTAGGCTGTGCAGCTGGAAGAAAGAATAAATTGATTATGTGCCTTTAAAAAGGTGTTTTTTTATGTGCCTTTAAAAAACGTTACAGTAACCTGAGTCTCAAAATTCTAAGAAAACTTAGTCCAAAATTATGATTTCATTTACTATCGAAAAACCAACAGCAACCTGGATCTTGAAAAAAATTAAAATTAATAATTCGAGCTACAGTAACCACTGAATTCAGAAAATTGAAATATAAAATAGTATCGTACTTGAAATTAGAGTAACCCAACAATTATAGAATTCCGGAGTAGTTAAGTAAAATCTACAATAACCCGAGTTTCTTATTATTAAAACTACAGTAATCCGAAATTATCCTAAAAACCAAAACTACAGTAAGCCGATGTTATTACACTCAAAAGTACAGTAATCTGAATAGCTGTAGTATTTTGTATTTTTACTGTTGAACAAATATTTTAGAATTTTTTTTCAAACGAAGCAAATAATCAAAACTTCTACAGAAACCCTCACTCACTCAGAAGCAGAGAATCGATCAGCACACGGTGAAACTTGTGAAGTTCCACAAAGACCCAAAGTCATAGCACACATGACTTTTAACTGTGAATTGGTGTATATTGTGCAAGTTTGATTATTGGATTTTAACTGCTGACAAGTGTTTGCATCTGTCAGATCTTCACAAGTGGAAGCAGTTACGTTGGCTGAAAGAAAATTGTTGGGGATAGTCGTTTAAAGGGCACAGAATACCATATCTATAGGAAAACGTGTAGGTTGTGATGTAGTATCGATTGAATGCAATAATGGGCATTGGATTGATTTCACTTTCAATTACTTGACCGTTGAATTCATCACAACAGTATCGAGGTTGCGTCATGGTTTGATCCACCTTGACCCTGGGTTCGATCCCATTATAGGTGCATCCATAACCACACTGGGTATTGAATGTGGAATCGATACGGAATTCTATGGTTTTTCCAATGGGTGCCTAGAAGTCAGTAGCAAATAAAGATCATAAAATTGGTGGAATTTTCTACAATTTGGTATGAAAATCATAAAATTTATGAAATGTCGTCTATTTTGATACTAAAATCATAAAAATCGATGAATTTTTAACAAAGTTATGAAGTTTTGAAATTTCGGTACATTTCTCGTGTTCACCGCGAGAACCTTAATTTTGGCTCTCGTGGTGAACACGAGAAATTTTTGAAAATCTCAAAGCTTCATAACTTTGTTAAAAATACATCGATTTTTATGATTGTAGTATCAAAATGTAGGAAATTCTATATATTTTATGATTGCGTTTGTAATGTAACAAAAAAGTAAAAAACAACACCTGAATCCAATAGTAACAAAACATGTAGTCTAATCTTGCGCTAGCCGAATTTGTGGAGTCGCCAAATGTGAAAGATTCTTGTTGCCAACTATTAGAAGCATTCAGAATCTTTCCACAATTCGAAACCGTGCCAGGGAACTGATCACAAAGGGTACCACCATAACCATATGGACATAAGCATTGACTACAATTGTTAGGATTTGGATAGCCGCCGTTACCACAGCTCAAATCTGTGTCACAAAGACATTGATAATGAATATTCAACATTTTTATATCCATAAAAGTTACGATCCTTCCACCCATAGCATAAAGCATGTTAGTATCCTTCGGCACAATGGAATTCGCGCCACCGGAAGATATAAACGCATTTGTTGTATAATGCATAAAACTCGCATATTCATAATCGATGATATTTGTGGAAACAGCAGCTGTTTGGATGATAAAATTCCCCTGCAGATCTGGCGTGACATCCGTCAAATCGATGGTCACAAAAGAGTCACGATCGGATCTCATCTGTGTGTGGAAGACGCCTAGACAATGCGAGAATTCATGAGCGGCTGTGGCGTATGTTCCACAGCCCGAGCCGAGGGATAACGTTTGTTCACCGCCGATCATTCCAATGTTCGAATAGCAGCCAACGCCGTTGATTACCTGCAAAATGGGAGGGATTTCTTAAAGGTAGGGGTTACTTTGTTTTTCTGCAAATAATTCTGCTTTCTGAATTTGACTTTAGGTCGCGACGCAGACCGCCCCGCGTCTGACTTCCAATTGTTTTGGATGCGTTGTGACTTCTTCTGATCTCACCTTAACTCGATTAACTGCCGTTGAATTTTGCACAAATCGTATACAAGTCTGATTCATTATTCGTTGAGTTCCTCCTTGTACTGCACTCTGAGTTGTACTATCAATTCCAGCATCGAAATAGTAATAGACGGTTTTGTTGGGCCAAAACGGAGCTGCTGTTAAAATTTGCCGTTTTTTTCGGGAGCTTCCCACCGAGTTTGAATTCAAGTAGGCTGAGAGTTGTTCGCTGGGAATTTAAGAACGATTTTCGAAAATCAACAAAATAATCTCCTACTCGCTCAAATTAATGTCCCCTTCGAAGAGATAAGAATCTAGTCCGGCGTTGTGATTTATTTCGAACAGGTCCAATGACGGCGGATTTTGGGTCACATTTGCTTTTACATATTTCTGGAAAAGTGTTGCGGAAATTTTCAGTATTTTTGTTATATTTATTTGTTACCTTCTGCAACACTTCTGACTCTTTTTTCGAAAGTTTCCGAATATTCGATTTCTTCCGAAGTGTTTGAAGTCGTTTTTTTCGTTTCTCTGGTGTCGTTCCGGGCAAACTCTGAAAAAATATATTAATTTTTTCCGAAATTTATAAAATTTCCCACATTTTGATACTAAAATTATAAAAATCGATACATTTTGAACAAAGTTATGAAGTTTTGAAAACTTTGAAAATTTCTCGTGTTCACCACGAGAGCCAAAATTAAGGTTCTCGCGGTGAACACGAGAAATTTACCGAAATTTCAAAACTTCATAACTTTGCTAAAAATGCATCAATTTTTATGATTTTAGTACCTAAATATAGGAAATTTCAAAAATTTTACGATCTATTTAAGATATTTATGTTCTAGAGCCTCATTTGTCGTTGTATGTCAAATTATCAACTCACACTTCTCAGCGCGTCTCTCGCTTGTTTCTTGAGAACTGGTACAGCAGTGGTTGTACTCATGAGGGGTACTGCAGTTGTAGGAGGTACTGTAGGTTTCGTGGGTACTGTAGGTGTCGTGGGTACTGTAGTAGTTGTCAATGGGACCGTAGTCCTCTGCTCAGGTGGTGCCCAAGAAAACCATTTTAATTTCTGATCATTATTTTTCTACAACTGGAAAATTTTAAGGAAAAAATAAATGTTCCAAAAACCTAACATTTTGAAATGAATTAGAAATATTTAAAATTAATAAAAATATAATAAAAATGAACATTTAGAAGTGCCGAATTCAATAAAAATTCAATAACTTCCGCCCTTTTTTGACACATGTAGTAGTTCTCATTAATCCCCTCCGCTGGCCACCAATTTATTTTTGATCATTTCGATTTTTTGAACAAAATTATTAATCGAAATTTGTGAAAACAATAAAGTTTTCATGTTATCGAAAAGGAAAAAAAAGTTTGATAAGGATGAGGACAAATATTGCAAAGTGAGTGTGTCATAATAATTTTTTTATTTGATTTGATTTGAAATTGTTTTGTTTCGAAATTATTATTTTTTTTTAGAAATGGCTGAAAATCATGGATTTCAGCAAAATGGAGAGGATGATGGGGTTATTCATGTGGAGGTGAGATTTTGAATTCTTCAGAATTAAAAAAAAATCGGGTCTTTTTTTGGATGGTCTTAAATTTAGGCTTAAACTCAATATTTTGAGCTTGCAAATATATCATTTTAAAGTACTTTTCAAATGCTTTCCAATGGTATTAAAAATAATTTGTGACCCTTTTTCGAACCAGAGTTGTTTGCAAAAGAATGTCGGGAATTCAAAATCTTTAAAAATTTTCATGACCAATTTTTGAGGGTCTGAAATTTAGGCTTAATCTCAATATTTTAAGATGCAAACTGCCATTTTCAAAAAATTGTTATGCTCTTTCATATGATTTATATAGAGTTTCACAATCCGTTTTCTATTCAAGCTCCTTCGAATAGTATAAAATTAATGTTTTAATTTTTCTTCAGACCGTTGTTATTTTCAAAAAATTATAGATTTCGAAATATTACGAAATTGTTGAAAACATGTTTTTTAACATTCGAAAATATGACTTATCTCAGCTGTTTCTGGTCAAAAAAAATGCGTAATTTTAAAGAGAATTTCGTGATCTTTCAAATGGTACCCTAATTACATTTTTCAGACCACCCACGACGACAAAACACCGCGCAAGAAATCCGTCGAAATTGGCACGGCGACCACCCAAATTGTAATAGAGTAATACTTTTTTCTTCATTTTTCGCGGATCAACCCCACTATTTTCAGAACCGAGCCCCATAAAACACGTCGCGATTGTTGGGACGCAACATGGGATCTTTTAGGTACCCGTCAGTCGGAGTATATTCAATATTTGCGGCCAATTGGTGCAAGTTTGTTCAAAATGCAAGAATCTCTGAAAATCTTTCAATATGAACTCGAACGTGACGTCACGACTCGTACAACAGCCACCAATGCCATAAACACGGTACATGAGTGTATTAAGGAATTGAATTCGATTTCTGGTACGTTTTGTAATTCCGTAGCATCGTACTACTTAATTTCATAAAAATTATCCGAATTTTTCCATTTCGGGGGTTAAAAAATGTTTAAAATGAGGTGTAATCCCGTAGTATAGTATGATTTTAAGCGCACGACAACTTGAACATCCCACCAGATGAGCATGCAAACATTCGAAATGTCACTTATCAATTGGTACTGGTTGGAAGAATGATAGAGGAAATTGCGGCAAATGCACCGGTTGATAGTGCGAGATCCAGGAAAATATCATATTTGAATTTGAGGGCCGTTGTACCGCAGCAAGGAGGACTGGTTGGGGAATTGTTTCTTATTTTAAAAATATATGCATTTGAAGCTCTTTTTGAGCTCTATCGAATTATGTAAAAATAATCCCTAAATAATAGGAAATCAGATTTGCGGGTGCTAGACTAGACTCGGAAAATGTGGATTTAACTCAATTTAGTTAAATCCACATTTTCCGCGTCTAGTCTAAAAGCTTACAACTAGTTGTCAAGCTTTTCTTCACACAAATTCAAATGATTTTAGACTTTTTTGTAACTTCTTAGACCAGCGTAATTTGAGAAAAACTTAACCAACATTCTGGTTTGTTTTACTTCGAAGCTTTTAAAATTGTTTTTTTTTACTTTCATTATTTATAAGAACACGAGTAGATTTTTTTTTAAAAGAATTATCTCTGTTATTATACAAATAGTAAAATTAAACAACAAAAATAAAACACGTGGCTTTTGCTGAAACTTCTTGAATTTTCCAAGATTTTTTCTCGAAATTTTCAGAAAATTGTCAAAAAATTTAAACTTTTGTGCTCTGAAATTTTCAAAATTTTTGAACAAAAAAACATTTGAATATTGTAAATTATTGCTTTTATAAAAATTTTCAGAATTCCAATGACAATATAATTTTTGAACAAAAATTTCACACTTAATAATAATTCGTTTCTTTTTGAAAATTAATATGACATATTTAAAACTAAAAAATTCTAGAACTTTCCGGAAGGTTTTGGAATTTTTTAGAACATACTGGAATTTTTTGGAAGCTTCTGGAATTTTTTAGAAAATCTCCCCGAAATTTCAGACGAAACCAGACGATGAAACCAAAGAAGAACCAAAACATACCGCATCTGTTGTCGACATTGGAAGCCTTCGAGAATCGCTGACAAATTGCCATGAAGTTGTTGAAAATTTCATAAAATATATCGACAAGAAAACGGAACGACGTTGGTGGCTTCGAGATGTTATTGGTTTCACACAAGCCGCTGTCAAAGTCGCGCTTTTCATCAGTGCCGCAATTTCTGTCGCTTATCATGAGAATCAAATCGCTCCGATTATTACCTTGATTATTACTTGTATTCAGGTGAGGTGAAAAATTATTATATATTTTTTAAAAATATCTTGTAAATCCGTAGAATCGTATTTGTCAAAACCGATTTTTTGCAGGGTATCACCGAAGGTCTCGACCAATATTTCGTCAAGAAGAGAAGCCCAACAGATATTCAAATTACGATTCCAACGTCTGGGAACAAGAATTGAGTAATTAATGAACTAATTGATAAAAAGGAAATGCATTAAATTTCATCTTTCGATTCTGTTATGTTCTTTGTTTTGATGAAACTGATGAAAATAACACATTTTTGTTTTAAGAGGTTTGCTTTTTGTATAAAAAGGTCAAATTTTTTCTAATGACTTTATTAGGAATTGAAATGTTCTTAAAATTCATCTTCGCGTGTTCAATTCTCTTCGATTATTTTAGCAGTGCTCAATATTTTGGAAATGGTGGAGGTTGTGGTTGTGGGTAAGTAAATCACTACGACACTACGCATTTACGTTGCTATTTTCTTAGCATCAACTCTGTTTATGATGCTGAAAATTGGTGGATAGATAGATTTAAAAATTGCGCATTTTTTTGGCGCAAATTTCTTCATTTGGAAATAATTTGGAGCTTAGAAAATTGACTTTTCTTGTTTAAATTAATTTTGAAAAAAAATACGAATTTACATTGTTGTTTGGTGCTGAACTTTAGTTAACAGACTTAATTTTAAATTGAGCATTTTTTGAGTTTAAGATCAAACAAAGAAACATCTATTTCAGTATCGGAGGTTGCGGATGTGGACAACCAACAATAATTGTGCAACAAGCTCCACCACAGTACCATGGGCCACCACAGTTCCCAGGGCCACCAATGATTGGTCCCCCACCTCCGCCATCACCGCCGATGTATGCTCTACCACCACCTCCACCACCTCCAGGACCACAAGCCCAATTTCTCTATGCTCATGGCCCGCCCCCTCCTTCACCAGCGATGTATGCACCACCCCCACCATTGTATGCTACTGCTCCGGCGGCACATTATTCTGGAGTGGTTTATGGATAATTTTGCGATTTTTACTCTTTCACTTTACCGTTTGGTATAAAAATCTTTAAAAAATTACATTTTTTAAAAATTAAACCAAAATTGGTAGAGAAAATCCAATTTTCGCATGCTTTTTCGAAGATATGAAACCTTGAAAAAATTATGAAAATCGAGAGGGATGAGGTCACTAAAACGCGAACAACTCAAAAAGTTCTAAACCTTTTGGGCAAAAAATCAAAATATGAATTATCTGGAACCTTTTCCAAATATTAAAACTAAAATGGATCAGAAATATCGATGTTAACGTACTCTTTCAAGGTGTTCAAATTCGGAGAAAATCGATTTTATAGAGGGGGGAGGGGACACCAAAACATCAAAATCTCAATAATTTAAGGTTATTTAGAGCTAACAATTTGTAGAATAATTCCTTGATCTTTCTTCTACATCACAAAACTAAAATCTACAGCGAGTTCCAATTATAACTTAGTTTCTGAACCACCCGAAATAAAGAAGATTTTCCCATTGGAAGAGTTCAGTGTTCACTAAAACATCACAATTTTCAGCAAAAATCTTTTTCAGAGATGGCCAAAAATTGGTTAACCCTTTCTTTGAGATTTTTCCCATATCACAATCTCACATTAGAAATGTTCGATCACTCAAATTCCTTTCATGTTTTTTTTCGAACATATAACTTTTTTTTTGCTTTTCGCATAAGTAAGTACAAACATTGCAAAAAAATGTCATTCACATTTCCTTGTTATAAAACTGAATATGAAATTATAAAAAAAAAGAGATTTCGCGAAAAAAAAAGCGGAAAAAGTTGTTAAAAACAATAAAAAACCAAGGCTACAATCACATTATTTCGCGCTGAGCGCACAATCAAAATTGGTTTTCCTTCTCCACCATATTCCAAAAGACGCAGATTTTTTTTCAGTGAAAAAAACGCCTCTCAAAATTCCACTTCCATTCCAATGAACATCTCGCTTGCGCAATCCGTCCACAACAACGAGACTTATCAATTGTTCGAGGCGTCGTTTTTCGAATGGCCCGTTTTGATAGCGGTCGTCCCGATTTTCTATATTCTACCCACGTTGGTTATCATATCACGCATTTTTTATATTTATTGTCAGACGGTTTTTACGTCGAAGAAATCGGCGATTAATGAGCATATTTTTTTGGTTTTATCGTTGGCACAATTTATGGTGGGTAATTGTTTTTTAAATTGAAAATTGGGGAGGCGTACATAAGTAGGATACTGTCTTTAGAGGTACTTATGTTAATAATATTGTTAGATCAATCGGAAATCCGATTTTTTTAATACCAAAATAATTACGAAAAATACTTTGCACTCGGAACTTTGGTTTCAAAGTCACAAAAAAAAGTTTATATCAATGCTTCGGCTGAATTTAATTTAGTTTTTTTTCTAATTTACTATAGTGAACCGATTGGTAAGAAAAAAATTGAGCACGACAATTGAAAGCTGAACGCAAAAAAATGAGGGAACGTGGCTATTTTGCAATTGTGCGGCGCGCTTTCGAAAAAATCGATATCTTATCGTACAGTGTAGACATAATATTTGATTTTATATCGGTATTACAAAACTTGAGGCCCGCGTAAAGTTCTCCAACAAAAATTTATAGAATTAAAATAAGTAAGACACTGTCTTTAAGCCAACAATGACATTAAAACACATTTCACCGTCTAGTTTATAATATTTGAAGTTGGTCATTTAATGCTTCAATGAAAACAAAATAAAACAAGATTTTTGAGAACTTTCCGCAAATTTTGAAGTTTTTCACTTGACTTGTTATCAGCTAGACATCTTTGTGTGCGTTTGCGTAAAGGTTTTTGAAATATCAATTCTCGTTTATGAATGTGGCTTTTCCTATTCGTAATTAAAACTGTAGTTTTAAAATAAATTAAAAATACAAAAAAATCAGCTCTAAAATTTTTTTTTTTTGCCGAAAAAAATGTTTCCAGAAAATTGTAATATTTCAAATTTTCTCTAAAATGAGCACTACTGAAATCTCAAAACAAGTGTTGAATATGTTCAGAATTTGTATTATTTCAGCATCAAAATAATACTGTAGAAATTGAATTTTGGTAGAATTTCAGAAAAGTTTGAAAATGAGTTCGAAAGAACTCGAATTCGAATAATTTTTTACTCAAATTAGCAATTTTTAAAATTCAAAAAGTTACGCATTGAATATTTTCGAAATCTACATAATTCCAGCTTCAAAATTAACCATAAAATTTCAATTTTGATGGATTTTCAGAAAAGTTACAAAAGTTTGAAAAAGTGGCTTCAATTAAAAAAAACTAGTTCATATTCAATATTCGAAGTATCATATCTTTTCTGAAAATCCTCCAGAATCTGAAATTTTTAGATATTTTTGAAACTAAAATTATGAAAAACTTTAAAATAATACAATTTTGAATTTTTTGAATTTAAAAAATTAATTCTAGAGAAAATTTATAAGCGTTCAAGGAAATTCGAAGTAATCATTTTCAAACTATCATAACTTTTCTGAAAATTTCCCAAAATTTAAAATTTATAACACGTTTTAAAGCTGGAATTATGAATATTCTGAAAATACCTGTAATTTCAGAAGTGTTTATTTTAGAGCACAGTCATGAGCAATTAAATTTTAAAGAATTTCAAACGCTTTTTTAATTGAAGCCCATATTTCAAACGTTTGTAGCTTTTCAAAAAACTCCCCAAATTCGAAATTTTATGTCTCACTTTGAAGCTAAAATCAAGAAGATTCTGAAAATTTGAAATTCGAAATTTTTTGAATTTTTAAAAATACTAATTTGTGTAAAAATGTGTGAGAATTCGAATTCCACTTAATTTCTAAGCACTGATTTTAAAACTTCCATAACATTTCTGAAAATTCACCAAAATCTGGAATTTAGAGAAATGTTTGTAGCTGACGTTATGAGGATTCTAAAAGTGCGCAAAACATAATTTCGAAATTCAAAAAAGCATCCTCTCCATTTCCAGAGTTTTCTCTATTTCTTCGCCGATTATCTAATGCTCCGTCTACCGGCGACCGGATTCTTCACCGCCTGGTGTGCCAATTCCGAACCCAATCACTATCTAAAACTCATTTTCTTCTTCACCTTCTATTTCAACTACTCCGCCATGGTTTTCCCGTTCCTTTTGTGCCTTTTACGTCTGCTTTTGATGCTTTTCCCGAATACTCATATGCGGGTGAGTAATATTTAAACGACGTGTGGGACAATAAAAGTTACGCAACTAAAAAAAAATACTAATATAATAAATTGAATGAGATTTTCCGGGGAACAATTATATTAAATCAAAAGAATATTTCCCTTTTTTTCTCGTTACTGATCTTTGTTTGACTGATTTTAAGCTCAGTTCTCTGAAAATTTAATCAATTTTCGAACGTTTGCAAACAAATTTTTGTTTATGTGAACTTTCGTCGAAAAAACGTGATTTTCGGGAAATCTATTTAGTTAGGTACGATATTCCGCACGTACGCTCTAGTTTTTGGCCTACATATAGCGTTCTAGTACGATGCTACGGAATTACGTTAGACAAAGGGCTTGAATGATATTTTTTCAACAAATAAAAAATTCCGCTACGATGCTACGTTAGTACGGTAGTATATAAACTAGCGAAAATCCAAAAATCGTCAAAATTCAAAGAAATTAAAAAAAAATGTATCCAAATCAGCTTTTTTTGCACAATTTCGGTACGATGCTACGCTAGTACGGTAGTATGTAATCATGCGAAAGCTAGGAAAATTTTTAAAACTCTCGAAATAAATTTCCCTACGATACTACGCTTGTACGACAACTTGTTCTTTAGCAGAAACCGAAGAATCTAAAGGTTTTTGAGCTGAAAAATGTTTTTTTTCGGCAAACACTCAAAATTTCGGTACTACGATTTTACACGATTACACCTGTGCACGGTTTAGCGGAAATATATACAATTTTCCTTCCAGATCAGCGGAAATCTTCTGAAAATCGTCATCCCTTTGACCATAATCTATCCAATTTGTTTCACATTTTTCCTAATTCCAGCCGTTGGATACTGTAGACAACTGGGTGGTCCCTACCCATTCGGTTCTGTTTCTATTTATTATGCTGGGAGTTTGTACGGGGTGTGCTAAATGTTTCGCTGTCACGAAAAAAAATGCAGAATATGTGATTTTCAGATGCATAATTCACCGATTCACTTAACGAACACTTGCTTCTGGATGGCTGCATGTTTATTTATAAATGTTATACTTTTTATTAAATTGAGAAAGGCGAAGAGTATGCAAAAGTGGGTTTATAATTTCAGCTTTAAAATGTGCTAAAAATTTCAAATTTTGGAAAAATTTCAGGAAAGTTATGATAGTTTGAAAATGATTACTTTAGTTGAATTATAACTTTGCTGTAAAATACTCAATTTTTAAAATTCAAAAAATTAAGTATTGTATTATTTTAGACTCCTCAGAATTTTATCTTTAAATTATCTGTAAATTTAAGATTTTGATGGATTTTCAGAAAATATATGATGACTCGAAAATTGAACTTTAAAAACAAGTTTTTAAAAAAATTGTAGCTCATATTTCAAATTTTTGTAACTTTTCAAAAAATTCCCCAAATTCGAAATGTTATGGCTCATTTTTAAGCTGGAATCATGAATATTCTGAAAATATTAAATACGAAATTTCTGAATTTTAAAAATTGCTAATTTGAGTGCAAAGTAATGAGCATTCGAGAACTTCTAGGCGCTAATTTTCAAACTTTCATAACTTTCCTGAAAATTTTTCAAAATCGAAATGTTATGGCTCATTTTGTAGCTGAAACGTTGAAGATTCTGAAAAATCCAAATATTTTATAGTACCGGACAACCAAAATCTACAAGATCCTACAAAGCAGAACTATCGCTAACCGTGACAACTGTATCAATGATTATGCCATATTTAACCTATTGCATATTTACAGTAATCCTCAATAAATCATTTATTTTAATATAAATACAAATTTTCAGATTTTCTACCTAACCGTACCTAGCCTAACCTACTATATGATGATAATTCGTCCGTTTGGAAACGACTGTGAAACAGTGATCGTTCCATGGGTATTTTTCCTAACACATCCGGTTTTTAAAGCCCGAAAAGCTTCAACCATTTCTGTATCCATTGCTCCGATGTCTAGTGTCAAGAGTCGAGCTAGTAATACACTTTGAAAAATGTATTTTATTTGGTTTTTTAAATAAAAATACAAAAATGTAAATATCTCAACATCTCTTGAAATAACAATTAACACCCTCATCATTCCACGGTCCATCCTTGCCATACCTATCGCAATCACAATCAGTTTCAATCCCAAAATCTTCCGATTCAATAATCGTCTTATCCATGCCAACATAAAGTCTCAAATTTTCATTGGGCACTTGAATAAAACACAATTCCCGCTGTTCATCATCAAAAGAGCATAATCGACCGATTGCGATGGGACTAACATTCAAATTTCGGAAAATGGCCCCAAGTCCTGGCGGAAAATCCATTCTGAAAAAGGAAAAGTGACATATTTGAGCTTGTTTTCAAATTGTTGTGGCTGATGGGCAAAAGTACAATTTTTGGCATTCAAAACTTAATTCTCGAAAGAAAAACCTCAATTTTTAGTGACGAAATACTAGTTTTTTACTTCAAGGCCTGATTTTCGACATATCTGCTTACATTTGCTTAAATTTATTACATAAAAGCGTCACCAGCTCTGTTATGCCTTCCGCAACATCATATCTGCAAAAAAGTCCATCAGGATGCATCCTTTTCTGAAAATTTTGAATTTAAGTTTAAAATTTGGCTTAAAATCACCTGAAAAAGGTCCAAAATCCCATTATTACTAATTTTCGACCTTCTGATATCAATAAACACGGCGTTTACCAATTTTGAGAGGAGTTCATCATCAAAATCATTTGGACAGTGAATATTTACACTTTTCAATTTTCCAACCTAGAATAATTGGCAATTATTGCTTTAAAAAAAGACCAGTTTAGTGGCCCACTTACATCAAAACTTTTCATTGAGAAAAACTCCAATATCTGATGAACTTCATCTGAATTTTCCACAGATTCCTCAAAAATCTGAATATCCAGCTTATCAATATCACTTTGACGGCATATTAGAAAATTTTCAACAAGTGGCAAGTTCCTGGTATCTGCTAACAATTTTCCATTCAATCGAATTGTTAAATTGGCGAGTGTTTTATCGGGAAGTGTAGGCTGAAAGAGAAAAAATCGAATTTTCAATGCAAAATCAAGTTTTTAGATTGAAAATTGATTTATTGGGATAAAAATTGAGTCAAAAGTTGGTTTTTCCAAGGAGAAATGGATTAATTAGTGACAATTTGAACAAAAATGTGCAAAATTGTTACATAGGTCTTACTGAATTTTTGTATTTTTATTAAACTTCATTTTTTGTCATAATTTATCAAATTTTGGCTTTTCTGACTTCGGAAGTCTATTAAATTTCTCAAATACTCACCACACAAATATGTACTGCTTCGGTATCAACAAATCTGAAGGTCCTTCTAAGAATCCTTGAGAAAACTTCCTCTTTTGATGTATTCTCCTCGAAATACTCCTTGTAAAAACCGTCAGCGCTCCAAAAATCAATAATCTGTCGTTTTCGCTCCCTTCGCCCATAAATATATGTGACAAGGACACCGTTATTAAACTCAGCGACCCGAATATCGCCATCCTTTGGAGAACCCCAAAAACCAATCCTTAATTCATCGTCTTTCTGGTATATTCGAATTTTTTCAATTTTACATCTTGCTTTTACGGTATACATAAAGTCGTGCATGCTAATAGAGCTTATTCGAAGTCTGAAAACTATTTTAAAAAAGTCTGAAAACTTTTAGAAAAATCGTTCAAATTACCTTTCTATTACTCCTAATCCACTGAAAATTTTTATTTTCACATCTTCCGGTAAATGCAACCACGTCGGTGGAGAAGGCTTGTTTTGGTCCATGTTCTGAAAAAAATTAATTTAATTTTAAAAAATTCAAAAATCCCAATTTCCCGTAATAAAGCAAGTTTTTTCTTCATTTTCACATCCTAAATTGCTCAAAATTATATTTTTGACGCAAAATGTCAAAACGCAGAAGAAAAACGCTTGAAAATTGGAAAAAAAATAATTCGAAAAAATAAAAACAATTGTGTAATTTTGCGTCGCGGTGTGTTGCACAAAACACAAACTACCGTAGCTCACAAAAAATAAAAATAAAACAATTTTCGAAAAAAATTTAAAAATTCGATTATAATCGAATTTTTTTTTAAATCGATAAAAATAAAAAAAAACCTGGTGTAATTTCGCATAATGGTATGTATTTTTCCAAATTTATACGAAGAAAATGTAAAAATGACAAATATTGAAAAAATAATTCATTTATTTTTGCAAAAAATAAAAATAAATTATTTTGAATGCGACATTTTCAAATAATTTTATCGTATCCCAAACATTAATGAAATGAAAAATTATGCAGAAATGAAAAATTCTTGATTTTTTCACGCGGATCCGCATTTTTTGTGACCCCTTGGAAAAATGGTTTTCCAGGCCATTTTTAGTGTGGTCGAGAAAATGAAACAAAGAAAAGGGCATAACAAATTTATTAAAAAAAAAGTTTCCTAGAAACCAAATAATGCTGAAAAATAAATATTTAGTTTTCTAGGCCATGCTTTTCCAATGGGCTAGAAACCCAAATGAAATGAGCTTGGATTCAATTCAAACTTTTCGAACTGCTTGGCGCTGATGAAATAGTGGCATCCTTCTCAAAAACCGGATGGGTTAAATAAAAATACCATGTTGAAATATTCAAGCGAAAATCGATTACTAATACTCGAAAAATGATCACCCAGCTGGAAAGAAGTGGGAAAAAACCAACGACTATCTGGAATCTTTAAGATTTGAAAAAAAAATAATAGTGATTTGAATACCGCAAAAAAGAGGGAAAATACCATTGGAACAGCGACTAAAATGATAGAAATTGTAAGGGTTTTTTCAGCTCTTTTCAGATATTTACTTCGATTTTGGGATGCATGTTTTTTTAGCTTTAAAAGCATCAAAATACCAATGAAACTGATGGAGGTGACACAAATTGCAGTGAACAAAATTTGGATTGTTGACCAGAATTTCTATTTAAAAAAATATTATTCTTATTATTGTTTACAATAATTACATCAGAAGAATAAGAAAAAGATGAGATAATTGCAATTGAGCCTTCAGGAAATGGAAAACCAATCTGTGTGCAAATCGATTGGTTTTTTATTAGAAGGGGATAAAGTGGCCATGAGCCGATGAGCAAAAATGTTGGGATGAGCAATTTTAGGAATTTGGTGATTATCTGTAAAAAGTCCGTAGAATATTGAATTAGAATAAGTTCTAAAATTTATTTTAGAATTTTCAGTTATTGCAGATCTCGCTGAAAATCATTTTTTTTCATTTAAAGTACATTTATTAGCTCGGTAAAGTCCTCCTTTAATAAAAATCTGGACAATAAGGCAATTTAATTGTCCTCATGTAAAATATGGCAACCGAAATTGTTTTTGATGAAGCTATACTCTTCTGAGATTTCAAAAATTAAACCAAAAGTTATTTTTATCCACGCTTCACTCACCACTCTATGATTCCTGGGAAAATACAAAATAACCAATCGAATGAAACAAAACAAAATGGTGAACATTTGAGTAAGCATCGACGCAAAAATCTGGAAGGTTGACAGCAAAAAAGTCCAATTTTCTGAAGGATCCGAGCCCGCGCACCATTTGCTCAAAATCCCAGTTGCTGGTATTCGAATTACCAAAAAATCAGCGATTGTATAAAAAATGAAAAACATTTGCATGACAATATAAACCACGAAAAGTGACACCAAAAGTCCCGATTTCTCTACTTTTTCCGGATTTTTAGACAATAATTTCAGCATTTTTAGAATTATAATCAACGATGAAAAATCGATAATTAAAGTGATTATAAAACAGCTTGTTAGAAAATTAAAAGAATAATTATAATTTAAATATTGGGGATTATTATAAATACTCTGAAAATCGGGTAAAGAGCCAGACATTTTTACGCACTACTCAACAAGAGCTATTGTTGTACGAATAAAGTTTTAAATTTCACACAAGCGTTGTTTTTTTCTCAAGAAGATTCTTGGAAATATAACAGACTTATCATTCTTGGAATTGTGACTAAAGCGGAAAATACAAATTTGACCAAAGAAGCGGAAATAAAAGAATGTGGGATAAAAGATAAGTTCAAAATTGAAAATACCTCGGGTTTTTTTGAATTATGAGGGATGTGGAAAAAAAGAGAAGAGAAGGAGAAAAGTCCAAATTTTCAGCCATCATACTATACAGTATAATAAAGCGTTAAGGCCGTGCGTGTGTTCGCATTCTAGAATATTCCAGTAAATTCTAGCCGGTTCAAAAAAATGCAGAGATTGAGGTAATTGAAGAGGTGAAAAAGAGGGTGAGTAAATTGAGAGAGTGTGGTAAAGGCGGAGGTGGAGGATTACGCAATTTAATTAATATAAATGTCTGTAATCACATTTCAAAATTGATAAAAATCTATAATTTTCAGGCGATGTGTTCAGAATAGACTCAGCTTTCGAATGAAAGCTTGACATTTCGATTTTTCGAAAATTTATTTTTTTCGGTCTAAGAAAACGTCCGTTTTCGGACCTTTCTGATTTAAAAAATCTGAAAATCTCTTCGGAACATTGTAGAGCTGATTGCGAGGTTTCTAAAAATATACATCTTATTTCAAAAATCAATGAAATTCAGCCGCAAAAACGATTTTCATGCACAACATAATTTCAGTGGCTTCGTTGATGTGCGAGTCTCACCGGCTATTGAATTGTCAAGTTGAGTCAAATCTGAAACTTGATTTTTTCAGCCAAATATCATAGCTTTTAAAAAAGAATTTATGTTTTTCGAAAGAGGGGAACAAGCGCTAAAAGATTCAGAAAACATTTGAAGATTTAGAAATGCGTAAAGGCCTAAAAATCGGCCTTTTGTCGGGCCGGAAAAAATAAATCTTTATAAATGCGAGATTTCAAGATTTCATTTGAAAGTCGAATGAATTTACAACCCAATGAACTAAAAAATTTCAGTTTTTGGTCATTTTGAAAAGTAATTACTGCACTTTTAAAAAATGCAGAGATTGAGGTAATTGAAGAGGTGAAAAAGAGGGTGAGTAAATTGAGAGAGTGTGGTAAAGGCGGAGGTGGAGGATTACGCAATTTAATTTCCAAAAATGTCTGTAATCACATTTCAAAATTGATAAAAATCAATAATTTTCTGGCGATGTGTTCAGAATAGAATTAGCTTTCGAATGAAAGCTTGAAATTTCGATTTTTCGGAAATTTATTTTTTTCGGTCTAAAAAAACGTCCGTTTTCGGACCTTTCTGATTTAAAAAATCTGAAAATCTCTTCGGAACATTGTAGAGCTGATTGCGAGGTTTCTAAAAATATACATCTTATTTCAAAAATCAATGAAATTCAGCCGCAAAAACGATTTTCATGCACAACATAATTTCAGTGGCTTCGTTGATGTGCGAGTCTCACCGGCTATTGAATTGTCAAGTTGAGTCAAATCTGAAACTTGATTTTTTCAGCCAAATATCATAGCTTTTAAAAAAGAATTTATGTTTTTCGAAAGAGGGGAACAAGCGCTAAAAGATTCAGAAAACATTTGAAGATTTAGAAATGCGTAAAGGCCTAAAAATCGGCCTTTTGTCGGGCCGGAAAAAATAAATCTTTATAAATGCGAGATTTCAAGATTTCATTTGAAAGTCGAATGAATTTACAACCCAATGAACTAAAAAATTTCAGTTTTTGGTCATTTTGAAAAGTAATTACTGCACTTTTAAAAAATGCAGAGATTGAGGTAATTGAAGAGGTGAAAAAGAGGGTGAGTAAATTGAGAGAGTGTGGTAAAGGCGGAGGTGGAGGATTACGCAATTTAATTAATATAAATGTCTGTAATCACATTTCAAAATTGATAAAAATCTATAATTTTCAGGCGATGTGTTCAGAATAGACTCAGCTTTCGAATGAAAGCTTGACATTTCGATTTTTCGAAAATTTATTTTTTTCGGTCTAAGAAAACGTCCGTTTTCGGACCTTTCTGATTTAAAAAATCTGAAAATCTCTTCGGAACATTGTAGAGCTGATTGCGAGGTTTCTAAAAATATACATCTTATTTCAAAAATCAATGAAATTCAGCCGCAAAAACGATTTTCATGCACAACATAATTTCAGTGGCTTCGTTGATGTGCGAGTCTCACCGGCTATTGAATTGTCAAGTTGAGTCAAATCTGAAACTTGATTTTTTCAGCCAAATATCATAGCTTTTAAAAAAGAATTTATGTTTTTCGAAAGAGGGGAACAAGCGCTAAAAGATTCAGAAAACATTTGAAGATTTAGAAATGCGTAAAGGCCTAAAAATCGGCCTTTTGTCGGGCCGGAAAAAATAAATCTTTATAAATGCGAGATTTCAAGATTTCATTTGAAAGTCGAATGAATTTACAACCCAATGAACTAAAAAATTTCAGTTTTTGGTCATTTTGAAAAGTAATTACTGCACTTTTAAAAAATGCAGAGATTGAGGTAATTGAAGAGGTGAAAAAGAGGGTGAGTAAATTGAGAGAGTGTGGTAAAGGCGGAGGTGGAGGATTACGCAATTTAATTTCCAAAAATGTCTGTAATCACATTTCAAAATTGATAAAAATCAATAATTTTCTGGCGATGTGTTCAGAATAGAATTAGCTTTCGAATGAAAGCTTGAAATTTCGATTTTTCGGAAATTTATTTTTTTCGGTCTAAAAAAACGTCCGTTTTCGGACCTTTCTGATTTAAAAAATCTGAAAATCTCTTCGGAACATTGTAGAGCTGATTGCGAGGTTTCTAAAAATATACATCTTATTTCAAAAATCAATGAAATTCAGCCGCAAAAACGATTTTCATGCACAACATAATTTCAGTGGCTTCATTGATGTGCGAGTCTCACCGGCTATTGAATTGTCAAGTTGAGTCAAATCTGAAACTTGATTTTTTCAGCCAAATATCATAGCTTTTAAAAAAGAATTTATGTTTTTCGAAAGAGGGGAACAAGCGCTAAAAGATTCAGAAAACATTTGAAGATTTAGAAATGCGTAAAGGCCTAAAAATCGGCCTTTTGTCGGGCCGGAAAAAATAAATCTTTATAAATGCGAGATTTCAAGATTTCATTTGAAAGTCGAATGAATTTACAACCCAATGAACTAAAAAATTTCAGTTTTTGGTCATTTTGAAAAGTAATTACTGCACTTTTAAAAAATGCAGAGATTGAGGTAATTGAAGAGGTGAAAAAGAGGGTGAGTAAATTGAGAGAGTGTGGTAAAGGCGGAGGTTGAGGATTACGCAATTTAATTAATATAAATGTCTGTAATCACATTTCAAAATTGATAAAAATCAATAATTTTCAGGCGATGTGTTCAGAATAGACTCAGCTTTCGAATGAAAGCTTGACATTTCGATTTTTCGAAAATTTATTTTTTTCGGTCTAAGAAAACGTCCGTTTTCGGACCTTTCTGATTTAAAAAATCTGAAAATCTCTTCGGAACATTGTAGAGCTGATTGCGAGGTTTCTAAAAATATACATCTTATTTCAAAAATCAATGAAATTCAGCCGCAAAAACGATTTTCATGCACAACATAATTTCAGTGGCTTCGTTGATGTGCGAGTCTCACCGGCTATTGAATTGTCAAGTTGAGTCAAATCTGAAACTTGATTTTTTCAGCCAAATATCATAGCTTTTAAAAAAGAATTTATGTTTTTCGAAAGAGGGGAACAAGCGCTAAAAGATTCAGAAAACATTTGAAGATTTAGAAATGCGTAAAGGCCTAAAAATCGGCCTTTTGTCGGGCCGGAAAAAATAAATCTTTATAAATGCGAGATTTCAAGATTTCATTTGAAAGTCGAATGAATTTACAACCCAATGAACTAAAAAATTTCAGTTTTTGGTCATTTTGAAAAGTAATTACTGCACTTTTAAAAAATGCAGAGATTGAGGTAATTGAAGAGGTGAAAAAGAGGGTGAGTAAATTGAGAGAGTGTGGTAAAGGCGGAGGTGGAGGATTACGCAATTTAATTTCCAAAAATGTCTGTAATCACATTTCAAAATTGATAAAAATCAATAATTTTCTGGCGATGTGTTCAGAATAGAATTAGCTTTCGAATGAAAGCTTGAAATTTCGATTTTTCGGAAATTTATTTTTTTCGGTCTAAAAAAACGTCCGTTTTCGGACCTTTCTGATTTAAAAAATCTGAAAATCTCTTCGGAACATTGTAGAGCTGATTGCGAGGTTTCTAAAAATATACATCTTATTTCAAAAATCAATGAAATTCAGCCGCAAAAACGATTTTCATGCACAACATAATTTCAGTGGCTTCATTGATGTGCGAGTCTCACCGGCTATTGAATTGTCAAGTTGAGTCAAATCTGAAACTTGATTTTTTCAGCCAAATATCATAGCTTTTAAAAAAGAATTTATGTTTTTCGAAAGAGGGGAACAAGCGCTAAAAGATTCAGAAAACATTTGAAGATTTAGAAATGCGTAAAGGCCTAAAAATCGGCCTTTTGTCGGGCCGGAAAAAATAAATCTTTATAAATGCGAGATTTCAAGATTTCATTTGAAAGTCGAATGAATTTACAACCCAATGAACTAAAAAATTTCAGTTTTTGGTCATTTTGAAAAGTAATTACTGCACTTTTAAAAAATGCAGAGATTGAGGTAATTGAAGAGGTGAAAAAGAGGGTGAGTAAATTGAGAGAGTGTGGTAAAGGCGGAGGTTGAGGATTACGCAATTTAATTAATATAAATGTCTGTAATCACATTTCAAAATTGATAAAAATCAATAATTTTCAGGCGATGTGTTCAGAATAGAATCAACTTTCGAATGAAAGCCTGACATTTCGATTTTTCGGAAATTGTTAACAGGTTGAACAGGTTAAGGTTGTTAACAGCTATTTCCTAACAGTTGTCCCGAAGTGCGCGGCCGCTCTTAAAATGAGGGCGAGCAAGAGTGGCGCGGAGTGTGTGTATATAAAATTTTAAAATTCGCACGTTTCAAGTTTTGATTCTTAAAGCTGACACACGAATTTTTCTTTGCAGCGATAAATTCAATTTAATTTATGATTCAAACAACCGAGCAATTGCAGTTATTAATAACCCTGAATTGTGATTCATTTATTGGCAAAATTATTGGAAAACAATTAGCAAATTTGTGCATTTTATTCAAACCGCAGCCGTCGAAACTGGTGAAATATTTTTCTTATTCTTCTCAAAAACCGGATGAGTTAAATAAAAATACCATGTCGAAATATTGAGGCGGAAATCGATTACTAATACTCGAAAAATGATTACGTAGCCGGAAAGAGGGAGAAAAAACATGAGGAATATCTGAAATTTTAAGTTTTTCGAAAATATTCGAATAAAAATATTTTACGATTAAAATTATTGAAATAACCATTGGAATAGCTACGATAACTGTGGTAACCGTTATCGTTTTTTCAGCTCTTTTTCGATAACCACTTCGATGTTGAAGCGAATATTTTTTCAGTTTCAAAACCATCAAAATACCCATTAGAATTAGGATAGAAACACAAATAACGGTGAATATTAGTTGGAGGGTTGAGAAGAGTCTCTAAAATTTTCTATATTTGATTTTTGACATATTAAAAATAAAATTACGTCATAAGAATTCGAAAAAGTCGGAACAATTACTACCGATCCTTCAGAAAATGGAAAACCAAGCTGATCGCAAGATGATTGGCTTGTTAGAAGCAGAAAGAGTGGCCATGATCCAATTATCATAAATATAGGGATGACGAATTTTAGATACTTGGAGACTATCTGAAAATTTTTTAAAAATTCGAATAAAAACCAATTTTGAAATTGAGACTCGCTAAAAGTCAACTTTATCAAATTGTTATCATCATTTTTGAATTACAGTATTTGGGTTTCAATTCCATTTTCATCTTCTTCACAATATTTTAAAACATACAGAAGTAAAAAAAAATTTCCTTTTGTTGAACACTAAAAAAAATTTACAGAATAAGGCGGCTAAATGGCCTAACCGCTCGGCCGCGCGCGAGAGAGCATGCGAATGTGAGAATGTTTGCAATTTTTAGGCCATATAGCCGCCTCCGTTTGTGTAATACTAGAAAAGGAAATTTCGAAAAACGTCTTTAACTCGTATAGGTTTTCAAATGTCGAGAAAAATATGTAGATGGAATATAGAAACCCAAAATAGGTTAAACCCATCTTCATGATTTTCTTAAATGCGAGTTCAACATTTTTGAGCCGCCCACCATTCAGCGGACAGCTAGTTTTTCCAAAAATTGTTGGTGAGGACCAGCAAACACGACAAAGAATTTTTTTTGTGTGCTGCGGGGTTCAAATTTGTGTATAGTTTAAAGTGAAGTAGTGTGGTTTCAATTCATTGTCCAGATTTTTATTAAGTACATTTTGTGTACCAATGGTACCCTCAATGGTAATTTTTAAATAATTTACGAAACCCTTATAAATATGGGGGTTTACTAAAGCAAACCGTGCCTCTAGAGTTTAAAAAAAATGAAAAATATTGAAAAACAAGCTTTAGACTAGTTCATTCGGAATTTTCAAAAAAAACTTACTTTTCGATGGTCCATAGGAAAATACAATACACCCAATCGAACCAAACAGAACAAAATAGTGAACACTTGGGACACTATCATAGTGAAACTGTTAAGCGTCGTCACTAGGTAAAGCGTATTATCAAAAGGATTCAATCCTGCACACCAACGATTGAAAATCCCAGTTGCTGGTATTCGAAGCATCAAGAAATCAGACACTACATGAACGAAGAATGCAATTTGCATGACAATATAAACCATAAAAAGTGACACCAAAAGCCCAGATTTATCTACTTTTTCCGGATTTTTACATAATAATTTCAGCATTTTTAGAATTATAATTAGCGAGGAAAAATCGATAAGTAGGCTGATTATTAAATAAACGGTTGAAAAATTAAAGGAATAATTATAGTTTAAATATTCCGGGTTTTGATAAATACTTTGAAAATCGTATTTTCGTGACGAGAGTGACATTGTCACAATCAATCAAAAAATCGGTATATAGTAAAAAAAAGGCGTTTATTTACCAAAGATGTGAGTCTTAAATATGCCACACGATTGCTGGCCGCAAATTGAATTTGTCATTGAAAAAACTGAGTTATATTTGTTAATAAAAAACAAGCCAGAACACCATTGATTCTTTTTTTTTTTTGGTGACTTGCCAATTTAAAAATGAACATATTTTCCTAAAAATGGGAGTACACTTTAGTGTATATGAAATTGTAGTAAAGGTTTTTTAGTGGTAAGGAAAACAGGACCATGAGACCTTAAAGGAGGGCTTTACGAAGCTAATGAATGCATCTGGGATGAAAATAGACTTCATTCTCATTCCAAATATGTTTTTAAAATTTTCTAAAACCACCTAGAAGCCGAAAAGACGAGCCTCAAAACAATGGCCTAGAAAAAGGGGCCACCGAAACCAGTCCGTAAACATTAAAAATCCACAAAAAAAATGAAACAACATAAATTAAAATGAAAAAACAACTAAAATAAGTATTATGTGTAACTATTTATTAACGAAACACGAAAAAAGCTCATGGGAAAAAGTTCGGCCAGGCGGCCACTTTTTCTAGGCCATTTTTTGGAAGCGCGATTTCCAGGCTTCTAGGTGGTTTTAGCAAATTTTAAAAACAGATTTGGAATGACTGAGAAATCTATTTTCATTTGATGTACATTCATTAGCTCCGTAAAGTCCTCCTTTAATAAATTGTGAGAAGAAAATTCCCAAATCACATGTGAGGTCACAACGGTTAAAACGCAAAGTTGCAAAACTATCGATTTTTGACAGCATTTTGAGCTAATTAATCGATTTTTATGTTTTATAACTCATTAGAAAAATATAATTTTCATCTTTCATAAAATGGTAATCAATAATGATAAAAAGCAAATAATCAAATTCAAAAATAAAAAAATCAAAAATCAAATTCAAATTCCACACCTTAAAAATCGCGTTATTTTATTCATAATGAAACTGCCGAAACTTGTGAAATAAGCTTTTTCTTATTGTTCTCAAAAACCGGATGAGTCAAATAAAAATACCAAGTTGAAATATTGAGACGACAATCGATCATCAATACTCGAAAAATAACTATATAGCTTGAAAAAGATTTAAAAAATGAGATGACAATCTGAAAATTTAGTAAAACAAAATATTTTCTTAAAGACATGGTAAAATCTCACTGTAAAAATAATGGAAACTATCATAGGAACAGCCACCAGAATTATAGTAATTGAGAGAGTTGTTTCAGCTCTTTTTCGATAATTACTATTTCTTGTGGATACTCTGAAAATTTTTATTCCAAATTTAGCAGAAGCATCCTATAAATTACTTGTGTTTTTTCAATATGGAAATCATTAATAATCCAATTATAATTACTATTGAAACGGTAACAATTGTAAATAAAACTTGAATAATTGCCCAGAATCTCTGAAAAACCTCCTATCACTTTTATGAGAATCAATCAATTAATTTACATCAGGTGAATATGAAAAATTTGAAATAATTGCAACCGCTCCACCAGGAAATGGAAAAGCAAGTTGAACGCAAACTGATTCATTTGTCAGAAGTGGGTAGATTGGCCAACATCCAATTACCAAAAAAGCGGGCATTTGAAATTTCAGGATATTGGAGATAATCTGAAAATTATTCAAAATTCCGAATATATCGGAACCAGTCAAAAATGTATTTTTCGACCGCTATTTTTGAACTCTAGAGGCACGATTTGCTTTAGTAGAAACCCATATTTATAGGGTTTTCGTAAATTTAAAAAAAAAGTACCATTGGGGTGCAATTGGTACACAAAATGTTCTTAAAGGAGGGGGGCTCTACGGAGATAATAAATGTATCTTAAGTGAAAATAGACTTCATTCTCATTCCAAATCTGTTTTTAAAATGTTCTAAAACCACCTAGAAGCCGAGAAAATGAGCTTCAAAACAATGGCCTAGAAAAGTGTCCACCTGGCCGAACTTTTTCAGGTGGACCCTTTTTCTAGACCATTTTTTGAAGCTCATTTTCTCGGGTTCAAGGTGGTTTTAGAAAATTTTAAAAGCAGATTTGGAACGAAAATGAAGTTTATTTTCATCCCAGACAAAAAAAATCTTCTTAAAGCCCTCCTGTAATGAAAATCTGGACAAAATGGGTATCGTTTGACTTAATTTGATAGCCCTGATTTTAAATATGATAACGCAAATTGTTTTTGATCAAGTTTTAGTCTTGTAAAAATTCATTTTTAAATAAATTTTGCCTTTTGGATCAAAATTCATTCAATACCGTTTTTTTCGTTGTCATATTCAAAACAGGGTACTCATTCTAATCTTCTGAATTTTAATGTGTTTCAAACACCACATTCAAATTTTGTTTTCAAAATTGATCAAAACCATATTAATATGGGTGTCCGTTCAAGGAAATCAACAACTCTGAATTCAAAAATAATTATTCAGATTTTTAGCATGATCTGAAATATCTAAAAATAAAATAAAAATAACGAAAATTTCTGTAGACTTCGAAAAAACAACGATTTACCTGAAGATGGTCCCTAGGTGAATACAGTACCACCAATCGAATTAAACAAAACAAAATAGTAAACAATTGTGACATAACATTCGCGAAAATATTGAGCGTCGATGGTAAAAATAGATAATTTTGAAAAAAGTCCGAACCCGCGCACAACTGGTTCAAAATTCCAGTGGCAGGGATCCGAATTATCAAAAAATCAGCAATTGAATAAATAATTATAATAATTTGCATAATAATATAAACCACAAAAAGTGACAACAAAAGTCCGGTTTTTTGAATTTTTTCCGGATTTTTACACAGTAATTTCAGCATTTTTAGAATTATAATCAATGAGGAAAAATCGATAAGTAAGGTGATAATTAAATAAACTGACAGAATATTGAACGAATAATTATATTCCAAATATTCGGGGATTTGATTGATTCGTATGAGGTCATATTTATGTAGGGACATTTTTTGAGCATATATCAAAAAATGAAATGTTTTACATAAATCTAGAAAATACTCATGCGCGTTTTCTCAAACGTATAATTTGGCGACTTTTTAGAGTAGTAGATGATATTTCCAAAAGAAAACGTGGTATTTTGATTTTCGAGAAAAAAATGTGTTTTATTTTATTTTGAAAATCCAAATAATGTTGACAAAATAAAACAGGCAAAAAATAACAAAAAATAAAGCAAAATCCCGTATTTCAAAATTTTGTTCCAAAACAATTTTCAATTCTCAACTCGCACATATTTACAAATAAAAAGGTGATTTTTGTTAATTGAAGCTGGTTATACATAAGCCGGCAGATTTTCGTGCAGAAAATCGTCGTAGATTATCTGAAAATATGTTAATTTAGCAAAAAAAAACCAATTAAAATTAGTCAAATATTAGTGTCCTCGTTCAATTTTAAATAGGAAAATGAGTCAATATTACTAACATAATCTCGATATTCTCTCGCCAGTGAGATTGCAATAATCCAGAAGCCTGTCAAAGCGAAGAACACGAGGAACAATCCGGCAAAAGACCAGCTTGGATCTTTGACGACGCAGAGGAAGAAGATGGCTGAGAGGAGGATACTGAAAGAGGAAACAATTTTCAGGATTTTCGGATTAATTTTTTCATTCTTCGATTTCTTACAAGGAAAATAATTTAGGGCTTCAATCAAACCTTAGAACTTAGATCAGTTCGCACGATATGCCTTACACGAGCCAGAAAACTAAGAAGCTTAAATTGATGCATACTAAGAAGCTTAAATAGATGCATACGACTTTGCTCAAGCCAAAATTAAGGTTCTCGCGGTGAACATGAGAAGTTTTCGAAATTTTCAAAATCTCATAACTTTGTTCAAATTTCATCGATTTTCATGATTTTTACAGGATTTTGCGGCGAATTTTCTCAGTTTTCATAAAAATTATGTTTTCTCTGAAAAACGGTGCAAAAAACAAGGAAATCTACAAATTTTGACAATTTTTATAAGAAATTTAATTTGGGCATTCGTCGGGAATACGAGATATTTTCGAAAGTTTTCAAAATGCCTCACCAATGTGAAAATTTAAAATATAAAAAAAAAGATTTAAGTTATTAGGCCTAAAGAGAGTCTGAAATTTAAGGTAGTCTAAAATAATCTAAAATAACAAGGCCTGAGCCTGAACAGCCTGAAAATTAAGGCTTAAAAATTTATATGTCAGTTCAACCCTTAAAAAAGTGTTGAACTTTCATCATATTTTGATCATTGATGATTGTATTTTAAAGGTTCTCATATGAACTATGAAATTACCCCCCCCCCCTCTTAATCTTCGAAAATCTGACATAATAAAATAATCTTGCAAAATTCAATCACATGAGAACCGAAACGAAATTTCCTAGACGATGAGGTCAGCGGATATTCGACACATGTTTTGGTTGAATATTAATCTCATTTGATATGTATGCTCGCAAAAAAAATAGTTTTTACTTGGTTTTGGCTAATGGGATCAAGGTACATCAGAGAATGATTTTCTTTTCAACGTCATCAAGTGTTTTTTTTTTCGTGATTTAGAAAAACAAGTGCACTCTCGTGAGACTTTGAATTAATGAAGAGTCTTGTGACATCAAATAATTGAAACTTCTAAAAGTCATTTCATTAAGAAGTTCATTTTTATTAGTTAGAAATTCGGGATATCTTAAAAATTTACAGGATTGATTTCAGGCCTTTAAATGGACCATCCAGGCTAATTTTTTTTTTAAATTTTTTTTTTCATCATTTTCAGTATTTTTTCAGACTGATATTAATAAAAAAGTTAATTTTTATTCCATAAGCTTCTATCCAGACTAATTCTCCCAAAAACATACCAAATCATCAAATATAAAAGAGCACAGATAATAAACGGTTGCAAATAGTGCGCTTTTTGTAATGTAACACCTCGATTCATAAAGTAAACGATGCAAATGTTGAGAATTTGTGTAGCTGATAGACCGACTGCAAAAAATTTTAATAATTAGCTTAAAGACGAATTTTTAAAATTCGAGACATTTTTTAAAAATTAATGAGGAACTGACAATTTTGAAAATTTTAAAGGTTCATAACTTTTTTCAAAATTGCATTTTCTCTATGATTTTTATATTTTTCTAAAGCTAAAATTCAGAATTTTCAGATTTCCAGCTAGAAAATGTTGGAAAATTCTCAAAAATTGAGAAATTTTGAGAAAAGTTATAGATTTTTTGAAAATGCTTGAAAATTTCGAAAAGTTTAAAGTTTCATAACTTTTTTTTCAAAATTTGAATTTCTCTATGAGTTTTATATTTTTATAAAGCTGAAAATCAGAATTTTCAGATTTCCAGCTTTAAAATGTTGGAAAATTCTCAAAAATTGAGAAATTTTGAGAAAAGTTATGGACTTTCAAGATTCGGAACTGCATACATTTTTTTTCTGAAAATTTCATAAATTTCTAAAATTGAATGTTTTTTTCAAAAATTTTACAATATTATAAAGTTGAAAACTTTGACTCACCATAATACAAAACATTATCTCTCCAAGAATGAATAGTAGGATCCCAAAGTGCACAAGCAATTACACTGGAAATAATCGACAGACACAAAAAAGATCCACCAATTATTCGAACACCCAACGCGGTACCATTGGTTTGTGGTGATGTTCCAGTAGCCATTTTGGAGAATAAGAGGGTCATTTGAGAACGGGGGGAGAATCTGAAGAATATTGGGATTTTAGTAATAAAAAAGTTAGAAAAATAAACATATAATAGAGGTTAATTATGCATAGAAGAAAATTATATGAATAGTAGTGGAGTCTAATATCGTAAAAAATGCATAATAAATTCTGATTTTTAGTTTATTTTTGCACATTGGAATCAGACATCATAGTGTATTGAAACAATTCACAGACTAATTTTAGACTAGACTGTTTGAAATATTTCACATTGTGATAGATACAAACTATTTGTATTTGTGCACTTTAAGTCCAAGATCACCAAAAATTTAATACAAGAAAAAAATAAAGCTCCGAAAATCTGAAAATCCTTGGCCAACGACGATGATCACTAGTAATATTATAATAATTTTAAATGGACGCTTTTTTTTTTTGAAAATCTTAACAAGAAAAAGCTGCTTAAATTTTTGATTTTCAAAAATTTTTAAAAAGAGAACAGGAAAATTAGAGAAAAGTATTAAATTTGACGCAAAAATGCACACAATTTGAATTTGCCGCAAAAATGCACAAAAAATTGGTTTGACGCAAAAATGCACAAAAATTGGCTTGACCCAAAAATGCCCCAAACTTTAATTTGACGCAAAAAAACACCAAATTTTAACTTGACGCAAAAATGCACAAAAACTTGGTTTGACGCAAAAATGCACCAAATTTGAATTTGACGCAAAAATGCACAAAAATTGGCTTGACCCAAAAATGCCCCAAACTTTAATTTGACGCAAAAAACACCAAATTTTAACTTGACGCAAAAATGCACAAAAAATTGGTTTGGAGCAAAAATGCACAAAAAATTGGTTTGGAGCAAAAATGCACAAAATTTCACTTGACACAAAACATCAATATTTCAAACTACATTTATCGAAAATTCACAATTTTCTTAACTCAAAAATTTTTATGAAAAAAAAAACACTTCTCAGAAAAAATAAGAAATACCCTACAATTTTCAAAGAACAAGAGGCGAAAGAAATGTTATTTTCGGAGAACCTTATAGAGAACCTATATAATTAAATAACAACAAAACCTACTTTATTATTAGTCTATAATCATGCGTTTTTCCTAAAAATATCAACAAAAAAAGAAGTTTGGTGAGAAACGAAAAAAAGAGACATTTCCCACGTCAAGCGGCCAGAAATAGAATTTTACTCTTCAAATAGAAAAAAAATTAAAAAAAGAAGAGGGTGACGAATCGTTATATTGTACCCCCAAAAAAATTTGTGGTTACGAAAATGTAAGACAACAATTTACAACGCAAAAAAATAAATAACTGGTTTCATCTTCCCCTCGACGTATACACATAATGCGATAAGCTTATGATACACAAATTGGGCGGAGTTTAGGCGTTTATGCGCGGGCGGGATTTGAGATTAGGAAAGAAGAGACGAGTAGACAATTAATTAGCAAAAAATCAAAAAGAAATGAAGGTCAAAGCAAGCATGGGGAATTGAACCCTTGACCTTGAGAATGGTAGATGGCCACGCTAACCAAAACGACAATTTGGACATGCTGAGGAGTGGTGTGATTGTCACTTATAAGGATGTGAAAACCCACGATTTTCGTTTCTTTTATTCATTTATTTTTTGAAAAAAGTCACGTACAAAATGTGTGTATCCCGTTTTATTGAAAACATGAAATTCAATAGAAAAAATGGGGGATAATAGAACAAATAATATTCTCGTATTAGTGATATATTATGATCGCTTGTTCGGTATTATGATGAGTAGGAAAAATAAGCTGATGAATGAAAAAAGTGTGAATTTGGCACGAAAATTCGACTTCCTGGAAAGTTAATGTAAAATTCAAAATTTACTCAAAAATGGGAATTTTTCGAATATTTTTAATGAGAAAATTTGAGAAAGCCGTTAAAAAAAGAGTCCAAAAATTGAAAGCAGATAAATTTTCCAAATAATTAATAATTTTCTACAATTTTTGGATTCATTTGAAGCTGAAAGTCAGAATTTTCAGAGAACTATCTTTAAAATGAAGACAAATTCTCAAAAATCGAGAAGAAATAATGAGAAAATTTTGAAAAATTATAAAAATTTGTATAAAAATTTGAGAAATATCATATTGTCAACTCAATTATTCTTGATCATTGCGTTCGGAAGGCTGATCAACCTCACAGCCGCTCCGCACGCACGCGACGTGGCTGCCGACACTCAACACAGTGGAAAATTAGCGGGAAAATTAATTTTTCAAATTTTCCAGTGTGTTGAGCGTCGGCAGCCGCGTCGCGTGCGTGCGGAGCGGCTGTGAGGTTGAGCAGCCTTCCGAACGCAATGATCAAGAATAATTGAGTTGACAATATCGAATCAAAATTTTGCACTCAAATTTTCGTAGGACATTTTTGAACAGAAAACCGAAAATATTTTTCAAAGTGCGCCAGAACGTTTTATTTTCCAGATAACAATTTTGTTAACAAGATGTTATTTTTTCCGGGAAAAGAAAAAGGTATTAATCTTTGTTGATCTGTTCTGTCTAGAAAAATTTGTTGTTCTACTTTTGCTGAAATTTTCAGATTTCAGAATTCTGTACAATTTCTGAAACTTTGAAATAATGCAAGAGGGGCCGCCGAAAACCTGTTGGCGAGCACTCAACATTATGTTCAATAGAGCGCGCTTGCAACGTTGAAGATTGTGTTTCTCTCACAATCAGAATGACTATAATTTAATTATTTTGTTTTTCAATTTTTCAAGACCATAATCTTCCGATTTTTATCTCCAGAGCGCTGCAATTTTTTCCGAAAATCGAAAAATTTTGGGAAAACCTATAGAGAATCAAAATTTAGCCCTGAAATATTCGAAAACATTCGGCAAATTACGGTGGAGTGAAAGCTTACAGAGATTTAATTTCATGACTAAAAAATAAACTCCAAAAAAAATAAGGAAGTCTTAAAGCCAACCAAACTTCAAATTTTTTATATCTGGCGAAGACCCGACTTTGTGAATCATAGATAATGAGAATTTCAATTGTTATTCTCTTTTTTTGTTTCAGAGATCTGATTTCTCTAGGGAAGTGTGATTTCATTCATAAATGACTCAGAAAATGCTCCACTTTTTTGAAATTCACGTTTTTTAGAGAAACACTTCATTAGCTGTTCATTAAAGGAGATAATCCAAATATCAAATTATCATTTGTTTTATTAAAAGTACATATTTGGAGGGATTAAAAACATAATAACAAAAAAAAAAGAAGAAAGATTTGATCTTATAATCGACCATAATTAAAGAACAGTTCATGCATTTGAAATTTTCAGATATTCAGTTGAATGTTCGAAGATTATTGATGACGACGTGCTAATTTTTGGTTTACTCGTCTCGATTTTTAATTTTTAATTCATTAAAATAAAAGTAGCAAAAAAAGGGAATTTAGCAAGTTATGAAATATTAACGTGGGAAAGTTTATAGGTTCAAAACTTTTCGTAAAACTGCAAATCCATATTTTCAGCCTGTTAACTTTTTTTTAAATTTCGAAATTTTTAAACGTTCATAACTTTTCTCAAAATTGGAATTTTTTTTATGATTTTTACATTATTATGAAGCTGAAAGCTAAATTTTCCGGCTTCGCGCTCTCGGCAAATTTTTGGAGAAAGCGAGAAAAGTTATAGTCCTTGAAAAGTAGGCCTCGAAAAAATAATTGCGTAGATTTCAAAGGTTTATAATTTTCTATAAAATTGTCAGTTTTTCGTTGTTGAATTATTTGAAAAGCGGAAATTAGAATTTATACATTTTTAGCTTTCGAATGATATAAAATCATATTTATTATCGATAAAAGTTGTAAAAGTTAAACATGTTCAAAACTAAAAATTTCAAAAGGTTCAACAATCCACAACTTTTCTAAAAATTAAAAATTTCTGTGATTTTTTGCCGTTTTAAGAATCTGAAAACTTGAATTTTCATATTTTTACCTTCCTAACCAATGTAAAAATCACAAAAATCAACAAAACCAAATTTGTTGGAGTCATAAATTTTTGTTCATTTAATATCAGAAAATCAGAGATTGGCTAGAATTTTCAGTGGATTTTTGATGCAAAATATTTATTTTTTTCTCAATAACATTCTACGTAACACTTTTTTTAAATAAAAAAAACGATCTCCGATTTGAAGCCAATTTTTGAAAAATAGTAGCATTTTTTCCACTTCTCTTTTACTTAATCGGTTAAAAACTAAAAAAGCAGGAAGAGGAAATGAAAGACTAAATTCGAGACAGGAAATTGAAATGTTGCATTTTCTGTTTTTTTGCAAAAAGAAATTTAGAAAAAAATATATATAAGCTCCGATCTTTTTAATGGAAATAAATGGAGTGTTGATGAATAATGGCACTTAATCCTGAGAAAATAAAAGAATTGGATGCAAAGTGAATTTATTTATTTGGAAATATCACGATGTGGGTGGAATGATGCAGAATGAACTCTTTAGTTTTGGAGCTTTAGAGTTTTGAAAAAAACATGAAAAAATACGAAAAAAAGTTATGGATACTTGAATTTTTTGAAATTTTCAGTTTTGAAAAGCTGTAACTTTTGTCAACATTTTTAGGCAGTTAGGTATTTTATATCAGTCGAAAGATGAAAAAATGGAAGTTCTAAATATTCCATTTTCACAATAATCCAACAATCATAAAAACTGACAATTTTGAAAAAAGTTTTGAAGCTTTGAACGCTTCACAACATTTGGAACTCGATATTTGAGCCTCAGAAAATTCCCAAATTTTTGAAAATTGGACTTCATATTAAAGCTGAAACCGAAAATTTTTAATGCTTGATTTTGAAATTTTCAAACTTCTCAAAATGTCTTACTTTTTTTTCAAAAAATTGTCTGCGTTAGAAAACTGAAAATCTGAAGATTTTGATTATCATCTTCAAGATAATCCAATCATCATAGAAAATTCCAATTATGGCAAAAGTTATGAACTTTTGAACAAATTCTAATTTTCATTGAAAAAAACATTTTCTTTCATTGAAAAAAAATTTTTTGATTTCCTTAGCATATTAAAGCTGATATTCTGAAAATGTGGATTTTTAGCTTCAAAATACTCAAAATTCCATAGAAAATAGGTGTTTTGGAAAAAGTTGTGCACCACTTCACAAAATATTTTAAAGGAGGACATTACAGAGAATATAAATGACGTTAAATCGCCGAAAAATGTCAAACTTGTGTTAAAAATGGGTTTAAATTTTTTTTTTAATTCATAGAAGAGAAAAATGGAAAAAAAAAACGAGCTACCTGCAAAAAAGTTTCCACCGCGGAAGAGTTATGGTTTCTAGTCCGCGATAGTTTGGGTTCCGAGCAGGGGTGCCGCCGAAAAAAAATAAATTTTTTCGTCGGCCAGTAAAAAATGCCGAAAAAAAATAAATTTTTTCGTCAGCCAGGAAAAAATGACGAAAAAAAATAATTTTTTTTTTCGTTTTATTGGAAAAATACCGAAAAAAAATTTTTTCGGCGTTCCAAGTGATTAATGAATCATATTTCATCAGAAAAAAAAACGATTTTAAGGTTTTCTACCTTCATTCAGTTAAAAATTAGTAAAAAAGTTGGAAATTGATGTTAAAAAAAATGGTATATTCAAATTTAAAAACCTGTTTTTCGTAAAACGGAAACACCGAAAAAAATTGAGGATAGAAAACCGAAAAAAATAAAATAAAAATTTACGCGCTTCGCGCTACCCGAAATAAATAAAACTTTTTCGGCGTAAAACACCCGAAAATCACGAAAACCGAAAAAAAATCGAAAAAAAACGGCAACCCTGGTTCCGAGGCCTGGTTCCGAGGTTCCGAGGCCACCTATTAAATTTTTGCCCTTTTATTAATTTATTTTTGTTTCTTTTTGCATTTAAAATGTAAAACCGATATAAACACTTTATAATTTACAATTTATGAACACTCAATTTTCTAAACACCACTTTTTTTAAATTTAAATTTTTATGAATTAAAAATTGAAAATTGAGATAAGTTTCAATAACCGAAAATTGAGTCATTAATAATCTCCGAACATCTACATGCAAATCTGAAAATTTCAGAACAATGAAAAGCATGAACTTTTCTCAAATTATTGTCGATTATAAGATCAAATATATTTTTTTCATTATTATGTTTTTAATCCCCAAAAATTTGCACTTGCAATAAAAAAAGCATGATAATTTGATATTTGGCATTTCTTGTTTAATATTTATTCATTCGAACAATTAAAAAAAAGTGAATTTCAAAAAAAGAATTTTCTGAATCATTTATGAATGAAATCATACTCCCCCTAGAGTAATCAGATCTCTGGAACAAAAATATAATAATAATTGAAATTCACATTATTTATGAATCATAAAATCGGGTCTTCGCCAGATGTAAGACTTCTAAATAATCCAAATTTTTTGAAATTTGGTTTTTTACGACTTCCCTATTTTTTGGGGTCCATTTTTTCGTCACTCTAATGACTTCAAAAATTTCAGGGCTACATTTTGATTCGCTATAACAGATTTCAAAGTTTTTCGATTTTTATAAATTCTGAAAGGTGAAAACCTGAAAAAATGAAATTTTAAAGTTCGAAATTGTGTAAAAATCGTGTGAAAATATTATAATTTTGAAAAAAGTTATACATTTTTAAACTTTTAGAACGTTTGAGCTAAATTTGTGAATGGCTATAACTTTTCTCAAATGTGCCCATTTTTAAGAAGTTTCCAACATTCTAATTCTTAAAACATAAAAAATTAAATTTTTAGCATCATACTTATGTTTTAAAAAATTCTAGAAAATTGGAATTATGTAAAAACTTCTAGAAAATTCGAATTTTGAGAAAAGTTATGAATTTTCAACCCTTGATTTTGAAAGACCATAATTTTTCTCAATTTTTATTGATTTTTTGAGAATTTTCCAACATTTTAAAGCTAGAAATCTGAAAATGCTGATTTTCAGCTTCACAATAATCCAAAAATTGCAGAAGAATACTAATTTTTAGAAAATTGATGAACTTTCAAGTTTTCAAAAAAATTTTTAAATTTTCGAAAAAATAACAGCGTTCTGGATATAAAAATCTGAAGATTATGTTCTTGAAAAAAATTGAAATAAGAAACAAAAATAAAGTAAAATAATTAAATTATAGTAATTCTGAGAGAAACACAAGATTCAACGTTGCAAGCGCGCTCTATTGAACATTGTTTTGGATGCTTGCCAACAGGTTTTCGGCGGACTTTTTTGTATTATTTCAAATTTTCAGAAATTGTACAGAATTCTGAAAATCTGAAAAAGAAAAATTAGATCTACAAATTTTCTCGACAGAACAGATCAACAAAGATTAATACGTTTTCTTTTCGCCGGAAAAAATAACATCTTACAAAAAATTGTTATCTTCTGGAAAAGAAAGTTCTAGCGCACTCTGAAAAATAATTTTGATATTCAAGAAAAAATATGTAAGGAAGAGAAAATGTTCAAAAAATGACTCGATTTCCTCAAATGAAGCTGAACAAATAATAAATAATGCAAAAGTTTCTGCACATGGTTCTGTTTTTTTTCTTCTTTTTTGAGCTGTTCCTGGAATTTTTTGAGACAAAAAAGAAAACAGAAAAATCTGATTCAAAAAATATGTTGTTTGGTTTTTTTTAGATTCTGAAAAGTATTTAAAAAACTACAATATCTCGAAAAAAAAGGACGCCGAACTGAATTAATTTAAAGAAAAACATGAAAACACATTATTTGTCTAAAATCCCAGACGAAAATTTCGAAAAATTGAACTTTTAGAACATTTTATTCAGACTTTGAAATATTGTATTTTGGCTGGGAATTTTGTTTGTTTCGATAAATAAATTTTAAGTTTTTTTGTCAATTTTAAGATTTAGAATTTTTAGAATTTTTTATTCAATATCAAATTCAGAAAAAAAATGTGAGAAATTAAAAAAAAAACATGCATTATGAATCTTAATGATTAAAAAAGTTGTAAAACCGATGGAAGGATCTATTGGGATGACTAGGTCTGAAAAATACACTTAAAATTTGAAAATATCGGATTTTTTATGACTGCGTTTCAGTCTGACATCCTGTTGTGGAAACGACGGATACGGTACGGTGGGAAATGAGGTGTTTGCAAGTTAGCCAGTCGAAGAAGTTGGAGAGGATTTCTGAAAAAGAAATGAGCATAATGTTTTGTTAACGTTATCTTAAATTTCTTCATTTTAAAAAACGTTTTTGCTTTTAAATGCTGAAAATGAAAAATATTGATTTTTAGCTTTAAATTAATCCAAAAATTATGGAAAAATTTCAAGATTGAGAAAAGTTAGGTACCTTTAAAATTTTTTTATGCTTTATTGTTATAACTTTTCTCTAAATTCTTTAATTTCCTAGATTTATGAAGCATTTCGAAGCTTAAAATGAAAATATTTCAAATTTCAGCTTCTAATACTGCCAAGATCTTGAAAAGTTATGAACTTTTATTTTCGAAAATTTTTTTAAATTTCAAAGAGCTGAAAACTTAATTTAACAAACCTTTGATACTTGATCGAAAAGTTCCAATAATAAAAAAATTTGGAAGTGGATCAATAGCCGGATAAATCATAAAAGTGGTCGTCAAATAGGTAGCAGTGAAATTCAATCGAAAAAGCATTGGTAAGGTGAAGATTACCCCGCAAGGGATATACATTAGAAGCAATGGGATCAATGCTTGAACAACCAATGCTTGAAAAAGTTGTTTTTGGACACTTTTTCCAGAAACCGAGCCATTGGCAGTATTCTGATTCTGAAGGGCTTTGAATACAACAGCGAAGCATTTATAACCGAAGTATGCTACACATCCAAGGGAAGATACCTGGAAATTTTATAGATCTTTGGATCTTGCTTGAACTCACTTACAATCATAAACCATAGCATGAACATTGCAAAGAAAATATCGTATTTTGGATGAAGGTTTCCTTCTGCATCTTCACGATAATAGAGGATTACTATGTAGGTGAAATCTTCGATGTTTAGGTTGAAAGTTTGATTTACTGCATCTCTGAAATTGACTATTTTTGAATTTGATAATCTGATGATTAATAATTTATAAAATTTTTGAAAAATATTGATTTTTTGAGCAATTATGGAGGTTTGAAGTCAACAAAACTTTTGAGGCTTGAAATGTTTGATAAGCTGTATCTTTGCTCATAATTCTTCGATTTCTATGATTTTTTAAAAGTATTTTGAAGCATATAATCTAAAAAAGCAAATTTTGAGCTTTGTACTCAATAAATTCCATTTGAAATAACTAATTTTAAGAAAAGTTAAAGAATTTTGAATTTTTCGAAAGACGTCAAAAATTTCGTAATAACTGTCATACCTTTCAAACATTTAAAAATTTTCCAAAACTTTTTCGGATTTCCATGTATTTTACATCATTTTGAAGCCAAAATCTCAAATGTTCATCCAAACCTATAATAATCATCAGTCTCCGGGGTTGAATGAAGCCAATAGACACAAATATACATCCACCAACAACCATAAGAACACGGTACAATGAAGAATATTGCAACAAATTTGCTTTCCAAAAATCGTTGGAAAGAACTTCTCGAAAAATGGTTATAGTTTTTTTGATAACTGAATTTAAGTACCTATGAACCACCATATATCGATAAATGAAATGCGATGCAAAAATCGATATAAAAAATCCATAGAATCCACAATAAACCACATTTATTGCATAATTCATCGTTCTGCTCAAAACGGTATCGGTTATGAATCGACAAACCAAATATGAATGTCCGTATGAGAATATTGTCTGAAAATAATGTTTTAAATTTGCGGGAGCATCCCCCCCGAACCTACCATATCAGAAACATATTCACAACATGCGTAGAGAATCTCAGCAAAAGCAATACAAATCATCAAATATTTGTAGAATCCGATATTTTTTGGGGATTTCAGAATAATTAGATAGATGAGAAATATGTTGAAAACTACAGCAATACAAGCGCATGAGAATTTTATCCAGTTTTCGAGGTGCATGGGGGACGTTTTGTGAAAAAAATGGGGACGTTTTGAGAATTAATTGTATATAAACAAAATAAATTTATTTTTAGGTACATTTTAAATGAAAAAATTTGTAGATTGAAACATCAGAGTAGAAATTTGTTTGTTTTGGTCTGATTTTTGGTTGAATCATCGGTCTTGTTTTTAGCCGAGTTTTGTCTGTAAATAAATTATTAAAAGCGTCTTTTAGCACGTCCTCAGAACATAGAAAGCTGTGTCGGGTATCTTTAAATCTATGAATTCCAGCAAATTTTGATTTCAGAATTTGTTTAAAATTAATAGATCTAATAGAGAAAATTTTTCTCTTTTTTTTGATTTAGAATAACTCTGAAAATTCCAATTAGAAGTCCAGATTCTGTGGCCTCAAAACCTCACCCTCGCCAGAATCCGCAAATCAAAATGGGTCGATTAAATTCAACCAATTTTGTTTAGTTTTGGTTGAAAATCGATAAATTAATATAATTCTAATTTATCTTCATCTTAATGTCAAAACGTACAACAAATTCCAATTAGAAGTTCAGATTCTGAGGTCTCAAAAACCTCGGACTTGTACAGAATCTGGATTCATAAATGGGTTCCCTTCAAAACTATCAACTTCATCAAATTTTGATTAGATTTGGCTTAAAAATAACGAATATATAGAGACATATTTGTTAGATTTTCTGTTACGTCAAAAAATTGAGAAAATTCTGAGTTATTGTTCGCAAGACCAATACATAATCCCCCATTTGAGTATTATTTCCAAATTTGATATGTATAATACAATGTATTTCAGTGTATGTTGCTCAGAATTTGCTGAAAATCGAAAAATTTATCGATGAACATTTTTTCTTAATTTTTATATGAAGGGAGGTAGAATAAATGTTCAACTACTGGTTATGATTCCCGAAACACTATTAGAATCCTTATTTTCTATATGAGGTCTTTAAAAAATCGATAAATTTCAGAATAGATTTGGCTTAAAATAGGTAAGTTGATAGAACAAGAATTTGTTTCATTTCGGCACCATGAAATCCTAAAAAATTCCAAATATCTGTATCAATTCTCGGAACGCAACTCAAGGGACGCATTTAAATATATTTTTTTCAAAATTGACTCTCTTAAAATCGACGATTTTCAGTCAAATCTTATCGGATTTGTTAGGAAATGTTTGACCTACATAATGATGTCAAAACTTCTTGGAAATTTTGAAAATAGTTTATTTTTAGCGCGAAAGAGAGTCCGAGATTTTTTCGATATTGTCTGCGGGAGTCTTAGATTTTTAATTCCTTAACCTTGTTATTGTCCGAATTAAATACAATGTCAATAACATGAATACATTTTATTTGAAAGTTTTGAACAACACTTATGACAATGAGTCAGTTTGAACATTGATACTTGAAATTACAGGTGAAATCGCATGTTTCTTGAAAGTCAGGAAGTGAATGGATTTCCAGAACATTGCTGAAAACAATAAGATTATTTTCAAGTTTTTGTTTTTCTTTTATACCTCGAATATGATTTCTGAAACTTCCAATGATGAAAAAGTTGGGAAGCGGGTCAATTAGGGGATAAATCATAAAAGAGGTAGTCAAGTAGGTAGCAGTGAAATTCATTCGGAAAAGCATTGGCAAGGTGAATATTACCCCACAAGGGATATACATAAGGAATAACGGGATCATCGTCTGAATAACCAATGCCTTGAAAAGTTGTTTTTGGACACTTTTTCCAGAAATTGTGGCAGTTTTATTATTGTGAATTGATTTGAAAACCATGGCGAAACATTTATAACCGAAGAATGCAACACATCCGAGGGATGTAACCTGGAATTTTATTTTTACAGATCCTAGGATCTTTCATGTCCTGACTTACAATCATAAACCATAGCATTGCAAGCATTGCAAAGAAAATATCGTATTTTGGGTGAAGGTTTCCTTCTGCATCATCTGTGTAGTAGAGGATAACGATATAGGTGAAATCTTCGATGTTTAGGTTGAAAGTTTCGTTAACTGCTTGTCTGGAAGAAAATACATGATTTTCTGTTTCCAAATATTTTTAAATTTTGAAAAAACCACTGGATTGAGCCAAGTTGAGACACTTTCAAGATTCCTTTCTAGCAGTGAACACGATAATTGTGTAATTTATGTAACTTGCTTCTAAATTTTTCAAATTTTACGGTTTTGGAAACGTTTGCTTTCAAATTTCAAACGGATTATCAAAAAGCGCAATTTTCTCTATCTAATCGTCCTAAAAATGTAAATATTGCACAATTTTGAGCCAAGTTATGATACTTTGAAATTGGAGCAAATTTCCCGCTGTGAACACGAGAAAGTTTCGTGAATTTCAAGATTTTATAACTTTTCTCAAAATTCATCAATTTTCAATTATTTTATAGAATTTTGAAACTTGAATCCTCAGTTTTCAAAATAATATTACCGAACCTGTAATAATCATCGGTTTCTGGTGTTGAATGAAGCCAATAGACACAGACATACATCCACCATAATGCATATAAAATTGGTACAATGAAAAACAATGCAACAAACTTGCTATCCAAAAACTTTTCGAATGAATTTCTGAAAACTAAAACTTATCTGCAATTAAAAAAAAAGATTTATTTACTTATTGACCACCATGTATCGATAAATGAAATGTGCCGCAAAAATCGATATAAAAAATCCATAGAATCCGCAATATATAACGCTGATCCCAAAATTTTGCTCTTTACTGAAAACGGAGTCTGTAACGAACCGAGAAACCAGATAAGAGTGTCCGAATGAGAAAATTGTCTGAAATGAATTATAATTCTTTTTGCGGGAGCATTCCACTTACAATATCCGAAACATATTCACAAGTGGCGTAGATAATCTCACCAACAGCTGTGCAAATCATCAAATATTTGTAGAATCCGACGTTTCTCGGGGATTTCATAATAATTAGATAGATCAGAAATAAGTTAAGAATTGCGGCTATTACAGCAGCTAGAAGTTGCATCGTGTTTTTGAGTAATGTATAGAAATATAGGTTTATATAGGAATATAAGTTTATTTTGCTTGGATGTCACACAATAGCGACATTTCCAAGTTATTGTTCCCCTTCGTAAGCGTCAAACTTAATCCCACTTTTGAATCATATTTGAATCATATTACAAAATAGGCATCTTAAGGTCAGTACATTTCGGTGACTGTTGCTCAGAAATCCCCGCTTCGAAATAGGTTTTTTATATCGATTAATTTCAGCAAACGTTGAATATATTTGGCTTAAAAATAACGTAGATACATATATTCTATTTTTTTATAGATACATATATTCTATTTTTTTTGACATCATATAATTGTGAAAATTCCGATCTCCGACGTGCCATTGTGGAGGTAAGAAAAGTCCGCATTCTTAAGACCAAAACATAATCCCCCATTTGAATATTATTTCCAAATTTGATATTTTTAGATCAATGTGTACATTGCTCAGAGTTTGCTGTATTTTTTTTCGAAATGAATTCACTTAAAATCAGCGATTTTTAGTCAATTCTAATCGGTTTTGTTACGGAATATTTGGTCAACATGGTAAAACTTTCTTGGAAATGTTGAAAAAAATTGATTTTCATCAAACTAGAGTATTCAAGATTTCTAACATCCTGTTTGCAGAGATCGCTCCTAGATTTTTGATCCCCTAATCTTGTTATTGTCCGAACTGGAAACAATGCCAGAAACATGAATACATTTTATTTGAAAGTTTTGAACAATACTTAAGACAATGAGTCAGTTTGAACATTGGTACTTGAAATTGTTGGTGTAATCGTATGTCTCTTGAAAGTCAGGAAGTGAATGGATTTCCAGAACATGGCTGAAAGCAACACGATTATCTTCAGGTTTTCCTTTTTTGCTATACCTCGAATATGATTTCTAAAACTTCCAATGATGAAAAAATTGGGAAGCGGGTCAATAAGGGGATAGATCATAAAGGAAGTCGTCAAGAAGGTAGCAGTGAAATTCATTCGGAAAAGCATTGGCAAGGTGAAGATTACCCCGCAAGGGATATACATAAGGAATAATGGAATCATTGTCTGAATAACCAATGCCTTGAAAAGCTGTTTTTGAACACTTTTTCCAGAGATTGTGACCGTTGTATTACTGTGAATTGATTTGAAAACAATTGCGAAACATTTATAACCGAAGAATGCAACACATCCAAGGGAAGTGACCTGGAATTTTTTTAAAATAGATCCTAGGATATTGATTGTCTTCACTTACAATCATAAACCATAGCATTGCAAACATGGCGAAGAAAATATCGTATTTTGGATGAAGGTTTCCATCTGCACCATCTGTGTAGTAGAGGATGACTATATATTTGAAATCATCGATGTTTAGGTTGAACGTTTCGTTGACTGCTTGTCTGTAAAAAACCGATATTATCTCTCTCTCGGAATTTTTTTGATTTTTTGAAAATCCACAATTTTGAGCCAAGTTATGACAATTTAAAGGTATACTAATTTTCTGAACACGATAATTTTGAAGTTCATAACTTGTCTCAAAATCACTCGATTTTTATGATTTAAAATTTATTTCATTACAAATTTTCCCTTAAGGTTAAAAAGCCCCGTTCTTTCTCAATCCGCACGGCTTAGAAATCTGAAAATTGCAAAAATTTGAGCCAAGTTATGCTACTTTGAAATTTGAGGAAATTAAACACGAGAAAGTTTAGTGAATTTCAAAACTTCATAACTTTTCTCAAAATTCGTCAATTTTCAATTATTTTATAGCATTTTGAAGCTTGAATCCTCAGTTTTCAAAATAATATTATCGAACCTATAATAATCGTCGGTTTCCGGTGTTGAATGAAGCCAATAGACACAAACATACATCCACCATAATCCATATAAAATTGGTACAACGAAAAACAATATGACAAACTTGCTGTCTAAAAATCTTTGGAAAACATTTCTGAAAACTCAAATTTATCTGAATTTTTTAAAAACTGTATATTTACTTATTAACGACCATGTATCGATAAATGAAATGAGCCGCAAAAATCGATATAAAAAATCCATAGAATCCGCAATACACAACGCTGATCCCGAAATTTTGCTCTTTACTGAAAACGGAGTCTGTAACGAACCGACAAACCAGGTAAGAGTGTCCAAATGAGAAAATTGTCTAAAATCAATTATTGATTTTTTTCCCACGGGGAGAGTATTCCACTTACAATATCCGAAACATATTCACAAGTGGCGTAGAGAATCTCAGCAAACGCTATACAAATCATCAAATATTTGTAGAATCCGATATTTTTTGGGGATTTCAGAATAATTAGATAGATGAGAAATATGTTAAGAAGTGCTGCAATACAAGCGCATGAGAATTTTATCCAATGTTCGAATAACATATTGATATCTATGAATATTCGATGAATAAGCTCCGCTTTATATAGGATTCTTTTGGATGTTTATGAGGATGTTAAAGTGCATACAATTATTACTATAATTTGCAATTAGTCACCGACGGAAAAACAGATCTAATTTAAAATAATGTTCGGGGAACAATTTGTGATCTTCCGGTGAGCCTGGAACTCGGTTGATTCACTATTTGTCTCATGAATTTCGGTTGGATGGATTTTCTATATACCAGCATAACAATTCTGAAAAAAAGCAAAACTCTTATGGTAACTAACAAATTAAACATGAAACATTTTACACCCACCCATCAAGTACATGAATACTCAGCCAGACAACTGACATACAAATAAATTGAAACCACAATGCTGCGTTGAGTTTGTAGACAACTTGACATGCTAACATGTCGATTATGTGTAGGCAGTCTTGAGTCACACTTTGGAAATTGTCATTTTTCAGCTTTTACACTAAATTTGGTAAGAACTGCTGTTGAAATCATTAACATTGATAATTTGTAAAACAATTTAAGAATTTTTAGAATGTTAGTTAAACCGAAAATTAACAAAATTGACACTCTTTGACAATTTATGAGCATCCTATAATTATTTTCATCTCCAAAGTTTTCAAAAAATCCTATTTTTTCCGGTTTTAAAACATTTTTAATGGGATAAACTTCATTGTTTTACACATTTAGCCCAAACTGTTCAATAGAGCATATTTGCAACATTGAAACCTTAATCTTAAGAAAATGCGTCCATCTATTTTTTATTTATTTGTATTTCTCGTGGAAAACCGTTTTCGATCTCTTTGGTCTATGATATGTGTTGTTTGTTTCATTTTTTCATTTTTTCTCATCTTACACGTGCAAGTAGTGTTTTCTGATCAACCATTATTTCTCTTTTTGTTATCAACATCACAATTTTTTTAAATGAAACATAAATTGTTTTAAACTAATTTTGACGCTTTATAACTTCGTTCAAACTTTGTCTAGTTTCTTGATCTTGGTACCACCTGATCGTTTTTTTAAAACTAGGAATCGGCAGAAGATATATAGAAAAAATGGGCATCAATAAATCGACAAATTTCAGCGAATTTTGAATATTTTTGGCTTGAAATTAATGGATATTGTAGAAAAATATTTTCCCTTCGTTTTGATATCGAACAATTTTAAAAATTTTGATTTTTTAAAGCAATTTTAAAGCCTTTTAATTTCTTTCAAACTGAGTCTAGTTTATTGATCTTGGTACCACCTGGTAGCTTGTAAACAACGATTAAGTCGAATTTTCAGTAAAACATGCTCTCAACAAAATCACTCTTTACCATCCGTACCCTTCTCATCCGTCCATCTGCCTTCTACAGCACAACAACGAATCCTTCGAACGAAGTGTTCATTGAAAGATTGTCGGGAAAAGATGAAGGAATCGCATTTCTTACCATGAACCGGTCCGCGAAGAAGAATTCACTTGGAAGGGTGTTCATGTCACAGTTGAGACAAGTTATAGATGAGTTGAAATTTGACAACAAGACTAGGGTGGTGGTTTTGAAATCCAATGTTGATGGAACATTTTGCTCCGGTGCGGATTTGAAGGAAAGGAAGGAGATGAATCATGTAGAGTCGGCCAAGTTTGTGGACGGACTTAGGAATTCGTTTACAGATGTGGGTTTCTAATTTTAGTAAGATATAAATTTTCCGAAATTTGTGCTTTTCGTGAAAAATCTAAAATTGTGCCAAAAATTCGGATTGTTCTAATTTTGTACTTCTCGTGGACAATATAAATTAACGCAAAAATTGGATTTCCGATTTTTTCGAAATTTGTATTTCTCGTGGACAATCTAAAAACAACGCAAAAGTTTTCAAATTTTTTACATTTGTTTTTCAATTGTTGAGCGTGTACCCTTAATTCGCGCTCAAAATCCAAAATGCTTGTTTTTTTTCTACGCGTGCTCGCCGAGTTCACGCTGCATTTTAATACTTTCAAAGAATTTGGGAGTCTTCAAAAACTTCCAAATTTGGGATGCTAAAAAATAATATTTTGAAATTCTGAATAATAAGATTTAAAGATTTTTTTAATAATTTTTAAAATTAAAACAAATGGAAATCAATTTACCGAAAAGTTATAAGAAATAGTTATTATAAATTAATGAATAATAAAAAACGCAAGGCACAATTCAAATTTTCTATTTAGATAGAAAGACTCCCACAACCAGTTATCGCAGCAATCAATGGATTCGCCCTAGGTGGAGGTTTAGAACTAGCCCTTGCATGTGACATTAGGGTTGCAAGTAAGTTTACTTTCCTAAAGATTAGGTATCACTTAATTCCGCATCTCCAGCGAAAAGCGCAAAAATGGGCCTAATTGAGACGAAATGGGCACTGATCCCAGGAGCTGGTGGCACACAGAGATTGTCGAGAACTGTTGGACCAGCATTGGCGAAAGAACTGATTTATACGGCTAAAGTATTTGATGGAACTCAAGCGAAAAACTTGGGAATTGTTAATCATGTGGTTGATGATGGCGAATCGGTGGAGAAATCGTTGGAAATTGCCAGGGAGATTTTGCCGAGGGTAACTGAAGTGTCCAATTTAAAAGAGGCAGTTTGGATTAAATAATTATATTTTATAGGGTCCAATCGCGGTAAGAATGGCAAAAATTGCCATCAGTTTGGGATCGCAGACAGATATTACCAGTGGCTTGACGGTTGAGCAGCAATGTTATGCACAGGTGATTTTTCAGCCAGCGAACTAGATGAAAATTGTTATTGATTTCTAGATTATTCCAACCAAGGATCGACAAGAAGGAATGCAGGCCTTTGCCGAAAAGAGGGATCCACAATATAAGGGGGAATAAGTGTAGAAATTAGTTTGAGATTAAATAAATTGGTAATTAAGAAATCAATTAACTATCACTCAAAGTAATTTTGGGATAAAACCTGGTGATGCTAATTAATTGATTGAAAAAAAACGCGAATTGACATCATTTAGGATCAATTAACAACTAATTATTAGAAATTTAAATTCATAAATATATAATTAATTAAGTAATTAGATAAGTAATTAAGTAATCAATTATAAGCAATTATAAAATCGTACTATAAGCATTCAAGAATCTGAATTGAACTATAGTTTAATTACTATTTCAAAAATCCCCATTAAGCAATTAAAACTTATCAAGAAAATGAAGATTCTTAATTAAATTCGATTTTGAGCAATTAACAATTATTATTGAGTAGTAACTCAGCAATTTTCAGAACGAATCATTAAAACCTTTAAAAAAAAATAAACTCTTGATTAAAGTAATTTTGGAGTAAAAATTGAGTAATCTTAATTAATTGAACAATTAATTAAAATTATAATTAACACAAATCCAGACCTTCTCTGAGCAACGGACTACTAATTAACAAGTGATTAACATTTGTTAAGATCAATTAACAACTAATTATCAGAAATTAAAATCCATCACGGGAAATCAGCTATGTAATTAAGCAATCAATTATGAACAATTAGTACTATTATTAATCAGTAAGCCCCAAGTATTAGTCATCATAAGAGGAAGATTGGAAAATAGCTTTTCAAAGTAAGAAGATAATTTTTCTGGAAAGCAAAAGCAGTACCTGTGCAAACATGACTCGGCTTTTTCTCATCCGCCCACTTTGCTGAGTCACACTTAGAGCATTCCCCTTCAAATTCTTCATAATATTGAAAAACGTTGTGAGATTTGAACAATTTGAAATTGTGGCCAGCGTCACGATTGAGTAAAACATAAAATCCGCCAGATTTTCAGCACAAGGTTGCGGTTCAGGTGTCCAGGAAAGGATCTCAATTTGATAGATGTATGAGCAACCATCTGAAAAGTTGGTTTTTTTTCAGGTGGCTGGAAATTGTAGGGACCTCGAAGTCCTATGAATGTATAAATGGCACTAATAATAAAAATAAGAATCAAGCAGTTCTGGAAAATTAATTTTTTAGCGGGAGCTCCCCCTAAATGATAAAAGAAATACCTTGACATTTAAAACGCCGCGCTCTTTTCCGACATGTATCGGGAAATAGCTTACAATTAAACGATTCAAAGACATTGAGACTTGGAGAAGAATTCCTGCTATGTATGCTCCCCAACCGGCGATTTGTCCCCAAAATATATTGAAGATATGGGGTAGATAGTAGAAATTTCTAGAAATTTAAAATATTTCCTTCAAAATGATAGATTTTCAAAGATATAAAACAACAAAACTTGTAATTGGGAGTACCGTATTACGTAGCAAGATATTTGTACTTTAAATTTAATTATTTAAATCTATGAGACTTTTAAAAGATATTGGTATAAATTTCATGAAGTTGACTTTATTTTTGAGCAAAAATATAGGATCCCAAAAAAAAAATTACAACATTCTGTGAAAATTATCAAAATATCTCAATATTGAGCCACGGTAGAAAGTCGCAAAGTTATAGCTAATTTGTTTAAATTCTTTACGCTTAATTCACGTTTTCAGTTTTATTTCTGGAAACATCATAATCCTCAAATCTTTCCACACTATCCCCAATAAAAATTCTGTACATTCTCCGATCCAAAAATCCAATTAACAACGCAAAAAACGACGAAAAGTAGACGGATGTTGTTGTATCCATCTAGTAATGTATGATTTGATGTGTGCGTGAGTATGAAATGTATTTGTTGAAAAGAATACATCGAATTTCTTCCGCATAATATTCCACGCTTTCTTCTGTATTATTGTTGTCATAAGAATCACATTTACGACCTAGAATACCACGCCTTCTGAAAAGAAAGAAACAAGATTCTGGTTTTCTTTTTCATATGCTTCAATATTTTTGAGACACTTGCTATTTGGTTTGTATCATGTATCTGGTGACGACGATACTTTTCTTGATTCTATATGTTGGCCCGAGTTTTCAGCGTGAGTTTTTCAAAATTTTTTAAAAATATAAGCGTGCATTAAGCATGGGTTAAAAAATGATTTTCTAAGGAAATTCGTTATTTTTAGAAATTTCGAAAAAGCTTTAAAATTTTCTAAGCGCGAATTAAGCGAAAGTACCCAAAAGAGACTCGAAATTGATAGTTTGTGATGATACTACGTTGTTCTTGACTTTTTATAATTTTTTCTGACATAGGTCAAATTTTCCGCGGACAAGAGCGTCGAGTTAAAGCGCGAAATAAGCGCGTCAATCCTGATTTTTACAGAATTCTACCGCGGTGAACTTGAACCAAAATACAGTCGCAAAACTCCATTCAGACAACAAACAGACCTCCCGGACGCGGTCTTCGGGGTTGGACATGGTGGTGGTAGAAGGTTTGGAGGAAATTCAAACGAGGAACCAACGTCGTCGTCTTTTTTTGGGTCCCGCCCGGGACGACGAAGAGATCGCGACAGATCAAATATTGGAGTAGAGGATGGACAAAACTCCGAGGAGAGTGGTGAATGGAATCGCGAACCGCCAGCGAAACGTCGATTCGAGCTGCCGGATTCGTCGGAAGTTAAGGAGAGATTTGATAAGGATCGGAAGAAGAAATCGGGTGATGGAGAGGGAGAGAGAGAAAGGGAAAGGGAGAGACCGAAAGAAAGACGTCCAAAGCATGATAGTCATGAAGATCCGGAGGATGAAGATCAAGAAGATTCGAGACATGGGCCGTTGAGATTGGGAAGGCAAAGACATGGAAATCGGAGAGCGGAGAGACAGAGGGATTCCAGAGAAGAGGATCATGAAGAACGAGTACCAAAAAGGGCTAGAAGTGAAGAACATGAAGATGAGGATAGGAAGGGAAGAAGAAGTCATGATGAGGATGAGCAACAACATAGAGAGGACGACGAGGAAGAGCGAGAAGCTAGGCCAAGGTATAACAAAAATGAAAAATAAGAATTTGGGTTTCGAAAAAAATGTTTGTCAAGTTAAAAAATTTTGTATCATCCTTTTTCTGAATTTTTTCATAAATTTCATCAGAAATTAGTAATTTTAATCCGATTTACATGTATTTAAAAGGATAGTTTGTACTTTCAAACTCGGCTCAAAATATATTACTTTTAATGAGAATTAGTATAATTTTAAAGAGAATTTCGAATTTGAAATTATACTGTGAAAGGTAGATCGAAATTTTCTTAATCTAATGGTATAAAGTTCAACAGAAATGAAGCATTTTGATCCAAGTTAAGTACAAGTATTCAAACTTTAAACATTTTATTTTTTTTTCTCAAAATTTTATTTTCCAGAACCCCGAAACACGGTGACAATCATTGGGATCGAAATCCAATCCGAAGTCAGAAACCGCCAGCAAAAGTGGTTGGTTTGAATATGCAAATGGTAGCCGGTGTCTATCCCCGAAACCACAATCGTCCAGAAATAGAAGGTGTTGAAAAGCGGGGCGGTCCGACGATCGAGGAGCAAGAGGAGAAAGAGCATCAAGAGCACGAGCACCCGGAGCACACCAAGGAAAACAATCAAAAGTTTTTTCGGGGTGAAGACGAAAACCACAACCGCAACGGAGACAAATCCACTTCCGCTGAACTCGACACTAGAGCTGGAGGAGATTCTGGAGAAGCTGCGGGAAGAGGCAAAGAAGGCGGAGAACCTAGACGTCCACCTCCAAGGAGGGAACCACAGCCTAGAAGTGCTGAAAAATCAGGAGAAGAGGGAGGAAGGGGAGGTGGAGGAGGACCTGCTCAGCCAGAACCACCAAAACCTCAAATACCTCCATTCCCTCCTTTCCCAAAGTTCCCAGGTTAGGATATTTTATATTTTTTTGTAAAAATGGTTTTGGCAACCGCGATGAGTCTATTGCGGATGCGACGCGTGTCAGTTTAATTTAATAAAAATAAATCGAACCCTTATTTTCAGCATTTGGCGGATTCCAACCATTCCAACCCGACTTCCCAAGCCGTTCCAACCCGAATGGGCTCCATCCCCAACAACCGCAGTTCGGTAATCCTGGCGGTTTTGCGGGTGGTCCTTGGCACGAACCTTCAAGACCTGCCGGACGGTCAACAACGTCTCGAGAAGACGCTGGCGAGAGTCCGCAACGATCTGGCGAAGACCGACCGGATCATCGCCGAGGAAGTGGTGAAGAACATCAGCAACCGCACAAACCAGACGATGAGCGAACCTCATCACATGCTCCTCCATCCAGAGATAAGGGTGCCGATGATGAATCTACCGAACGGCGAGATACCAGAACCGATCGACGCCCGATTTCAGAAGGAAATGGTGAAGGATCCAAACCAGATGAGCTTAGCGCCTCCTCCCCAATTAAAGATCAATTAAGAACCACTTATGAAGAAGAACCGCCAAAGAGAGAGTTCCCAACACCTGGACGATTTGTGACCAGTATTCGTGCCAAAAAGTCTGGCGATGCGCCGCCCGTCGACGTCGATGCTACAATTTCCCCCAGAACTACTACAGTAATCCCGTCCACACAGTTTTTGACATCAACTCCAAATATTCTGCCCACTGAATCGATTAAACTTGAGCAATTAAGTACAACTCCTAATTTTAAGACTGATTTTGTTAAAGTTGCCTAATAAATTAAGGTTTTTTCTGTGAAATAAAGTATTTTATTTTTATTGTTTCGATTTCTAGTTAATAAAGACAATGTGTCAGTTTTTTCAACCCTATATTGGTCATAAATTCATTGGGGGCACTTGCGGCTACTTTAAAAATGTTAATATAAAATGCTCTTGGCACGAATTGCAGGATTTAAAAAATCCAGGAATTTCGGATTTTCAAACAAAAATTTATAAATAAATTGTAGATTTTAATTTCAGATTTTTTTCGAAAATTTAGTTTTTAAATTTTTTATTGATTTGAAAAAGATATTTAATTTTAAAAAAGAGCACACATTTTTCAAAAATTCCAGGATTTAAGCAGAGTATATTTTTGGTAATTTTTTTTTAAATAATTGCTCTTGTCGAAAAATAATTAATTTTTTAAAATAATTTGCTTCTGTCAAAAATAATTGATTTTTTAATTTTTTAATTATTTTATAATTTAAAAAAATTTTTTAATTTTTTAAATGAAAATGTATAGTTTGAAAGTGTATAGTAAGTTCAAAAATCATAATTAGTCCCATTTTAAAGGTTCAATTTTTTGATTTAAAAATATTTCTGAACCACAATTTTCTGATTTTTAAAAAAATAATTTAAAGTATCACATTTTAATTTATTTTTTGTTCTTTTCTTTAATTTAATTTTAATTATAACTACATGATTATGTAACTCAAAAAATCGCATGGCTATATTCTAGTATACTACATTGTACCCATCAACAACACATGTAGTCTTTCCCTTATCAATCAATCCAAACACGCATCCTTTTTTGTTATTATTTCCTTCGATTTTCCATTTTTTTTTCATTTAAAATTTTCCACGAATTTCAGCATATTAAACATGCCACCAAAAGCCATTATTTTCGACATGGGCGGTGTGATGATGCCAGCGCCAATGACATTCTGGCGCGAATTTGAAAAATCCGAAAATCTGGCTGAAAATTCGATTGTTGAGACGATTTTGACGGAGGAGTTTCAGCCACATTTTCAGGCTTTCGAACGGGGACAATTGACGTCGGAAGATGTTGATCCACTTTTTACACATGTTTATAATTTGAAGGTTTAAAAAATAGTTTTCGAGGGAAACATCTATATTTTCAGCACAATCGAAATGGTAAAGTTATGCCAGTTTTTACAAAGGTTACAGATGCAATGGAGACAACTGGGTTGTTTCCAGAAATGGTGCAATTATTGAAAGTAAGTCTGAACGCTTTTTTTGGTTGCTGGTACCTTAGAAGTTATTATTTTTCGTTCATTTTATGCAAAATTTGAATTTCTGACTATTTTCAGCTAATTAACGACGTTTTGAAAATTATAATGCTTTGAAAGTAACGAAGTCACAACTGCGCTCTAAAATGAGCAATTTCAAAAATATTCGACTTTTTGAGAACTTTCTATCAAAATTTGGGGCCTTTTTTCAAACTTTATTTGAGAGAGACGAAAATTTAGACTTGCGCAGATTACGAACCGAAAAATTAAGAATTTCAAAAACAATTTTTAATAGATTTCGAAAATTTGAGAGAAGTTACGAATATCTGAAAATTTGGAATAGTAGGGCTCACCAAAAAAATCCAAAAAACTTCCAGTCCCTCCGTCTCGCCGGTTACCGTACCATCCTAATCACCAACAACTTCTACGCGGACCGTGCCCGCCAGAAGCCAACTATCCCATCACAGATTCATCATCTCTTCGACGATATCCTCGAATCCTGTCGTCTTGGTCTCCGTAAACCCGATCCAAAAATCTACCAGCTCGCTTGTGAACGCAACAATCTGAAGCCTGAACAATGTGCCTTTTTGGACGATTTAGGACCGAATTTGAAGCCAGCCCGTCAGCTAGGAATGACCACAATCAAGGTGCAAAATCCGGCGCAGGCCATTTCGGACCTTCAGAAGATTTTGAATGAGGATTTCAATTTGCCAGCGGAGACCAGAGAATGTATTCCGAGTCAGTGAAAATTTATTTAATTCTTATTTTAGACTAACAATAAATCGTTTTTTTAATTTTACAAATACTAACTTTTTCGTTTGATGGTCTAGAAACCAAAATCGCTGACCTTCTCGGCCACAACTAATTCCATTCTTTCAGGAGAAGTCCTCCCTATTGAAAATGTAAGCCGACTTGTATGTAATTCAACAAATCCGGCAAATAAATTGAATATTATTCGAAAATTCCGACATGGACAATCAAATCCGACTTATTATTTGAAAACCGTGAATGGAAAGGAATATGTGTTGAGAAAAAAGCCGGTAACAAGATTTTATCTTGCTGAAAACAAATAAATTTTCAGTCCGGGAGTCTACTACCAAAAGCCCATCAAGTCGACCGAGAATTTCGGATAATGAAGGCGTTGGAGAATTTTTTGCCACTGCCGAAAATGGTGGTTTATGATGAGAAGTGAGGGGATTTTTGTTGTTTGTGACTTGGCTTAGGATTTATGATTTTTGGCTATTTTTGAAGCTGAGAATCTGAAGATTCTGAAAAGTGGAAAATAATTGACATTTTGAGTTTTGGAAATTGCTCATTTTGGAGGCAAAATTGGACTCAAGATGAAACTTGAATACCTTATAAATTCAGTGAAAATTTACCAAATTTGGTGGTTCATAGCTTATTTTGAAGCTGATAACCTAAAATTTCAGAAAATTCAGGCTGAAATGTTTTAAAAATTAAAAAAAAAATTTTTTTGGCCAAGACGTGAGCTCAAGTCGAAATTTGAATACCATTTTTCAAACCTTCATAAATTCACGAAAAATTAACCGTATTTGAAAATTGATAGCCCGATTTAAAGCCAAGAATCTGATCGTTTTGAAACTAAAATATTATCTTTTTTAGTAATTTGTAAGTTGCTCATTTTGGAGCAAACTTATGAAACCTCGAACTGCAGAAAAATTTGATGAAGTTTTCATAAAGACTTATAAAGTCTGCATAAAATTTTTAAAATTGGTTGAAATTATTGTCTTATATATTACTTCGAAACTGAAAATCTGAAAAGAGTATTCATCATATTCCTTGAATTTTTGAAATTGCTCTTTTTGGAGCCAAGTTAAGAACATCTGAACTTCTGAATTTCCTGAAGATTTTTTTTTTCCAAGCGTTCTTAAAACCTCTAAAATTTCAAAAATAAATGATATATCTCCAGAACCTTGGATACCCCCTTCTATCTCATGGAATACACAAAAGGCCGCATTTTTCTGAATCCAACATTGCCGGATCTTAAACCAACAGGTGATTTTTTCTTGTTGAAATAAATCTGAAAATTCTAAAAATATTTTCAGAACGTCGACAAGTCTACGAAGTTGCACTAAAAACCCTGGCTCAAATTCACTCGATCGATTATCAGAAAGTTGGGCTAGAGGATTTTGGGCGAAGTGGTAGGTTGAAATTTGCGGATGGTTCCGAAAATTAATTCAATTTCTATTTTCAGACGGCTACATGGAAAGAAACCTGAAACGATGGTCCGATGCTTACAAGATGTCGAAGACTGAAGAAATTCCGGAAATGGAGAAGCTGGAGAAATATTTGAAGGAGCTTTTGCCAAAGAATCAGAAGGCTACGATTGTTCACGGTGATTTTAGGTAATTTGAAATTTGAAAAAAAACAGGCTATTGTCCTCGAGAAGTACACGGAAAATGTACGATGTGAAAAAAAACACACATTTTTCAAATCGTCACAACTTTTCACAAAATTAATGAGAATTAATGATTTATAGCTTATTTTGAAGCTGAAAATCTGAAAATACAGAAAACCTAAGCATATTCAATTTTTGAAATTTGGAAATTGCTCAATTTTGAGAAAAGTTTTGTACACTTGAATTCCAGACATGGATCAAAAGCTTTTTCCTCCTTTTGTAACTTTCCTGAACATTGACAAAAATTTACTATCTATAGTTTATTTTAAAGCTAAAAAGCTGAAAATGTGAAAAATAATCTTGTATTGTGTTTTTGAATTTTGAAAATTGAAAATTGCTCAATTTCGCGAAAATTTATGCGCATTTGAAAATTTTGAATTTTGAGAAGGAATTTTATAAATGCTCTTTTTAACGCTTTTTTTAAATAGTTATTTCTTGGATCAAAAAATTCAGTAATCTCCCAATTGCCTATTATTTTAAAAATAATATTTTTTCCAGAATCGACAACCTAATAATCGACGAGAATCAAATCAAAGTGCAAGCAATTCTCGACTGGGAGCTCTCCACAATCGGCGACCCGTTATCCGATTTGGCGACATTTTTATTCATCTATTATGTACCAAACCGAATGAAATTGCTGCCAGGAATTGGTGACTATTCAGACGCTGAGCTCAGAAATTTGGGCATTCCAACAGTGAAAGAATGCCTCGAAGTTTATGCGAAATATTCGGGAGCACCGGTTGTGGATCCCCAAGTTTGGACGTTCTATATGGCTTTTGTTGTTTTCAGATTTGCTAGTATTTTGCAAGGTTATTTTTTCTTTAAAAATGCTGAAAATACTTAAAATATCTTCAGGTGTCTATATGAGATCCTTGATGAAAAATGCGTCATCCACTGATGCTTCCGCACTCGGTCCATTGGTTCGAAAGTTGGCCGCTGAGGGGTATCAAATGGTTCACTCTTTGGAGGCTACTAAAAATTATGGTAAGTTTCTGGAAATATTTTAGAAAATTCCTAGACATTTTCAGCTTTAAAATGATCTATAATTTATTGATTTTGCTTGATTTGGAGCCAAGTTACGACACTTGAAAATATTCCAGGTTCCCTCTCAATCATTCCATCAGCATTATCCCCAAAAGCCAGAAAATACTACGAAATTGTTCGAGAAATCGTCCACAACGACGTCATTCCACTGGAACTCGAACTAATGGAATATTACGAAGAAGGACCGAACCGCTGGACAATTCCACATCCGAAAATTGAGAAATTGAAGGAAAAAGCGAAAAAACTCGGGGCTTGGAACCTCTTCATTTCGGAGCATATCGACCCGGAGCAAAAGTATGGAAAAGGTCTAACGAATGTCGAATATGCACATATTTGTGAGCTTATGGGAAGGAGTCTGTTTGCACCAGAGGTTTTTAATTGTCAAGCACCGGATACCGGAAATATGGAGGTATTGATTAAATATGGAAGTGAGGAGCAGAAGAAAAGGTAGCTTGTTTCCTTTTGATTTTTAAATACAACAAAAAACATAATTTTCAGGTGGTTAGAACCTCTACTTGCCGGAAAAATAAAGTCATGTTTCGCTATGACTGAACCAGATGTCGCCTCTAGCGATGCCACTAACATCCAAGGATCCATTGTTCGAGTTGGTGATGAGTATGTCATCAATTCTCGCAAATGGTTCATCTCAAATGCATCCCATCCTCATTGTGAAATTGCCATTTTTATGGGACAGGTTTCGGGGCAAAAGGTAATTGAAATACTTTGAAGGAGCACCAAGAAGCAGCAATTTTCAGATTTGTCATAGATTTTCTCAAAGTTTTCAGATTTTCATGATTTTTAATCTCAAATAATGAAAATGTTTGATATTTTTAGAAAATTTAAGAAAATTTTAGAATTTTACTCCAAAAATCATTAAAAATTGTTTGAAGAAAGTTATGGGTTTTTGAAAATGTTGAGTATTTAAGTTTCGAAAAATCATAACTGCTCTAAAATTTTAGATTTTCATAATCTTTGCTTCAAAAAAATAAAAATTTTACTCTTTAGAAATCTCGCCTTTTCCAACAATCAATGATTTTGGTGCCTATGAAGTCAGAAGGAGTCAAAATCGTGAGAAATACACACGTTTTTGGATCCCAAGATGCACCGGGAGCCCATCCGGAGATCACATTCACAAATGTTCGGGTACCTGTGGATAATATGTTGCTCGGTGAGGGAAGGGGCTTTGAAATAGCTCAAGGAAGGCTTGGACCGGGAAGGATTCATCACGCGATGCGGTTGATAGGGCATGCGGAGCGGTCGATTGATATTATGAAGGAGAGGGTGAGGGATTTATAAGGTTTTGAAGAGATGCAAGATTTTCAGCTCATGTCCAGAATTGCATTTAAGAGAAAATTGGTGCAATTTGATAGTTTGAGAAAGGAGTTGGCGTTGTCGAGATGTGAGGTTGAGCAGGCCAGGTTATTGGTGCTCAAAGCTGCTCATATGATTGATACGGTTGGGGTAAAGGTAAGAAAATGTTAAAATTCTGAAATTAAGTTTTTGAGCTAAAAATTATAAATTTGAATTTTTTGAAAATCCTAGTTTTCAAGCCATTGGCTCAAAAATGGCAAATTCTTCCAAATTTCAAATAATTCTAAAGCTAAAAATCCGAAATTTCTAGGAAGCCAAATCCGAAGTTGCAATGATCAAAGTGGTTGCTCCAAACATGGCGTGTAAAATCATCGACAGAGCCATGCAACAACAAGGAGCACGTGGTTTCACACCATTCACTCCACTTGCAATGTTCTACGTGAATGCCAGGATTCTAAGAATTGCTGATGGACCTGATGAAGTACATTTGGAGACTATTGCCAAGCTTGAGCTAAAATCTAGATTGTAGAAAATTTGTGTAAATTTATTTAATTTTTTTTCAATTTTAATTTTAATAAAAACTCGAGTTTTCTATTTTTTTCAAGTATTTTTTTAATATAACGCAGCTTTTGTTTCGCTTTATTTTTCTCAATGTGAGACTATTGCATTTAAAAATATTTATGGCCGAAGAAACGCTTTTTTTTCTAGGCCGGCCGTCTGATTTTTTTGAAAGTTGATTTTTATTAAATACTTTTTAATGAATAATGTTCTCTGAAAAAAAAACTGAAAAGAAAAGAAAACAAGAAAAATAAATATTTTAAAAAAATCAGATGGCCGAGAAAAACAAACGGCCTAGAAAACAAAAAAGCGTTTCTTCGGCCATTAGGGATTTTGGCGTTTTTTTTCGGATTTTTCCATTTTTTTTTTTTTTTTTAAACATGCATTTTAAATCATTTATTTCGTCCTCTTAGGCCTCCTTTAATTTCCAGGGTTTTATTTTTTAAAAGTGAAAATCTAGGAATTGAAGATTTATTTTTTATATTAAATTTTCCGAAATAATAGGGCAAAATTCCAAATTTTCAAAATGGGGAAGAATTTTATCAAATTAACAGTCACAAACCACAAAAAAACGCCGCATCAAAATGACACAAAAAATTGTAAAGTTATCAATTTGTTTCCTTTTTCTTTTTAAATACGAAAGTTCTCATTTTTTCTGTTGTTGTTGTTTGGTTGTTGCCATTTAGCCCCGTCTGGCCTCTCTCCCACCCTGCGCCTCTCAAGCATCCCCCACTCACTCGCACCGTTTCACTGCTTTTACTACTTTATTTTTCTCATTTTTCTCTATTGATCTCACTTTTTAAATATTTTCCCATGTTTACAGCTTTATTTTTATTAAATGCTTGTTTTTCTCAGATTTTTACTAATGATTTAAGGTCAAAAGTGCGGTGGAATTGGGGGAAAAAAAGAAAAGACAAGTAGCGAACAAATAAATAAAAAAAATTGAAGTAATGTTTGAACAGTGGTGGAAACATGACTTTCGTTAAATTTCTCATTTTCGTTGGCAAGTTTCATTGCCCAATTTTTTCTCCAAACCAATATGTAATTTTTTTTTAAATAATAATTTTTAATTCTAAAAATGTTAAGAAGGATTAATGATTAGCTCAAATTTTAATCTAAAATTCTAGATTCCTATTTCCTTTTTTCTGGACATCCATCTCTAAATTACCCCCTTTTTGTTTTCTATTCCCAAGAAAATTAAATTTTTTCTGGCTATTTGTGTCCATTTTTCGCTAAAAACATCGATTTTTCCTTTTTTTTTTTGTTTACCACATGTCCTTGTTTTCTCAAAAGCTCAGGGACCGGAGACCTCTTTTTCCGGCGAAGAAATTCTAAAAATAGCTTTTTTCTCAATTTTAAAATTTAAATTCACGCGTAAAAACCGTGATTATTATTAATGGAGCGCACTTACCATTTCCATACGCCATTTTTTTAATTAATTAATTTTCATTAATTTAAAAATTAATTTTGTTGAAAATGCAAAAACACACGTCTTATTTCTTATATTTATCAAATCGAAAACCAAAAAAATGTTGATTTTTTTCCAGAGAATTACACAGAAACACAGAAAAAAATGAGGAAATTAATTTTCCTCATTTTTCTGATAAGTTTCTCACCAGGCTGGATTTCGGCCGAAGAATGGGACGCCTACAACTTTCCGAATCCGACTGCTGGACAATTTAGAGAGTATAAAATTTGTGGGAAAAACGAAGAGCACTCATAAAATGAAATTCCAGATGCAAAATGAGAACAACAGCGAACATTTGTGATCCAGATGGCGTACTTAGTGAACAATCCAGATATCGATTGGATCATGATTTGAAGCAATTGGAGAGTAGGACAAGACAAGTAGGAATTTATTCTTAAATAGCCTAAAATTGTTTTTTTCCAGGATTATGGTAGAAGCTTCTGCGACAAAAAAGGAGTTACAGCGGCAATGGCGGTTGCCAGACACGTGAAGGGTGGAACGACGGAGGCAAGTGGTCTTGAAATGTTAGCGGGGATTCTGGAAATCTGAAAATTTACGAATTTTCTATAAAAATCGAAAATTTCAAAAAAATACACCTTTTACGCGATTTTTTCCAAAACTTCGAAAAAAAGATGGTATATTTTTAAATTTTGAATCAAATTTTAATTATTCGAGAATTCAGAATTAGAAAAAATGTTTAAGACACGAAAATTAAAAATGGGGTTTTTGAACATATTTATAAAATTGTTAAATTAAAAATGTTCGATAAATCTGAAAAATTCAAATTTCAAGACTTGAAATTTAAGATAATTGCGATTTTCCGGAATCAGAATTTGCTTAGTTTTTCAATTTAAATGAGAAATGTAATTTGAAACTGAAATTTCTGAAAATAGAGTTTTAAGACCAAAAACTTCTTTAAAAAATAGGCAAAACCCACTAATTGCCTCTTTTCCTTTCAGGCCGTCGAAACAATGGCCAACGACATGCTCCGCAAATGGACCCTCGATCCGCAATGCAAAAAAGCAGTGGTGATTGTCGTCTCAACCGATGATATGAAATTCTGGGTGGCTCGCGACGACAAAGTCCCGGTTTATGCGGATGAATTCACCCAGATTTTCATGAACCAGAAGTCGTTGTTCCAGCAGGCGAATTATCAACAAGCGTTGAGTAATATTCTTCAAGAAACTTGGTATTTTTGTAAATAAATAATAGAATTTGTTTAAAAAATCAAATTTCTAGGGAAAAATCACTGTCAAAACAAGGAGCTCCGAGACAACCGCCACGTGCTGGTGGTGGAACTTCAGGTGGAACAGGACAGGGTGGATTTGGTGGTGGTGGCGCAGGAGGTGGACGCAGTGGATCGGGATTCAAAATGCCGTCGATTCCTGCATGGTTTTGGTTGTTGCTCATTGGCGTGATTATTCCATTATTATGCTGCTGTTGCTGTATTTATTGTTGTTGTTGCCGTGGAAAAGGAGGCGGAGGCGGTGCACAGAGGCTTCCAACTGATGGTATGTTTTTAATTTCCTTAATATTCGAAAATCGGAAAAAAATTTTAAAATTCTAATTTGAAAGCAAAATTTTCCAAAATTCAGTGTATTTTCAATTTTTTAAATATAAAATTATTTAAAAAATGCTGACATTTCAAAAAAAATAGCTGGAAATGATCAAAATACGCTTTTTCTATTTTTTAAATAAACTTTTTATTTTTTTTCTATTCAATTATTTTTAGACAAAATTTATTCGGTTTTCAGATATATAATAGGATATGTTTACAATTTTAAATGTTTTTGTGGAAAATTACCATTAAGAAACGATTCAATAGCTCCAAAAATCAAAAAATGACTTTTAAAATTAAAAACCCCCAAAAATCGATGTTTTTTCAGCCGGCGGCGGTGGAATGCCCCCACCACAACCACGTGGAGGCGGAGGTGGCGGTGGAGGAAACCCGTTCTCCAACTTCCTCTCAACAGCCGGAGGCGCAGGAGTTGGCACAATGCTCGGTCGTTTGTTCAGCGGCGGTGGAAATCGTGGTGGCGGTGGTAATGGTGGAGGCTTCGCCATGGGTGGGGGCGGCGATGCTGGAAATCGTGGATATGGTTATGGTGGCGGAGGTGCTGGAGGCGGCGGAGCCTACCCAGATGCACCAGTATATGATGATAATGGCGGTCAGGGCGGCGGTGGACTCTACCCGTCGGCAGAAGTTAAGGATCGTGGTGGTGGTGGCAGCTGGGCCTAGATCTTATAATAATGATGATTTTGCCGAAATTGTAAATATTTTCCCGAACCAAAAAGCCTTTCTCAGTTATGGTCCCATTAGCCTTTACTTAAAAACCTTTCAAATTTTCGAAATTTTAAAAATCTGCAGCTAGTTTAACGGGCTTTTCTTTTTCTACAACTTTGCAAAAGTATTAAATAATAATTTTTAATAAATAAATAAAAATGCTTTTCATCAAAGAGAAAGAAAATTACAAAAATCAATAATAAAACATTGGTAATTGGTACCTATCGGAAAATTACAGAAAATTCAAGTGTACAACTGAAAAATCAATGATTTTCAGCAAAACGAAGAAGCATAGAGAAAACGGATACAATCATTTCTAGTACAGGATTTTTCTATCAAACTGGTGATCCAACTTCAGATGAAAGGTCTAGCAGTTCCATTCGTGAGGTAACATGGGTTTTTGGGGCCGGTGGTGTTGGTGCTGGCACTTCTTCACGTTCTCTTCCCGAATTTTCGCCACTACGTCGGCCGATGGTTCGAGCCGGACTGGTCGGCGAGTTTGACGACTGAAAAAACGGAAAATTCCAATTTTCTCCAAATCTCCCGCCAAAAAACCCACCACTAATGGCGACATTGCCTGCTTCTTCGTCCTCTGCGGTCCAAACGACGAATGCGAGAACAACTAATGCCACCATTGACGTCGCCCGCTGAACACGCGCTTTCGCCGCCGCTTGCTGAAAAATAGTTTTTTTAAATGAACATTTAAGGAAACAGAAAACGTGGTCCGTACCTTTATAGAATCCAACACAATTTTCATCGACTGCTCAAGAGTCTCAAAAATCGCCTGGAGCGGCTTTTCACCAGCGCACAAATAAACTCGAAGCTCAACTTCTTTCGCTCTCAAATCGTCAACCCCGTTCTTCACATTACTTAATTGGTTGCTGGTTTTCTAAAAGAAAGAACAAGATTAAATCGTCTCTTTCAGCAAAAAAATCATTTTTCAAAACGAAAATTCTTTTAAAAAACCAATTTACTTAAATTTTTTGAAAAAAAACCATAATTCCAGTTTCATTTGTTCAATTCCAAAAAAAGTTTAAATTTCAGAAAATTCTTCATATTTTAAGTAAAATATTGCTTGAAAATTTGGAAAATATTAAAATCACGAAAAATTTACTGAAAATGGGGGTTTTGGAATTTTTGAAATCGACAAATTTCGAAACAATCCAGTTTTTTTGTCTGAAAATTGGGATTTGAACAAATGAAACTGAAAATATCCAAAAATGCAATTTTTAAAAAATTATTCTCTTTTACAATATTTTTTTTCAATTTCTCACCTCAATAAACGGCTGATAAGCCTCTATCAACTTCTCATCCTTACTCCTTTTCATCGCCTGATCCAATTTCCTAATCGTCCCCTCAACCTGATCCACCGCCTGCGCCAAATCATTCAAAACCAACGATCGGACCGCTATCATTTTCTGCTGAATCTCCTCAATCTGTATCGTCGAAAGATCACAAAAACTAATCAATAGATCCACAAGACGAACTTGTACGTGCTGCCCCTAAAATTTCAGATGTTTTTGTTGTTTTTGTTGTTGTTGTTGACAAAAAACATTACTTTTCCCTTTAATTGAAGCATTGTTGGCAAATAATTCAACGAAAATCCCGCAGCTTCGGCAAACATTGATCCCTGATTCAAATAGTTGCCATATTGAAGACATTTTCGGAAAATTATTTGGATCACATCTCCTCGAGCCAAATGACAAGCGGACAGGAGAAGTTCGATTTGTGACTGGAATTTTGAGATCTGTAAAAAAAATTAAAAATATTTGGTCAACTTTAATTGCTAAAAAATCGATATTTTTTGCAAAATTTTACGTTTCCAAAACTTTCGAAATTTTCAGTTTCATAAATTATCGAAAATTAGGGGAAGATTTTTTAATTTAAAGGAGGGAATTACAGAGAATATATAATAATGATTAATGAGAATAATGAATAAAAAATTCACAAATTTAATAGGTGGCCTAGGAACCCAAACTATCGCGGACTAGAAATCCAACCTCTTCCGCGATTAAACCTTTTTTGCAGGTAAATAGCCCATTTTTCCGTTTATGTTTTCAATGAAGCTTTAAAAAATTTTGAAACCCATCATAATGTCATTTTTCGGCGATTTAACGTCATTTATATTCTCTATAATGTCCCTCCAAAATAATTTTCAGAAAACATACCTCCGACACCACATTCTCCTTCGTAATCAACAACTCAATCCTCAATTTCAGCGTCGGTTTTTTGGCAATATGCCAACAAAACTGGTCACTCGCATGGGAAAAATTCTTCAATTCCAAAATAATTTTTTTGAAATATTTTATTTAATCCTTGAAATAGTATTTTTTTATTTTGAAAAATGAGATTTTTCATTAGAAAGTCAAAGAATTTACGATTAGCTTTTTAAAATGAAATCGGTGAGTTTTTAGATATAAAATTATTATTAAAAAATTTAGAATTATCTATTTTAAAATAGAAAACTGGACTTTTTCCAAAAAATGTATTTGAGGAGGTTTAACCGAATTTTTTTTGGAAAACAATTTTAAAAATTAAGAAATATGCATTAAATTAAATTTCTGAAATTGAGAATTTCAATATTTTTGGAAATGAAAATTTGGCAAAAAATATCGATTTTTATTTTAAATTTTTTTCCAGATCTCAAAATTCCAATCACAAATCGAACTTCTCCTGTCCGCTTGTCATTTGGCTCGAGGAGATGTGATCCAAATAATTTTCCGAAAATGTCTTCAATATGGCAATTATTTGAATCAGGGATCAATGTTTGCCGAAGCTGCGGGATTTTCGTTGAATTATTTGCCGACAATGCTTCAATTAAAGGGAAAAGTAATGTTTTTTGTCAATAACAACAAAAACATCTGAAATTTTAGGGGCAGCACGCACAAGTTCGTCTTGTGGATCTATTGATTAGTTTTTGTGATCTTTCGACGATACAGATTGAGGAGATTCAGCAGAAAATGATAGCGGTCCGATCGTTGGTTTTGAATGATTTGGCGCAGGCGGTGGATCAGGTTGAGGGGACGATTAGGAAATTGGATCAGGCGATGAAAAGGAGTAAGGATGAGAAGTTGATAGAGGCTTATCAGCCGTTTATTGAGGTGAGCAATTGAAAAAAAATATTGTAAAAGAGAATAATTTTTTAAAAATTGCATTTTTGGATATTTTCAGTTTCATTTGTTCAAATCCCAATTTTCAGACAAAAAAACTGGATTGTTTGGAAATTTCTCTATTTGAAAAATTCCAAAACCTCCATTTTCAGCAAATTTTTCGTGATTTTAATATTTTCCAATTTTTTAAGCAATATTTGGATTTTATATAAGGAATTTTCTGAAATTTAAACTTTTTTTGGAATTGAACAAATGAAACTGGAATTATGGTTTTTTTTCAAAAAATTTAAGTAAATTGGTTTTTTAAAAGAATTTTCGTTTTGAAAAATGATTTTTTTGCTGAAAGAGACGATTTAATCTTGTTCTTTCTTTTTTAGAAAACCAGCAACCAATTGAGTAATGTGAAGAACGGGGTTGATGATTTGAGAGCGAAAGAAGTTGAGCTTCGAGTTTATTTGTGCGCTGGTGAAAAGCCGCTTCAGGCGATTTTTGAGACTCTTGAGCAGTCGATGAAAATTGTGTTAGATTCTATAAAGGTACGGGCCACGTTTTCTGTTTCATTAAATGTTCATTTTAAAAAAAACTATTTTTCAGCAAGCGGTGGCAAAAGCGCGTGTTCAGCGGGCGACGTCAATGGTGGCATTGTCATCGTCGTCGGTTTCGATGAGATCGATTGGTGGAGGGGAAACGTTGTCGAGAAAGTCGTTGGCGTTGAAATCGAGAGAATTGCCGGTGGAGGAGTTGAAGAAGTTGTTCTCGCATTCGTCGTTTGGACCGCAGAGGACGAAGAAGCAGGCAATGTCGCCATTAGTGGTGGGTTTTTTGGCTGGAGATTTGGAGAAAATTGGAATTTTTCGTTTTTTTTCAGTCGTCAAACTCGCCGACCAGTCCGGCTCGAACCATCCGCCGACGTAGTGGCGAAAATTCGGGAAGAGAACGTGAAGAAGTGCCAGCACCAACACCACCGGCCCCAAAAACCCATGTTACCTCACGAATGGAACTGCTAGACCTTTCATCTGAAGTTGGATCACCAGTTTAAATGAGAAATTTAACAAAAGTCATGTTTCCACCACCGTTCAAACACTACCCCCAATTCCACCACCGCACGGTGGAATTGGGGGAAAAAAGAAAAGACAAGCAGCGAACAAATAAATAAAAAAATTGAAGTAGTGTTTAAATTTCTCATTTAAACTGGTGATCCAACTTAAGATGTGTAAGGTAAACTGTGAGTCAGCTCAACGAAATAGCATCATCCCCTGAAATCATTTGTGCGTTCAAAGTCCACAAAATCATACAAAAGTGAGACAAACAATTTCAGCAGATAAAGCTTTGTCAACGACAGATTTATCTGCGTCAGTGTGGAATGAACACTATTATCCATTATAAATTATAAACCATCTAAACAATATCTTTTATCAATCTAAAATATTGGATTCCGGGCTCGCCTTCCTCCGCAAAGACAACAACAATAAAAACGGTCGGCTCGAACAAACTAGGCTCTTCTCATTCTTCTTCCTCACCACCGACCGACCTCAATACTAAATTTTTTGTCACTTTTCTGCATCTTAATAAATCTGTTTATTATGAAGTCTTTTGCTCTAATATTCAAGACAGCAGGAAGGACATATAAGGTTGAGGCACTAGAAGCCCCAACCTTAACTGATGAAAGGTCCAGCAGTTCCATTCGTGAGGTAACATGGGTTTTTGGGGCCGGTGGTGTTGGTGCTGGCACTTCTTCACGTTCTCTTCCCGAATTTTCTGTCGCGGACTGCGAATAGTTCGGCATTCTTATCTTATGAATCATATTGGTAGATCAAAACATATAAGGTGAAACATATGTTTTGAATGACGTTTCTAAACATATTTCGTAGAATATTACGAAATAATGATGTCATTTTGTTATGGTCAAATATTAGAATGTATTGACTCGGTAAAAATATAGTCCTCTCACAAAATCGGTTTCATAAAGGTGGGCTTCCCTCTTCCGCGAGAGAGTGTTATTTGGCGATAGGTAGTTTTCTGCGTATAGTCTCCCTCATTATATTTCATTATATTTCGTATGCGAGCGTGTCGGTTTTTTAGAGTGCGCTTGCTTGTTTATAATGCCGAATTTGTGAGCAGCTAATATAAAAGGACGGTTCTGGGAAGGTTCAGTGCCGACCCCTCCGATTCCGCCGATCCGTTCCTTCTACTCATTCTACGTGATGTAGAATCCTTCAGACTTCTGATTCCTGTATTCCTTGCTTATTGTACTATGATGCTTGATAATAAATATATCCTTAATATTGTGTTCCTATAAATCCACTGAACCTTAGACAGCGGAAAGCTATATTTTCGCCAGTGGTGGAAACATGCCTTTTGTTAAATTTCTCATTTCCTCGTTGGCAAGTTTCATTGCCCAATTTTTTTGCCCTTAACTAAGATGCAATTTTTTAAAAATAAATATAATTTTAAAAAACAAAATTTTAAATTTAATTTTTTTTTAAAATTATTTATAAAAATCTTACGAATTGTTAGCTCAAATTTTAATCTAAAATTCAAGATCCTACTTCCTTTTTTCTGGACATCCATCTCTAAATCACCACCTTTTTGTTTTCTATTCCCAAGAAAATTAAATTTTTTCTGGCCATTTGTGTCCATTTTTCGCTCAAATACATCGATTTTTCTTTCTTTTTTTGATTACCACGTGTCCTTGTTTTCTCAAAAGCTCAGGGACCGGAAACCTCTTTTTTTCCGGTGCAGAAATTCTAAAAATAGTTTTTTTCACAATTTTAAAATTTAAATTCACGCGTAAAAATCGTGATTATTATTAATGGAGCGCACTTACCTTTTCCATACGCCATTTTTTAAATTAATTAATTTTCATTAATTTAAAAATGAATTATTTGTTAAAAATGCAAAAACACACGTCTTATTTCTTATATTTATCAAATCGAAAACCAAAAAAATGTTGATTTTTTTCCAGAGAATTACACAGAAACACAGAAAAAAATGAGGAAATTAATTTTACTCATTTTTCTGATAAGTTTCTCGCCAGTCTGGATTTCGGCCGAAGAATGGGACGCCTACAACTATCCGAATCCGACTGCTGGACAATTTAGAGAGTATAAAATTTGTGGGAAAAAAAGAAGAGTCCTCATAAAATGAAATTCCAGATGCAAAATGAGAACAACAGCGAACATTTGTGATCCAGATGGCGTACTTAGTGAACAATCCAGATATCGATTGGATCATGATTTGGAGCAATTGGAGAGTAGGACAAGACAAGTAGGAATTTATTCTTAAATAGCCTAAAATTGTTGTTTTATTCCAGGATTATGGTAGAAGCTTCTGCGACAAAAAGGGAGTTACAGCGGCAATGGCGGTTGCCAGAAATGTGAAAGGTGGAACGACGGAGGCAAGTGGTCTTGAAATATTTGCGGGGATTCTGGAAATATTCTGAAAATTTAAGGATTTTCTGTAAAAATCGAAAAGTTCAAAACCTTTTACGCGATTTTTTCCAAAAACCAAGAAATTCGAAAAAAAAATAGAATATTTTTAAATTTTGAATCAAATTTAGAAAAAATTCAAATTGCATTTGAAAAAAATATTTTTTATTGTGAAATAAAAATTTAATTTGAATTTTTTTTTGAAAACTGTAAAATTATTTGAAAATACAATAAAATCGAAAATTTTAAGACAAGAAAATAAAAAATGGGTTTTTGAACATATTTATAAAATTTTTAAATTAACAATGTTCGATATATCTGAAAAATTCAAATTTCAAGAAATTTAAGATAATTGCGATTTTCCCGAATCAGAATTTGCTTTATTTGAAACTTAAATTTCTAAAAATAGTGAATTTTCCTTGTTTTCTTTCAGGCCGTCGAAACAATGGCCAACGACATGCTCCGCAAATGGACCCTCGATCCGCAATGCAAAAAAGCAGTGGTGATTGTCGTCTCAACCGATGATATGAAATTCTGGGTGGCTCGCGACGACAAAGTCCCGGTTTATGCGGATGAATTCACCCAGATTTTCATGAACCAGAAGTCGTTGTTCCAGCAGGCGAATTATCAACAAGCGTTGAGTAATATTCTTCAAGAAACTTGGTATTTTTGTAAATAAATAATAGAATTTGTTTAAAAAATCAAATTTCTAGGGAAAAATCACTGTCAAAACAAGGAGCTCCGAGACAACCGCCACGTGCTGGTGGTGGAACTTCAGGTGGAACAGGACAGGGTGGATTTGGTGGTGGAGCAGGAGGTGGATGCAGTGGATCGGGATTCAAAATGCCGTCGATTCCTGCATGGTTTTGGATTTTGCTCATTGTAGTGATTATTCCATTATTATGCTGCTGTCGCTGTATTTATTGTTGTTGTTGTCGTGGATGCGGAGGCGGTGCACAGACTGATGGTATGTTTTTAATTTCCTTAATATTCGAAAATCGGAAAAAATTTTAAAAATTCTAATTTGGAAGCAGTGTATTTTCAATTTTTAAAATATAAAATTATTTCAAAAATTCTGAGATTTCAAAAAAAAAATAGCTGGAAATGATCAAAATACGCTTTTTATTTGAAAAAACCGAATTTTCCAAATTAAAGATTATTGATTTTTAAAAGGGGCTCCGGAGAGCTCAATGGGTTTCGGATGAATTCGACAATTAAGAATAATGGAAGAGTCCGCCAAAATTTGTGTTTCTAGGCCATTTAGAAAAAAACGTATATTTTCGATTTTTTAAATAAACTTTTTATTTTTTTTCTATTCAATTATTTTTAGACAAAATTTATTCGGTTTTAAGATATATAGGATATGTTTACAATTTCAATGTTTTTGTGGAAAATGACCACTAAGAAACGATTCAATTGCTCCAAAAATAAAAAAAAATCGAAAAATGGCTTTTAAAATTAAAAAAACACCCAAAAATCGATGTTTTTTCAGCCGGCGGCGGTGGAATGCCCCCACCACAACCACGTGGCGGCGGAGGTGGCGGTGGGGAATCCCCGTTCTCCAACTTCCTCTCAACAGCCGGAGGCGCAGGAGTTGGCACAATGCTCGGTCTTTTGCTCAGCGACGGTGGAAATCGTGGTGGCGGTGGTAATGGTGAAGGCTTCGCCATGGGTGGGGTCGGCGGAGCCAACCCAGATGCACCAGTAGATGATGATAATGGCGGTCAGGGCGGCGGTGAACTCTACCCGTCTGCAGAAGTCGAGGATCGTGGTGGTGGTGGCAGCTGGGACTAGATCTTATAATAATGATGATTTTACCGAAATTGTAAATATTTTCCCGAACCAAAAAGCCTTTCTCAGTTATGGTCCCATTAGCCTTTACTTAAAAACCTTTCAAATTTTCCAGATTTCAAAAATCTGCAGCTAGTTTAACGGGTTTTTCTTTTTCTAAAACTTTGCAAAAGTATTAAATAATAATTTTTAATAAATAAATAAAAATGCTTTTCATCAAAGAGAAAGAAAATTACAAAAATCAATAATAAAACATTGGTAATTGGTACCTATCGGAAAATTACAGAAAATTCAAGTGTACAACTGAAAAATCATTGATTTTCAGCAAAACGAAGAAGCATAGAGAAAACGGATACAATCATTTCTAGTACAGGATTTTTCTATCAAACTGGTGATCCAACTTCAGATGAAAGGTCTAGCAGTTCCATTCGTGAGGTAACATGGGTTTTTGGGGCCGGTGGTGTTGGTGCTGGCACTTCTTCACGTTCTCTTCCCGAATTTTCGCCACTACGTCGGCGGATGGTTCGAGCCGGACTGGTCGGCGAGTTTGACGACTGAAAAAAAAACGAAAAATTCCAATTTTCTCCAAATCTCCCGCCAAAAAACCCACCACTAATGGCGACATTGCCTGCTTCTTCGTCCTCTGCGGTCCAAACGACGAATGCGAGAACAACTTCTTCAACTCCTCCACCGGCAATTCTCTCGATTTCAACGCCAACGACTTTCTCGACAACGTTTCCCCTCCACCAATCGATCTCATCGAAACCGACGACGATGACAATGCCACCATTGACGTCGCCCGCTGAACACGCGCTTTCGCCGCCGCTTGCTGAAAAATAGTTTTTTTTAACTGAACATTTAAGGAAAAAGAAAACGTGGCCCGCACCTTTATAGAATCCAACACAATTTTCATCGACTGCTCAAGAGTCTCAAAAATCGCCTGAAGCGGCTTTTCACCAGCGCACAAATAAACTCGAAGCTCAACTTCTTTCGCTCTCAAATCATCAACCCCGTTCTTCACATTACTCAATTGGTTGCTGGTTTTCTAAAAAAAAGAGAGATCGTGTCTTTAAGCAAAAAAATCATTTTTCAAAATTAGAAAACCATTGTAAAAGAGCATAATTTTAGAAAATTTTAATTTTTGGATATTTTCAGTTTCATTTGTTAAATTCCCAATTTTCAGACAAAAAAGCTGGATTGGCTGGAAATTTCAAAAATTCAAAACCCCTTATTTTCAGTAATTTTTCAGGTATTTAACCAATTTTTCAATAAAAAATTCTGAAAAATCTCAAAAATCGTACAAATGATCAGAAATTTCTAAATTCTTTGAAACAAAAATTTAAATTTCAGAAAATTCTTCATGTAAAATGCAAATATTGAAATATTGCTTGAAAATTCGGAAAATATTATTAAAATCATGAAAAATTACTGAAAATAAAGGGGGTTTTGGAATTTTTTGAAATCTAGAAATTTCCAAACAATCCAGTTTTTTTTGTCTGAAAATTGGGAATAAATAAAAGAAACTGAAAATATCCATAAAATGCAATTTTTCTGAGATTATGCTCTTTTATAATGGTTTTTTAAAAATTTCTCAATAGCGAAAAGGAGGCCTTCAATTTCAGGGTTTCAAATCCAGAAAATTTCAAACTAAAGAATTCTCAATCAATTACCAATTGAAGCCATTAAAAATTTCATCATTTTGAAAGCATTTCTCACCTCAATAAACGGCTGATAAGCCTCTATCAACTTCTCATCCTTACTCCTTTTCATCGCCTGATCCAATTTCCTAATCGTCCCCTCAACCTGATCCACCGCCTGCGCCAAATCATTCAAAACCAACGATCGGACCGCTATCATTTTCTGCTGAATCTCCTCAATCTGTATCGTCGAAAGATCACAAAAACTAATCAATAGATCCACAAGACGAACTTGTGCGTGCTGCCCCTAAAATTTCAGATGTTTTTGTTGTTGTTGACAAAAAACATTACTTTTCCCTTTAATTGAAGCATTGTTGGCAAATAATTCAACGAAAATCCCGCAGCTTCGGCAAACATTGATCCCTGATTCAAATAGTTGCCATATTGAAGACATTTTCGGAAAATTATTTGGATCACATCTCCTCGAGCCAAATGACAAGCGGACAGGAGAAGTTCGATTTGTGATTGGAATTTTGAGATCTGGAAAAAATAAAAAGGTGACATTTTTAAGTTTGACAAAAAATTAAAAATATTTGGTCTACGTTAATTGCTAAAATCAAAAATTTAGATTTCCAGAAATTCCAAATTTTTTTCATCAAAAATATTAAATTTTTCAAAAAAAAATCGTTTTCATAGAAAATTCACGGAAAAAATCGATATTTTTTTGGAAAATTTTGTATCTCCAAAAATATTGAAGTTTTAAAATTATAATTTAATGCATAATTATTAATTTTTCAAAGTTTTCCAAAAAAAACTAGTTTTTTTGAAGAAAATTCGGCGAAAACACCCTCAATAAAACTAGAAAATACATTTTTTGGGAAAAATTTCAGATTTCTATTTAAAAATCGATAATTCCTAATTTTCACTTTCAGAAACATAAATTAAAACTAAAAATTCATTTTTCAGAATAAAAAAAATACTATTTCAAGTTTTAATATATTTTATTCAGCTCTATTATATTTTCAGTGTTCTGCCGGCCTAAAAATCAATGTTTTTTGCCAAATTTTATATTTCCAAAAATATATAAATTTTCAGTTTCAGAAATTATCAAGAATAATTTTTTAAAAATTTAAATAAAAATCATTTTAAGAAAAAAAGCATTAAAAACACACCTCCGATACCACATTCTCCTTCGTAATCAGCAACTCAATCCTCAATTTCAGCGTCGGTTTTTTGGCAATATGCCAACAAAACTGGTCACTTGCATGCGACAAATTCTTCAATTCCACGTGTTCAAAAGGGGAGAGCTGCAAAAAAAAACAAAATTCCAGAATTTTCCACGTTTCTTAAAATTACCTCATCCGGTTCCGGATAATTCGAATGCAACGTTGACATCAAATCCACCTTTATTCCTTCAGTTTGATTCGTTTCCAACTTCTCAATAAGCTCCATAAAATCTAGCGGCTTTAATCTGTAAATTGGGTCCCATTTTCCACAAATGCAAAAACAGCCTCACTTTTTCAACAAAATCTCAATGGTCAATGCTTTCGGTGAGCACAAAACCTGCGCATTCTGTGGTGATCGCGCCAATGAGGTCTCCGATGACGATCCCGTTGCCGATTTCCCAATTTTCGTTCCAAATGCCCTTCCAACCGATCCGCCAACATTTCTAATCGGCTGTTTGATTGGAGCTTCTTCGAAGATCTCTTCCATCTGCAGAAATAGGTGTTTTTCAGTCAAATTTAATGTTTTTTTTCCAAAAATTCCTCTCAAACTCTCTCTAAAAACTATTTTTCTACTAAATTTTCAGAAAAAAATCGAAAAATTCAAAATTTGACTGTTTCAGATTTTAAGAAAAAAAAAGAACCTTTTTCAGTTTCTTGATTCCTTCTATTTCTCTTTCATTCATTAACGATTGCTTCTAATAACATCAAAAAATTCTTATATTACCCCAGCTTTTCTAAAAAAATTATTTTTCTATTCGATTTTCAGAAAAAGAATCTGAAAATCTTAAATTTTTTCCAGAAAATGTTTCGAAATATAAATATAAATCTTTTTTTTAGAAAACAAATTCGGAAATTCAATTAGACAACTAACATTTTCAAATTATAAACTTTCAAACTTCAATTAATAAATTCAAAAAACAAAAAAATCCAAATTTTCAGATTTTACTTTGAAAACTTGCAAACTCCTCACCTTACTCCTCTCATCCTCATTAAAATCCACACAAAGGTTATCATTAAAAATCGTTCCAGCTCCTTGCATCTGCATCGGCGACAGCTTCTGCCATCTTATCAAAACCGTCTTCTTCTCCTTTTTATAAACAACCGCCGATTTCACGACTCCCGGCGACAAAATTGGAGACGACGACATTGTCGAAGGACTGAAAACCCCCACTTTTCCGTTGAGCATTAATGGTGGCGGTGGTGGTGGTGGCGGAGGCCCTCCTTTCTGAGCATTCTGGATACCTGAAATTCACTAGACGTTTTGAAGAATTTTCAAAAATTTATAAAATGTTAAATTTTTTTGAAGATTTGCATCTGGTTGTTAAAGAATTGGAATTTTTGGAACATTATATATAAATATCAAATAAAAATTCAGAATTTTCTAGGAAAAACCCCAAGAAATCTATTTTTCGAGGTAGAGCACGCCATAACTTCACAAATTAGTGAATCGCATCCTTATTGTATCGATTTTTTCAACATTTTTGGAAATTGATAGCGAATTTTGTTTAAGTTAGACTTCAAATGCAAATTTTACAAAGTTTTAGTTATATTAGGTGCTGAAAAAGTTATTATTTGTTCAGAAAGTGATTCTCTGCACTTTTCCGTTTAGATTTTAGTATATTCGCATCCGGAAAATGAAATTTGAAATTCTTGTTAATTTCTGCATTTTTCTTTTTCGTTATATTTAATTTCTAACCTTTCAGCAAACCCGGCGGTAATGGCGGTGCAATCGGTGGTCCTTTGATTCCACCAGGTGGTGGTGGCGGAGGTGGAGCATTCTTCGACATCGGGGCAATACCAGGAGGTGGTGGTGGAGGTGGGATGTTCGTGGACATCGGCGCTATCCCTCCAGGCGGCGGTGGAGCAACCGGTGCATTCTTGGACATCGGTGCAATACCAGGAGGCGGTGGTGGAGGTGGGATGTTCTTGGACATTGGAGCTATACCAGGCGGTGGCGGAGCTATCGGAGCATTCTTCGCCATCGGAGCTAAACCTGGTGGCGGTGGCGGAGCTATCGGAGCATTTTTGGACATCGGAGCTATACCAGGAGGAAGTGGTGGCGGAGCTGGAATATTATTACCCATCGGTGCAATCGAACTTCCAACACACTCAAACGAAACACTCATCACATCCGACAACTCCAATTTCGGCAAAAACTCTTCAGACTCCTCCGTCTGCGTCTCGTCACATCCCATACTCTTATCAATCTCACTTCTCGCCGGTGATGGTAAAACCACATCATCATTTCCAGCTTTCACACTCCTTTTCGATTCATCAATAACCGGCAGTGTGTCATTGACAAAACTCATCGTGTCCTCTTCAACATCCGATGAAAATGTCGACGTTGATCCCGAAACTCCACTAGTTGGGAAAAATAACGAATTATCACCGATGGTGGTCTCCGATGGTAGGTCCACTGCCGTCGACCATTTTCTAAGATTCTGTCCTATTGGATCTTCATCATTCCCATTTGGTGAGCTTGGATTCGAACTAGAAACTGATTTATCATCATCTGATGTCGAGCATCCGCCTTCGAAATCATCCAATGATTCGTCCTGCAAGTTATGTTATGTTTTTAGGCTTTTTTTGAAAATTTCAATAATCCGGTTTAACAGGTTTTCTTTAGTTAGGGATCCTAGGCCTTGTTTTCGAGGCCAATTGTAGTAAATTTCTATGCGTTTTGGATTTTTTTAAATTATAGATTCTTTCAAATGACTAGAACCTACCTCCGGAATATCCCTAAAACTCGTATTCATCCTCATATTCGGCCCACGGCGTCGAATACTCAACTGTCGTTGAAAATTTGACAACGGTTCCGTTTGTACACCGTTCTCTGCTGTCTCTTTCACGTTTGTACATTTTTCAATGTGTTCCGGTAGATTATCACAAGTTGAAAGGTATTCCAAGAAGTCGACCTGCAAAAAAACAATTTTTCATTTTAAAAAAATAGCAAAAAGGTTTTATGGAGGTATGGGGAATTGAACCCCAGCCCTCTCCCATGCTAAGGGAGCGCTCTACCACTGAGCTATACCCCCACATGTCAGGATAGAGGAGAATCGAGGTTATATGTGAGGGAATTTCGGAATGAGTGACCAGAGAGACAAGAGCGTATTTTGGATAGAAATGCGGTGAAGGAGAGATAATTGGAGAATGAAAGAGGAAGAGATGATAGAGAAAGCGAGCGTTTTTCATATTTTGTATTTAGTTTGGAGCATTTTCAATTAAATTTGATTTTCAACAAATTTTGAAAGAAATACCTGCTTAAAAAATTGTGTTTTAAAAATTTTCTCGTTTTCAATTAATTTTAATATTTTCTTAATCATGTTTGAACATTCTAAAGAACAAATTTTTTAAATGTTTATGTAAAAAAAATGTTTTTTTCAGTTTAAAAATTATTTTATCCCAAGATAAACATCGAATTTTATATTTCTTTCATAAAATCGATTTTTTGTTTTAAAAAATTAGCTTAAAGGAGGGAATTATAGAATATAAATGACATTAAAAATGAAATACATATGTTATAAATGGATTTCAAAAAATTTTAAAGAAATAAATGGAACAAAACGAGCTACCTGCAAACAAGTTTCCACCGCGGAAGAGTTTTGGTTTCAAGTCCGCGACAATTTGGGTTCCTAGGTCACCTATTAAATTTGTGCATTTTTATTCATTTTTTGTTTTGTTTTTTTTTTGCATTTAAAATGAAAAACCGATATAAACACTATATTTTTCATTTTAAATGCAAAAAAAAACAAAAAATTAATAAAAATGCACAAATTTAATAGGTGGCCTAGGAACCCAAACTATCGCGGACTAGAAACCAAAACTCTTCCGCGGTGAAAACTATTTTGCAGGTAGCTCGTTTTTTTTGTTTTTTCCCTTTCATGGATTAAAAAAAACCTTTGAAACCCATTTATGACATAAGTATGTCATTTTTCGGCGAATTTACTCGTAAAATTGAATTTCCCAAAATCAAAAAAAAATCCCAATTTTTTGGCAACAATTATTTCGAGCCAAACTCACAATATTCTTCCAATCCACATCACTCTTCGCTGCCTCTCCCATAAACCTCACAAAAATATCAATCGGTACTCGATTATCAGTTTTGCAGCCTGCAAAAAATATTTATATATAAATATAACATTTCAGAAACTCCTCCCACTCATTGCTCTCTCATCCTTATTCATCGATTTCAAAAATACCGCCATCTCTGAAGCGATCATCTGACATTTCTTCCCACCGTCTGCATAAGCTGCCAAATGTCCTAGAAGTCCGCAAGCTGGAAACAAAAATCGATAAAAATTAAAAAATTCGAAATTCGAATTAATTACCAACTAATTTCTCCCTAATAATATATCTTCGCATAAAAGTCTCTGCACTGCCAATCATATAATTTATTTCAGCCATTGCTTTGCTCCGGATTTCTTCAGAAAAATTGGAATTTCTGGAAAAAATAGCATTTTTCTCAGGAAACGTTTTTAATTTATTTCAATTTTCACGTGATTCCCTTCAAGGCCTAAACAATTAAATACGTATGTATGCCTTTAAATAATTTCACTGACAAAAACTTGTTTTTATGTTAATCGTTGTGGAAACCTATCAGGGATGAGCTGAAGTAAGCCTAAGAGGCCCAAAAAAGCGCAAAAAAGAATGGAAAATGAAATTTTTTGACCATAAACAGGTTTTTTGTGGCTAAATCGGACCTCGGAATGATCTCTTGCCAAAGTCAAAACTTTTTTCAGCCCGAATCGGCCTCATTGGCCCATGAAGGGCTTTTCCAGCTTCCGGGGCCCAAAAAACCAAGAAAAAACTTAGATTTTTGCCAATGTTCAGTCCTAGGTTCAATTTAGGCCCATAAAAGCCGTCTGTGACCAAAAAATTTACAAAAAAATTCATTTTCCAGGCCTTTTTAGGGCTTTCGAGTGTTCTAGGTCCACGTAGGATCATTTCCGGTAGTTTTTCACCAAGATAGAAACAAAAGAAATACTAAGTAAATCAGGTGAAAACTGCAAATTCAAAAAATTTCGCAAAATCACGAAATTCATTTTTTTTTCAAACTTAATAGATCTAAAACAACATACCCAAACTCCTCAACCCTCAATCTAATATCTACATCAGCGTCATCCAACTTTGTCGACGACACCGAAGAACTCGCGGTATTCTGCTCTTTGTGCTCGCGTTGAGATTGACATTCATTCAACTGAAATATATTCAAATTGCTCTGTTTTTCTATTCTAAAAACGTGTTTCCGTTAAAAAGAACCTTTTTTAGGAAAAAAATGCGAACATGCGGGTGGGACAATTTTCGATTATTTTGAAACCAGGAAAACTGACACCGCTTCGCGGTGGTTTTCCTGGTTTGTAGTTCGCCTTCGGCGCACTTAAAGGAGGACTTTACGGAGCTAATAAATGTACCTTAAATTGAAATAGACGTCATTCTAATTACAAAAGTTAGTTTTCGTCGGTTGAAACTTTTTCTCTGCCATTTTTTCGAAGCTCGTTTTCCCGGCTTTTACGTTTTAGAAAATTTAAAGAATTGTTTTGGAATGAGTATGACGTCTATTTTCAATTAAGGTACATTCATTATCTCCGTAAAGTCTTTCTTTAATATTTTAATGTCATTTACCAATGTAATATGTGTTGAAAAAACATTGTTTTGCTTCTATAGGTACGACCATAAATTTATTTAAAATTGGGTAATCTAAAAGCCATTTCTCTGGATTTCGCTCTCTTTAACCTAAGCTCATCATAATTACCTAATATATTTTTCTACGCCTCGCCTCCGGCTTCGCCCCTTACACGCCTTCGGCGTCACTTTCAATTATTTGGCGATTCCACACCTTTTGAATTTAGTTGTCGGGACCGAAATTTCTTGATCGAAAAGTATTGGAATGCGAGCCGAATGCACAGAAGAAGCTCGCCTTCGGCTCGCTTCTTTCGTGCCTTCGGCACGCATTCCAATACTTTTGATCGTTTTTCCAACGCCGCTGCGCGGCGAAACGCTCCTAATTTAAAGTTTAACAATTTCACTGGAATATTCTCAAAAAACACCAACCATACTTATCTCATTTGATTACATATCGAATTATTTAATCTTCTAAAATAGTTATCATTCGCGTCTTAAATACAGAAATCTCTGAAACTCTGAAAAGAGGTTGATGTAATCTTCTTACTCTAGCTCACCTCACTTTTTCCAATTAATATCCCTCCCAAAAGAACGATCATTTTCTTCTAGTAAATTTTAAAAGAATGAATATCAACTCAGAAATGACAACAAATAATTTTTCAAATTTGACCTAGTTTCTTGACCTATTTTTACATAAAAGTCATGGAATTTTACCTAAATTTAAAAAAAATGAAGAAATGAAAATCCACAATCATTAGGTTTCAAAAATTTCATCCTCTTTCGGTGACTTCTATAGTCTACCGGTTAAGTAATCATTTCTTTACGTGAACCGATGCGAGTTCAATCCCACACAGTAACTTTTGAATTTTACTATGAGAAAGGCTTCGGAAACACAAAAAATTGCGAACAGATTTGTGTTAACAGACACTTTCTCGGCGTTTTCAAATATATAATAGGATTCCAAAAATTTCACAATTTTCTTCGAACTTTAAATCGACCCAAATTTCAAAATAAAATTTTGTAGCATTTTTCTAAAATGTTTGAAAATTTATTGGAAAAAATCTGATTTTCTATTCATCAATTCTGTGGGAATTTTAAAAACCTACCGCTATCTGCGAAATATTCGCCGCCTTTGCACCAAGAATCGTTTTCGGTGGAACTCGTTTAACGCGTTGAATTGAACCCAATTTTCCATCTGAAATGGTATTTTTTTAAAAATTATCACAAATTTTCATACCTAAATTCCCCGCATTCTCCAAATCCGACGCATTACTTAATCTACTATCCGGTCTACTAATATCCGAACCTGATAATGATGAACATCCCGTCGTTTTTAAACCTGAAAACCATATTTTTTTCTAAACAAACAAATTAAAAGAAAACTCACTTTTACCCGACTCATTTGAGTCCAAAACCCTTTTCTGCTTATTTTTCTTCGAGTTTGGTCGTTTCCTAGCCATTATGTGAGAAAATGCTGAAAAAATCAGAAATTGCCAAATAAACATGGAAAATGCGAAAAATAATAATTTTACCAAAGTGCTAAACTACCGTACCCCACGCTGAATATTTAAAGGGACACAATGTTTTTTAAAATAACTTTTAGGTCTATTTTAGTTTTTTTTCTTCAAAAAAACGTTGTGTTCCATCATTTTTGAAAATTATGAATGCGACGCATAATAATTTTAATAAAAAATTTTAGGTCTGATTTTAAAAAAAGTGGTATTTTTAAATTTCTAGCCATAAATTTTGAAAACCGCAATTTGTTTTAAAATTACAGTAACCCATTTAGTTTAAAGGGACATAACAATTTTGAACAAAAATATTTAAGTCTGATTTTACGGAAATTTCATTTTTTCCCGAAAAAATGGCAATGGAAAATTTGTGAAACCTAAATTTTGTATTATACCTTCAATACAGAATTCTGTTTAAAAAAAAATAAGCTAGCCAGAAGAAAAAAAAGAAACAACTCACTTACAAAATTTGATTCCAAAAAATAAAAATAAAATTTTTTCGAAAACAAAAGTAAACAAAACTCGGTAATTTGTCACGTTCACGCGTTTCTAAATATTTTGAAATTATTTTTCTTATCAAGTTTTTCTCTGGAACTTTTTATTTGATTGGAGGTGTTTTTTTTCATGATGTACATTGCACGTCATTCAAAAATTTCAAAATTTGTATTAAAATTAGCATAATCACATTTCAATGTTTTTCTCCGAAAACATTTTGCGAAAAAATCAAAATGTTTTCAATGAAAGTTGTAAAATGACACATTACAAATGTTATGATTCCCGTTGAATTTGATTTCAACGAAATTTCAAAACCAAAAACAAAAATCAATCGGAGTTCTAAGAAACTGAAAGCAAACATTGGATGCTTTTGTTCCATATTTTATATGGGAACAAAGTCATAAACGGTTCGAAAAATTCGCCTTCCCCGCTATTCAAAATTTTTTGCGGTAAAATGTTGAAGGAGAACACACCAAATGCAAATTCAATAAAGATTATTTTTAATTCTCTTTTGTTATCAGGGGCGAACATTTTAACAAAAAATGAAAAACGAGATTTTTGAGAAATTCTCGAAATTATCAGCATTTTTCCTACTCCACAAATTGTTTAATTTGCTTGGCTAGAAAGGTCTTGGCCCCGAAAATGAATGTATTTAAAATTTCAACAATTTTATACTTCTTCTTTAAAAAATCTGAATTCTAGATAATAATTTGAATTTAAAGGTTCAAAACAGAATAATTAAAGCTGAAAATGTAATTTATCTGAAAAAATTGCGACATAAGCTTAGAAATCAGCATTTCGATTGAAAATTCAAAGTTCGGGATTTTCAGCTCAAAGATGGGTGTTTGACAGGAAGGCATTATAGAGAATAGAAATTACATTAAATCGTCGAAAAATACCCTAAAAATTTTCCATTCGCATTTTTCCGGGAAAAAAATGGAATTGTCATAAAATCAGACCTAAACATTTTTCAAAAGTTCCATGTCCCTTTAAACTAAACGGGTTACTGTAATTATAAGACAAATCGTGGTTTTTAAAATTTAGTGATAAAAATTGAAAAAAATCACCTTTTCCTATGAACTTTAAAAAAATTTTTGAGAGTTTTTAGTTTTTCTCCAAATTTCAGCTTAGTAACTGTAATTTAAGCTTAAAATCCCATTTTTTAATTGAATTCCTACTAGCAAAAAAATTAAAAATTGAAGCGAACATTTGGATTTTTAGCTTTAAAAAATTAGAATTTTTTCGAGCATAAGTAAATCTGAAATTCGTTTATTTTTCAGGATAAGAATCTAATTTTTTGGAGAACGAAAATGTCAATTTTCAAGCTTTTCAAAAATTAGGATTTTTCGACTTTCAAGGTGTAAGTTTTGTGAGCCTTTTTGTGAATTTTGAAAAATAGAAAACATGCAATTTGTTACAAAAAAAATGTGAAAAAAACAATAATTTCGTGGATTGCCTATATTATTTCCCCATTTCCCATAAACCGCAGCTAATTCCTCCTTTTATTACCATTTATGTTCCACTTTTTTCCTCCTCCTCTTCCAAAAAAAAAGACCCCCCATATTAATTATAAAAAAAAGGATTCTTCAATTGATAAGATCCTATTTTTCATAGACAACATAACCTTGATCAGTGTATATTATTTTTTATTTATCCCGACTTTTATTATTCAACAACAACAAAAATATATTGTTTTTCAAATTTTTTTTTCAAACAAAATTTCAAGTTTTGTGATCATTTAAAAGTTGACCTTTTAATGAACACCATTGTGGCAAACTGGCTGCTGGAACGCTGATTTTATTTCAAAAAAACAACAACAAAAAAAAAACAGACTTACGAAAATTTTCTCTTTCTCTGATCAGTTTTCAGATAATCATCTCATCTCGTTGATGAAAATGGAGAAGTATTTAGTTAAAAGCAATAAAGAATAGAAAACTAGGTGATTTATTAGTGCCGTTGGCCTTGGGAACGGCACAAGGAAAAGAGAAAAAAGAAGAAGACCACCAGGAAAGAAAAGCTAAGCGAAATTTGAATTGTTGCATTTACCGCTTTTGTCAGGGTGTGCAGTAGGGCGCGGGTTGCCCCATTGGTGAAGATTGGCGTCTAGTGGTGTTGAAATATGTGTTTCCTGGATTAAAAATAATTAATTACGATTTAAGAAGTAATAAAAAAAATTAATTATGGGAATAATTTAAAAATATAAAATTTTGTTGGATGGATTTATAAAAATGTGTTTTTTATCTGAAATTTTTAATTTCAAATTTAAAAATAATATTTTCGGATTGAAATGGTTTCCATGAAAATCTGAAATCCTAATTTCAGAAAAAAATCTGAAATCCTAATTTAATTTAATTTTTGTTCTAGAAAAGTTCGTCAATATTATGAGTCAAATATACAATTTCAATGATTTTTTAAAATATTTTGAAATTGATTAAAAATTTTATTTTGATTTTTAGAAGATGATAATATTGGTTTTGTACCTAAATTTTTTTTAAATATAAAACAATGCGAACAAATGTTTTAAGCTGAAATTTTTATTTTTAAATTTTAAAGTATTAAAATATTTTTTTCCAGATTGAAATGAAATTTTTCCAAACTTGTAGCTCTTAAAATGTAGAAATTAAAGTTGAAAATTTGAAGTATTTTTTGTAAAAAATTTAAATACATTTTTAGGATCTTTCAAATGTTTTCCACTTTTTTCTATGAAAAAAATATTTTATGAATTGATCAATGCTCAAAATAAACAGATTAAAAACCAATAATGAATGAAATTCACTATTAAAATTTTCAAAATTCAATTTTTTTTGGTTCCCGCCATTTCTGTGTGCCATGGTTTGCTTTTAAAGACAGTGTATCAGATCTTACTTGCTTTAAATTTCAAAAATTAGAGTTTTCTCTCGAAAGTACATGGAAATTTGTGCGCCGCGTGTTAAGATAGCGGTACTGTTCAAACAGTAAGTAGTTCCACTTCAAAAAAAATGTTTAATCTCATAAAATAAAATATATACATGTTTAAAATTCGAATTTTTGGCTATCAGTTCCTTGATTCCCAACACAATTTGGAAATATATGTAATTTTTTTTCCAGAAAATTGATGGATCTTCTAAAAAAACTGTTCTAAATCTCTGTAATAAAATTGTTCAGTCTTATAGCTAAAAAGCTAAATAATTGGTTTTTTAATCAGTTTCTTAACACATACACTATCACTCGGCATTTTTTAGCAAAGGTAACGATGCCAGTTCCTATTAGCGCAACACATCAAACGACAATGTTTTTTTCAGAAAGACTTCAAGTTTTGTTCTCCTTGTTTTTTAATGATCTCTGCAAGGATTTGAAAGGCTTTTGTGGCCATTTTATTTCTCACAATGTTGCAATACATGTCTTGTTTTTTAATGCTCATATTATCACTTGATGCTTGCATTCCAACTCAACAAATTAATGGTATTCAAAGTAAATTTCTAAGTGATAAATTTTTAGATTTTTTACAGATTATATTATAATTTCAGCAGATGCGCGTAAGTTTTCAAGACATTCTTATATTTGTGGTTATATTTTTAGCTACCACGTTAACCACTACTACTACATCAACAACTACAACAACTACAACAACAACCACAACGGCAAACCGTAAGTTTTTACTGACTCCAAAACTAATAATCTTGAGGTTTTCAGCATGTACCAAATGTGACATATCAACATTCTACTCATCCACGTGTTTCACCCCAAATTATCTGTGTATGACGCTTGATGAAGTCACAATAACGTATACGTCTGCTCCGTCTCCTGATATAAGCAGCTGCAAGACTTATGCGTAAGTCATACCAAAAAAAGTCTTATCAGAAAACTTTTCAAATTCAGGATGACATTAGTCTGTGCCCCTAATCTTTCTGGCCACATATCAGTTATCGCATCCAATGTTGTTACAAGGACAAACAGGAATCAAGTTAGTGTGACTTGTTCGGAAACTGGAGCACAGCCTGGTGTTTGGACACCAACTAGTCTAAGCAGTCTGGTTGATGTCAGCGCAATTGTATGTAATAACTAAACATGTGTGATAACTCATTCGAAAGAGCTAGTTTTTCTATTTAAGAAACTGTTTTCATTTTCTGACATCAAGTTAAAGTTTTAGCCACTTAGCCCCATATTATTTATCGGTCGTCTGATTTTTTTTAAATTTATTTTTAAAATACTCTTTTATGCAAATTTTCACTGAAAAAGGTCTGAAAAGAGAAGTAAAACAAGAAAACAATTTTTAAAAAAATCATACGGCCGAGAAAACCAAAAATCGTTTCTTTGGCCATTAGTAAAAATACCGAAACAATAGTCAAAAGTATTACTTACAAAAAACTGAAAAAAAGCTGAACCAAAGTTCGATTCCGGATGTCCTTATTTTCATATTTACACTTCTTGCAAATTTTTCCAATATAGTTTATGTATATAAAATTAAATTTCAGATCGATCGCTCCGCACGCACGCGACGCGGCTGCCGACACTCACACACACTGGAAAATTTGAAAAAATTATTTTCCCGCCGATTTCAGTGTGTGTGAGTGTCGGCAGCCGCAACGCGTGTGTGCGGAGAGCAGCCGTCCGAACGCAATGATCAATAATAATTGAGTTGACAATATTCAAAACAAAATACCAATTGCAATTTATTTTCAGAAGCACACATCAATTTAAAATCTTTAACACATCATTTTCTGAACTGAAAATAACCAGTTCTAACATCATTTTAGAACAAATAGTGATCACTAGACCTTTTCCAAGGTACCATCTGTGTTTTGGATCATTGTACAGTTCCACCCAAAACATAAAGAAAGTAAAAACTCCTCCCATAAATGATCTAAGAAAAAGCCAGTGTATAAAAGGTGCCAAACTGGTACAATTTTAAACAAAAAATGAACTATTCAATTGTTTTCTGTCTTCTTGCCGTTGGATCCCTTTGGGCTGCTCCAGCTTCTAAGGAAGTGTCATCTGAAATTGACGTTTTCCAGAGAATCCTTAACGAACATAAAGGTAACCATTTTTTCAACCTAAAAATATAAAAAAATTGTTTTTCCAGACCTCCTCCCATCCGAAATCGTCGAAGCCTATCACGATCTCACCGAACCTGAGAAGACCATCTTAAAGGAAGTGTTCGTCAGCGAGAAGAGCATAAATGAGAGAGATTTCATCAGAGCATTAAAGGTGAAATCCCCAGAACTCGGAGAACGTGTTGAGAAAGTCTACGACAGACTTCAAAAGAAGATCGATGCGCTGTCAGAGAAGCCAAGAAAGTTCATGACAACCTTGGTCGACTCTGGACGCATTTTGCACAGAAGAACTTTGGCTGGAGAGAGAATTCAAAAGGAAACTGTTCGATTGTTCATTGATGCGTGAGTTTTTTTTTTCGTGGGGGCCTAACTTCCCAAAATTAATGGCCTAGAAATTCATTTTAAGTCTAATGAGGATCTTAAAAATATGGCTTAGGATCTTAAAAATAATGAATATTAAATCCAGAAATCTAGATCTCATGACTTACATTGTTAGAAACTCAAATGTTTAACTTTTAAGAAAATCTAAACGGAATTAATTGAAATTTCGATAATATTGTCGATACCCGGATTCCCAATGACCTAGAAAACCAAATAAACCCCAGAAAACCCTGATATTTTCAGCCAATACGATGCGTTCAAGACACTTTCCGATGAATCAAGAGAAGAAGTGAGAAAAGAGTTCCCAGGAGTTGTGAAATTCCTTCAAAACGACAAGATCAAGGAGGAAATTACGAAGCTTGTCGCCGAACATTAAATTTCTCTAAAAATTCTTCTTTTTTTTTTCTTAAAATGTTAATGAATCATATTTTTTGAAGGGTTCTTCGAAGTTTTTTTCTAAAATTCGTGGCCTAGATTTCTGAAAATTTGCATTTTCTAGGCCATGTGTACTTGACCATTGGAAAATATTCATATTTGAGAGTTATCAAATACCTAGTTTCAATGAACTTCGGAAAATGGAAACATGAAACTTAGAAATCCGAAAAATAGAAAGCTGTAGTTAGCCTAATTTTCCAAATAGTGGCCTAGAAAACCAATCTCTAAATTTGAAATCAACCAGGGAAATTCAAAAATTTTAAAAATAATCGAAAACAGTGAATTTCGACAAATAAAACTGATTATTTGCAGAATTCGAGAAAAAACGGATAACAAATTTTCTGAACAAAAATGGCCTAATATTTTTTTTTCGGAAAGTTAGTCCCCGCACATTGTTTTTTAGGATAAATATGTTATGTTTACCAATTTATGTTTTTTTTTCGTTAATTATCGTTAGGTATTATTGTCTCACAAATTCGGCTTCATAAACGTGAACTTCCCTACTTTGCGAAATAGTGTATGGTGAGGGATAATAAGACAACGCAACGCAACCCTTCCCATTGCCCTCACGCGCGGCGTGTCGCTTTTTTTGACAGAGGTTTTTCACGTTTATATAACAGATTTTGTAAACAACTAATAAAACGTTTGTTTTTTTCATCAATATCACTAATGGCCTAAAAAACCAAATTCGGAGATTAACTTTTGTCTGACGTAAAAAACAAGTTTTTCGATTCTCTCGCTGGAACTCGGCCATCTTTGGTCACAAAATTATTTTATTTGTACTATTCGATAGAGAATTGAATTTTCTTTCATTCTGGATACAATTTTGCGGTGCCCGCTCCGTTTAATAACCTTTTTTGGACACAAGTACTTTCGGTATTCGAGAATTAAATTCCCATAAAACTTTGAGTTGATACTCTCTGAAAAAAACCAACCGGTTCTCACAATTTTGAGACTTTGAAAAAAAAACAGTGCACTTTTTTGCAAGTGTTTTTTGGTTTTTTATCACAGTTGTAGCCCAGAAGAAAACAACAGGTCCTCCTCCGAATGATGTAAGAAAACAAAAAAATTACTGTATATAAGGAAGGAAGAATAGCAGTTAAATTTAAACAACAAAGATGAACTACTCAATTGTCGTCTTTCTCATTGGATTAGGATCCATTTGGGCCGCTCCAGCAGCTACAGAAATTGAGCATGAACTTGGCGTTTTCGAAAGAATTGTAGAAGAGCATAAAGGTAAAAAAAATCACCAATTCCCACCAATTTCAAAAACCTTTTTATTTCAGACCTCCTTCCACCTGAACTCGTCGAAGCCTATCAAGGTCTCACCGAAAATGAGAAGAACATCTTAAAGGAAGTATTCCACAAAGAGAGGAGCGCACACGAGGGTGATTTCATCAGAGCGTTGAAGGAGAAGTCACCAGAACTTGGAGCACGTGCGGAGCATCTCCGTGACATAATTCAGAAGAAGCTTGATGCGTTGCCCGAGAAGCCAAGAAGATTTATGACAAATATGATCGAGTCTGGACGATTTTTGCACAGAAGAAATCTGTCTGGCGAGAAAATCAAACCGGCCACTGTTCGAGTGTTTATTGACACGTGAGTCATGGGGCGGGGTTGAAATCTTGGGAAAAAATTAGACAAAATTATTAGCTTCGAAGTTGTTTTTTCAATAATTGTGCAAATTAGGCCCCCACCTTTTAAAACAAATGAAACTTTCAGCGAATACGACTCATATAAGGCACTCAGCGACGAATCAAAGGCAGAATTGAGAAAAGTGTTCCCAGGTGTCGTGAAATTCCTTGAAGACGAAACGATCAAGGAGGAAATTTCCAAAGTTATTGGACAACTTTAAGCATTTTATGTATTTTTTTTAAAATTTAATAAACAGCGTTTTTTTTTTTGGAATTTTACAGTTTGCGATTTTTAAAGGCAGTGTCTTACTTAATATTTTATCGAGGAATAGTGTAAATTCAAATTTTTAATGCCAATATGTTCCTTGTCTAACAAGATCGGATTCGGCGTTAGATCGGAGGTCTAACGTTAGATGCAGACTAAGTTCCAAATTAATGGCCTAGAAAATCAAAATATTCGAAATATAGGTGCTCAAGTGCTCTGAACGAATTTCAAAATCACTGATTTCTTTGAACAAATCCTTTAAAAACTATAATTTGAAAATGACGGCCTAACTTTCACCGTGGCCTAGAAACCCAGAGAGAGGATTATTGGGGAGCATTCTTGAAAATTTGGTCAACAACCTTTTTTGACGCTTTTTTCCCAATGGATATGAATTTTTGAATATTTTTCTAAATTTTGAGAAATTAATTTATAACAGCGCCACAAGACTATGGCCTAGAAATTCCTTGCCTTTGCCGAACTTCGGTGTTCCAACAGTGTTCCGGACCGGATCGGGTTTTTAGGAGCGAATCGGTTCAGCTTAACGAATATCAAATTTTTCTAGAATATGGAACACAATACTCCTAAAACAGTAAACAATTTGTGAACTGCAAAATAGTCGAGACGAACCGATACGGATTTGATCCGAATCAGGATCTGATCGGGTTTCCTATCAAAAACGACGAATATGAAATTTTTCTTATACTATTAATCAGGGGAGTAATTAAACATTTTTTAAACTGCTAAATTAAATTTGATCCGATTCAGGAACAGGATCGGAATTGTATTCTAGAAAATACCAATTTTTTGCAAAACCCCTTTTTTCTCGGATAGCCAGACATCTTATCACAAAAAAAAGTTCAGATATCCTTTGTTAGTCTTTGTCCAATTATCTCCAAGTGGTCACTGAAATATATAAAATTACATAAAAACATATAGCATCAACATCTTGAATCAAAAATCATTTGTTGCATTTCATTGAAAAACACTAACAGGTGTTGGGTGTTCGTCTCCAAAATCAAAATAAACAACGTAGAGGTGTGTTTTGAACATCTGAAATAGTAAATAGAAATGATGGGAGTGGACCACGATTATAAAAGGATGGAATTTGAGCGAGTTGGACAACTGAAAATTTCAGAAATGAACTCCAGAATAATATTCTTGTGCTTTTTGGCGGTTGGTACCGCTTGTGCCGCGACATCATCATCGTCTTCCGAGGAGGTTCGTGGTGGTGCTCCCAATGTTTTCTCGAAGGTTTTGAAGGAATATAAAGGTATCCTTATTTCATCCTTATTTTGTTTTTGAAAATGAAACCCTTTTTTTAAAGACATCCTACCAGTTGAAGTGGTCGAAGAGTTCCAGGACTTGTCGGTTGAGGAGAAACACAATCTCAGGGAAATCTTCAAGAACACCTACAAAACTGAGAAAGACTTCATTGTGGCGCTGAGAGAGAAGGATCCAGCACTCGCGGATCGTATCGAGAAGGTCTACGAGCGACTTCAGAAGAAGATTGAAGGATTGCCAGAGGAGCCGAGAAACTTCATGAACACTTTGATCGACACCGGACGCACTTTGTATAGAAGATACTTGGCTGGCGAGAGAGTTGAGGTCGAGAAGGTTAGAATGTGGATTGAACCGTGAGTTTTATTATGGTTTGTTGAAAACGGGGTGTTCTTAAAGATACAGTGTTACTTAGGTTTTTAAAAGGCATACTTTTTTTAAAGACTGTGTCTTTTCACCGAATCTGACGTCATTTAGGATGCCACATAAATTAATAAGAATAGGGAATTGCTTTAAACGCGGACAAACTTCCCAATTAGTGGTCTAGAAAACCAAATAATTCGAAATCTAGGTCCTCAATGTAGCTCTTAACGAATTTATTAAAATCTTTGATTTTTTTGAAATAATAAAAAAAACTATTATTTAATATTGACTGCCTAACTTTCACATCATGGCCTAGAAACCCAAAACTTGAGATTTTAGTAAATTACTCTTCAAACGTGTCCAATATCTTCATGGGTCATGGCCTAACTTTTCATATAATGGCCTAGAAACCCAAAAATACCCAGATCTCCCAAATTCAAAACAAAAAACTCCTTGTTGCAGACTGTTCGCCAAATACAAGGCACTCTCAACCGAATACCAAGAGAAATTGACAAGTTTGTTCCCGCGAGTCACAAAGTTCCTTCAAGACGAAAAAATGAAGACCGGCATTTCGAAGCTTTGGGCTGAGGAGCATTGATAAATTCTTCTTTGTTTTGTATATTTTTTTGTGTAATAAATTCATATTCATTTCATTTTCGTGATCTTTGTTTGGCTAATGGAATAAGTTCTCAAGTTATTTGGTTTCCTATGTAGAACTACAAAACAGGATCGGATTTTTATTCACTTTATTGTTTCTCAAGAGAAAAAATTGACTTTTTATCAAGAATTGGGGATTTTGATTTTCTAGGCCATGAAGTTGAAAGTTTGGTTTCCTAGGCCGTAATTGGGGTTTATTTTTCTAGGTCTTGAACTGGAAGGCTGGTTTTTTACGTCATTACCAGCGAATTTGGTTTTCTAAGCCATGAACTTGGGAGTTTGGTTTTCTAGGCAATAATTGGGAGTTTGGTTTTCTAGGCCATAATTGGGAATTTCGTTTACCAGGCCATGAACTTGGGAGTTTGATTTTCTAGGCAATAATTGGGAGTTTGGTTTTCTAGGCCATGCTTGGGGAGTTTGGTTTCCTAGGCCATATTGGGAGTTACCGCTGTCATCGCCTATTTTCCAAAACTTTTTGGTTTTGAAGGCCACGCGATGGTAAACAAAATGATTTATTTTGTTTTTCAGTCTTTAGTACACTGATTTCAGAAATGTACACAATTCTAAAAACAACTTACAGTTCTCATCATCATCAAAAATCAGTTGCAGCCTGTTTCTTTTCATTGAAAGAAGACATGCTGCAACTGATTACAGTATAAGGACCAAAAATAAGTAAACAAGATAAGGTGTGTTTTGAACATCTGAAAATTTTGTTATAAAAACTCGCTTCATGACAATCTAGAACCATCAAAATGAACTCGAAAATCGTATTTGTGTGTCTTCTGGCCATTGGTTCCACCTGGGCCGCGACTTCTTCATCCTCCGAAACTGTACCGGTGGTGCACGAGGAACATGATGTGAAGACTTCTGGTGAAACTGACGTTTTCTCAACACTTTTGATGGAAGATAAAGGTACACATCCCCACTTTGAAAATTTTAAAAAAGCCAACAAAAATTTCCAGACATTTTCCCGCCAGAAATGATCGAAGCGTATGAGCATATGACACCGGAAGAGCAGCAGATTTGTAAGGAAGTGTTCAGGAATAACTATCCCAGTGAGAAAGAATTCATTACGGCTCTGAAGGCCGAATCCGTGGATATTGGAAAACGGGCGGAACAAGCGTATAATCGACTCGAGGAAAAAGTGAACAGATTACCGGAAGAGCCGAGAAAATTCATCAGGGGTTTGATTGATTCCGGCCGAATTTGGTACCGCAAACATTTGGCTGGCGAATGGATTCGTTCGGAGAATGTCAGATCATTTGTTGAGAGGTGAGTTTGGGGTGCTGGGGGTTAGCTAAAATTCTAGAAAATTTCGAGAAAATTAAGCTATTCTCAATACTGTGGCCTAGTTTTCAAGGATCGTGGTCTAGAAATCCAAAATTTTGAAAAATCCAAGCTTTGACTTTAATTTCGATAAATACACGTAATATTTCAAAAAATCCTAGTATCCCAAAAAATCCTGTAGTTGAAACCAAAAATCTGAAATTTTCAGAATAGTGATCTGAATTTTGTAACTAACACTTCTTAGAAATCCGTGGCCTAGGAATCCAAATTAGGCCAAATCATGGTCTAGAGTCCCAAATATTCTGGTCTGAAAAGCATATAATGGCCTAGAACTCCAAATCAGGGCCTAGAATATCAAAATACTTCCAGAATCTTTAAATCTCTGTCATAAACCTAAATAATGGCCTAGAATTCCAAAAAAATTGAAAAACTAGGCCATACATAATTTGCAAGATAGACAAATTCCGAAGTTCTAGGTCTATTTTGGCTGGGCCTGGAATGGCCTAGAAAACCAAATTATTATTTGTTTTAATTTGAAATTTTCAGACAATACGAAGCGTTCAAAATCCTTTCCCATGAATCAAAGGAAGAATTGATGAAAGTGTTTCCAACTGTCACTAGATTCTTTGAGGACGAAAGCAGAAGAGAGACAATTGAGAAACTTTGGACAAATGAACATTGATAACGTGAAAATTTTGTTTGCAAATGGCATAATAAACTCTTTTCGTTTTCATTCATTTTTTAAGATTTTCTTAATTATAAATCAAAGAAAAAAAGATGTCGAAACAAAAATCTCAGAGTTCGGGTTCGATTGAGAGTGTTAAAGATGGGGTGGGTTTGGCGGGGTTTCTAGGCCATTTGTTGGGATTCTAGGCCTCGATTTTCACATTTAAAAAATCAATGAATTTCTAGTCAACTAGCAGCACTTCAAAATCACCAACATTATCACAAATCAGCCGGCTCGATCCGGACAAATTCGTCGAATCGTATGGACATTATGGAAAATATCAGATTTTCACGTATATTCTGGTGCAAACGCTCAATTTTTTCTACTCTTCATCGATTTATGTGATGAGTTATGTGCAGTTGAATTTGGAGAAATCTTGTAGTTTTAGGAATGTGAGGAAAAATTTGATTTTTTTTTCTGAAAAAACAATTTTTAAAAAACTTTTTTATAGGAAACAGCCCTAGAAATTGATAATACTTGTGGGATTCGAAGTGATGAAAATCGGAATTTCAGTTTTTTGGATGGGGAAATTTGTGGGATGGTTAATGAGACGAAATTGGAGTGAGTTTTCGGGTTTAAGTGGTTAATTACCTAATTTGAAAAAAGTAAGGAAGTATGAATTAATTCGTACCACTATGGAATTAAAAATGTTTTAATTTGTATCGAAGCCTAATTAGGACTAAAAAAAAACACATTTTTGAAAATGATAATTGTTTTTAAACATTTAAAAATGCGTCCTAATTATGGAAAATTTGCATAGGTCATAAGAGTAATTAATTCTTAATTAAAACCAGATTGTTGAACTAGTTTCACATAATTAGTTTTAATTGCATTAAATCAGTAGTTAATCTTAATTATTCATTTTTTTCATATTTTATGGCAATTAAGGTACTAATTAAGACCCTAATTAATTGATAATTTAGGAAAAGTAATTAATGGCTTGAAAATCCAAATTTTTTGATTAAGTATCTAAGTACCCAATTCAGTACCCAATTAAATATCTAATTGGTACAAATTGTGTAACTAATTAATGTTCATTCCACCTAGGACGAATAAGGGATAATTAGCGTCGATTAAAAAAAAAAATTTTAACAGCCAAAAAATAAAATTCATGACTTAATAGGTCTCATAATTTCCAGAATAAAAAAATACACCCCAACAACCCATCTCCTTCTCGACTTTAACCTCGAATGCTCCCACTTCATGTTCCAAGAATTGGGACTAACCGTGTTCACCATTGGAGCAGTACTTGCAGTACCAATTATGTCGATAATGGCGGATCGGTTTGGAAGACGACCGATAATTGTGGCTTCAGCGGTTGTGGCTTTTATAGCGAATGTTGTGGCGGCTTTCAGTCCAAATTATGCGATTTTCTTGGTGTTGAGGATGATTATTGGAGCGGCTAGTGATGTGAGTATCGATTTTTCAAGATGAATGTAAATGTTGTGGCCAAAAAGTTTAATTTTTTCACATTTTTGGATACTTTTCGAAACGATTATGTCGAGAGTTTTTGATGATTATTTTATCAGACCGACTGCCTTTCAGTCCCTTGTTATCAAATATTAAAATTAACTACAGTATTAGTCGTTTTCAAAATATGTTATTTAAACGTGAAAAAACCTCTGTCAAAAAACGACACGCCACGCGTGAGGGCAATGGGGAGGGTTGCGACGCGTTGACTTATTATACCTCATCACACACTATTTCGCAAAATAAGGAAGTTCACGTTTATGAAGCCGATAAAGTAATTTTTGTTTTTAATTTTTTTTTCTTAAGGATTAAAAAAATATTTATTACAAATGGCTATATACGCTTGGTTTTATTCCCTTCAATCGAAAAAAAACGAAATAGTGCGCAAATTGAAAAGGAAAAACGGGCAAAAAAAAATGGAAGAAATGAAAATGTAAAATGTTCTCAAATGAAGCTAAAAATTGTAATTATACGTTTTCGAGCTTCATATCACTGATCCTTTCAAAAAAGAACCCAAATTAAGGCGTTTATTAGCTCATTTCAATAAATGCCCTTAGTTAGTACTAATTTCACTCCAAGAAAAAATAAGTGTCAAATTCGAATAACTAATAAATCAATTGGGAACACATGTTCCCTCAAATTTAATGCAGCAAATATTATTATTCTACTAAAAGTTTATTTTTGTTTGTCTGTTTTCTCCAGCCAACCAAAAACAATTCGAAATAGCGTGCCATTGAAGAGGTACATGTACAAAAAATAGCAACTCGCGTTGCCAGCGAATTGTCCGGCATAGATAATTGTTAAACTCGCAGCGGTTGAAGCATTCGTTGGCATCCGTGAATCTCTCATGGGTGAATGGGTCGATTCGAGAGGCGAATCGGTTTGCCCCCAAGCCGCCAAAAACAAGAACCAAGTATCCAAGTGCTTGAGAAAGCCTGTTTCATTGTTTCAATGTTTCAATGAAGAGGCTTGTGCCTTCACCCTAAATTTTTGGAAAACGAGCTGTCCGCTGAATGGTGGGCGGCTCAAAAATGTTGAATCCAAAGCTTAGGGAGGGGTGTCAGTGAATTTGACATTTTTTAAAAATATGAATTTAAAAATTAGGATCTTTCATTAGTACAATGATCATAAATGCAAAATCACATTGAAATAAGCCGTCTCGGCTTAAAGACAGGGTGCCAGTTAAAAATTTCGCCGCTGCGGCGATAAGATTTTAAATTACCGCGTGTTTTGAATTTTCATGTGCGCTCCAATGAACAGCAGTCATGTGTGTGCGCGGTAATTTGAATTTTTGAATTTTTTGTGTGTTTTTTTCAAATTTCTTTCGTTTTTTCCGATTTTTAGCGTTTTTTTTCGCTGAAAGTCATTAATTATTTTTAATAAGTGTCAAATTAATTTTTCTTACAGGAACTAACCAGGATCCCTCATAAAATGCGGGAAAAACGTTGATTTTCCTAATTTTCATCCAAAAATGAAAATTTCGCTATAATTTTGAAAGCAGATTAAATATACGTACGTTTAGCAAATAAATTATTATTTCACAGGTATTCTAGTTAATTTTTTTTTGAAACAAATGAAACATTTACAGATTTCATGGACACAATTCATCAGCGAACCAAAAAAATCAGTTTTCCGAAAAATGGATCAGTTTGACATATCATTTTAGATTTCTAAAAATGTCATTATCGTTTTTTAACAGTTTTTGTTTGTTTTTGAGTTTTTTGAATTTTTTTGAATTTTTCTTATTTTTCGTGTATTTGAATAAAATTTGCCTCAAAATTGTTTGAACCTGGTCGCAACATACTTTACTTATGTTATTCTACTGAAAAGAAACATTTTCCACTAAAAAAAATTAAAAAATAACTGTTTTGAAAAAAATGTAAAAAATTCAAATTGTTGTGCTTCCCGCCAAAAAGCGTACGTGAGCGTACGGCGGGAATTCAAAAATAATTTTTTTCATCTTCCGGACGGAACTACAAAATTGTTTTTTTTCGTCGGGATTTCGCATGGAATATACTAGAATGTCGGTAGAAAGATGAATTTTTCACAATTAAATCCATATGGGGTAAAAATAACTGGCACCCTGTCTTTAATTACAATCGTTTTCACTGAAATTATGTCTTTAAAGGTAAAATTGACATAGAAAATTAACATTTTTAAACTTATTTTGCTGAAATTCAGCACAACGATTATTAATGGGTTCAAAAGAAATCCCTGAAACTTTCATTGACTTTTTTCGAAATGGAGCAAAGTTACGAACCTTCAAAGTTGAAAAATTCAAGTGTTTTTTTTTTCTTTTGGCATAACCGCCTTATAGAGCTATATAAATTTTTGAAGTTAAGTGTATTTTAATTACGGATATAAAACAAAAGAATTTCTAAAATTTAAATGATGCAATATTAATTTTTTGAGCCGTTCACCATTCAGTGAACAGCTCGTTTTTCCAAAAATTTAGGGTGAGGGCAAAAACAAACATCACTTTACGATATTTGTTCAATTTGCCAGATTTCAACTGAAATAATCAATAAACCGATGCATACGAGTTTGGGAAAACTTAACCCGTAAACGAGGGGCATTGCTATTCGCCTCCCTTTTATCTGCCCATTCACCCGGGTTTTTGAGATTCTCGCAATGCCAAATATGCCAGAGATTTGCCGCCGACGTGAACTTATTGGGCGCCCGACATCTCGCGGGCGCCGCGACATGCTATGTTTTGTGTGCGACTCTCTTAATTTTTTATGCTATTTACGATTTTCATGTCGTTTTTAAATTTTATTGGAATTTTTTGAACTTTTAGAATTCTTTAAAATTACCTGGAATTTGGAAGGGATTTATGGATCCTTTGTTGATCGAAACACAATAAAAAATAATGTTTTCAAAAATTTTCTCTGGAAAACTTTAAAAATCCGAGGTGTCTTTACTAGGATCTTTACTTGGAATAATCTGCTATTATTGATTTTCAACTAAATTTGAAAAAAATACAAACCTGTAACACTCTATTTCCAGACATATCTCTCAGTCGGTAGCGTTGCAACATGTGAATACATTTCCGAAAAAGCTCGTGCCTGGATTACGGTAGTCTACAACGTCGCCTGGTCCGCTGGAATGATTTGGACCCTTTTGGTGACGTTCATGACGGATGCGTGGCGTTGGCGCTATTTTCTAACGGTCGCGCCGGGAGTTTATGCGTTTTTCCTGTGGTTGTAAGAGTTTTTTAAACATAGCAATTATCGATTGATTTTTTATTTCGGGTGATTTTCAGCTTCTTGCCAGAATCACCACACTGGTTGATTGTTCATAAGAAGACGGATAAATTGAAGAAGTATATTAAAATTTCGAATAGGTGAGGGTTTTTTGAAAAATGTTTCTTTTTTGAAGAAAAAAAAGGGCAAGTGAATAAAACAATGCTTATTAAAAATATCCAAAGAAAAACCTGGAAATTTCTATGATTTTCAGAAAATTTTTAAAAATTTGAAAAAATGTTAATTAAAAAATATACATCGATTAATTTTCAAATTAATTTAGAAATTTTTTTTGAATTTTTAAACTTTCAAAATTCAAAATATCGATTTTTCTGAAACACTCTGAAAATTTCAGGTTTTTTTTCCAGAAAATAAGATTTTCGGACATTTTAAAAATTTTTTATTTGAAATAAATTTCAAAAATTAGTGCCCAAAAATATGAAAAAAAATTTTCCATTTAAAAAAGTTATTAAAAATGTTATTTTCGAAATTTCACTTTTTTCGTATTTCGCTTTCCAATTTTTCGGAAATACTATTTTTATTCGAAATTTTCAAGAAAATTCGCTTTAAATCTTTGATTCCCTTTTTTTTTGGAAAAAATAGGCCACGCCCCTTTTAATTCTTAATTTTTTCTAGGTTCAACGATCTAGAACCGGATTTTAAGCAGTGTAAAGCTGATGGGAGTCTAGAAGAAGAGCATCATGAGGTTTGTTCAAATTTTTTTTCATTTCCAATTTTAAAAAAAAATCCGTTTCAGTCCTGCTCAGCCCTCTGTTCAAGTCCCCAAATGATTTGGCGTCTTTTCGCCAACGGTTTTCTGGAATTTGTCATCTCTTTGGTCTATTTTGCGATTTCCTTCCTAGCTGTTGAGCTGGGATCTGATCATTCGACTGCTTTTTTCTACTCGTCAGCTATTGAAATTCCGGGTTTTTATTTTAATTCAATTTTTTTTGAGTTTTCAACCTTTTTCAGCTGGATTACTAGTGCTACCATTGATGATCAATTACGGAAGAAGGCCAATTACTTTATTTTCATTTTTAGTGATGACTTTATCACTTTTCGGATCTTTATTCGTGTTGGATTCATATTTTCCGAAATTGGTTTTTCTGCTGATTGCCAAAGTGGCGGCGACGTGAGTTTATTTATTTGACTTTGTTCGTTGTGTGCACCAATGCTATTGTGGTTAGCATTTTTGACCTGCTGAGCGCGATGTCAGGGGTTCGATTCCCAACCGTGAAAAATTTTTTTGTTTTTCAATATTTTTCATTTTTTTTTGTTTAAGAATAATCTACACGGTGCACCCAATTTGGGCAAATGAACAATTTCCGACATCAGTGAGGTCTTTGTCATTTTCCATTATGAATATTCCTCAAAGTGTTGGGATTATTTTATCGCCGTATTTGAAGCATGTGGTATTATTCGAACTGATTACTTCAGTCTAAACCCAAAATTTCAGGAAATGCAACCAATTTGGCTGCCATTTTCTGTAATCACACTGATGAGTGCAGTTGGTACCGTAATTTGTGGATTTTTAGAAGAAACGAGGAATTGTAAAATGCCGGCAAGAGTGAAAAGTTTGTCGAGATCTGACATTTCGCTGCTGAAATCAGAGACGCCGTCAAAGAAATCGGATAAGAGTTCGAGTTTTCGGAAGTTTCCATCGATGCAGTTACAACCGGATGAGTAGGGAAACTTAGATGTTATTGTCGTAGTAATCAAAAATTTCAGGATGAAAACTCTAATGTCTGAAGCGGAAGATAAGAAATCTGGAGATGTTGAACATCAATAGGAACGACGAAAAATTGCTAGAAATTGATATTAAATAAAACATTTTATTCACTTCAGTAAAGACAGTCATTTAGATACAAAACTAACATTCAGAAGCTTCTAAAAAAATCAACATTTGGAAATTTTTCGAAAAATGTATTTTTAAATTAAAATGAAAAGAAAATCATTATAATTTTAGAATTGTATCTTCAACTGAAGTATAACATTGACATTTTTTTAATTGATAGTTAGTTTTTAGAAAAAATTAGAATTGAAACTAAAAAATTTTAAAAAGTTAAAAAAAAATCTGTTTTCTTTTCATTTTTGTCTGAAAATCTGAAAATTTCTGGATTTTTTAAAACTACATATTTTTTCTAGACCACCAAAAATATCCTCTATATTTTTTTTCCTTTTGAAATCATTGTTGTGACAAAATATGGCATATTTTATTTTAAACTTTTTAAAAATTTGAATTCCCGCCAACACGCGATATAGCAAGTGCGCGCTAATGCAAATCGATCTAATTTCACCTGTTCCTCACATTTTTTGGTTATAAAAACGTTTTATAGATAATTTGAAACATATTTGACTTCCAAATGAGCATTCCAAAAAGTTTCTAGAAATCCAGAAAACTGGAAAATTTTAAAATTCAATTTTAATGTTTAAAATATTCACTCAAATTATAGAATTAAATCATCTGAAGAATGGAAATGACAAGCTAATTCTTTAAAAACGAATTCTGAACATTTTTCAAAAATGTTGATATTATTTCAAAAAAAAAGCGAATTATTTTTTTTGCTTTTTTTTAAATTTTAGGTTTTAATTTGATACGTATTTTTCGTCGGGAATTTTTTGTGTATTGCATCAGATTAGTTTCATAAATTTTAACTTTAGAATTTAAAAAAATACGGTGTTGAAAAAAGACAGAAATTAATTTTTAAAAAGCTAATTACAAAAAACACTGGTCACTATCCGATTGGCGTAGTGAGCTCACAAGTTATGGAAGTAGTTAAAGCAGTCCCCAATTTCCAAACTCCAGCGCTAGTTCCCATTTCTGAACACGTTATCGTCAGTGTTTGTGGAGTAAATTTATAGATAACAGGGAAATTTGAGGAATACATTGAGATGTACGGATAACTGATAGGGCATGATACAGTCATGCTGAATGGTTCAATTCATTAGATGTATGAAATTCAAGACTTACGCGTTGTTGTTGCAAGTGCTCGTTGCGGAAATTGGGGTAGCGGCGATTGTATAGAAAGGCCCACCAGGGGGATTACAAACACCGCCAGGACCTGTGTTGCATGTTGTTGTATAGATAGATAGAGCACAAGGGACACATGCTAAAAATTAGAACGTTTCGGAATATATTTGCTATAAATTACGAATCGGGGTAGTTGTGGTTGTTGTTGTCGTTGTAGTGGTTGTTGTTGAAGTTGTTGTTGTAGCTGCTGTTGTTGTAACTGAAATGAAAGGTGATGTTGTTGTAATTGAAATGAAAGGTGCTGTTGTTGTGACTGAAATGAAAGGTGCTGCTGTTGTAACTGAAATGAAAATTGATTATCTTGAACTTATATAAAACTAACTAGCGGATGTTGTAGTTGGCACAAAATCTGGAACGTATCTACTCAGACTTCACAAAAGTGTAGAAACTTACATTCAGGGTTTTGAGTAGGTATGCAAGCTTCAAGAATATTAATCAAAATTGCAAACCGAATAATGGAAAATGGAGGCATTCGTGCGTAAATTAGGGCAAAACTAAGATAGTCTAGGATATTATCTGCTTCGTTAATGACAAATAATGTGGGAAAACTCGAATTGCCCGGGTTTGTCCACAAACTTGCATAATAATGAACGAAACATTTCTTTCTTTGAACAAAAACATGTCTGAATTATTTGATTTCAATTAAAGTGACAAGATATTTGGCATTGTTTTTCATGGAAAAAAAAGAAGTTTGTTTATAGAAGAGATACGAATATAAATAGAGGTAAGAACAAGCAAGCGCCATAAAACATTTTGAACTTTAGATGTAGTGACGTAGCAAGGAAAATTCCTATAGGGATATTCTCGGAAATTGTTTGTATAGAAAGAATATAAAAAATATCAGGGAAAACAAAAAAGCCTGCAAAATCAAACTATAAACAGAAACGAAAAACTTTGCTAAAATTGATTAAAGGAGGACTTTACGAAGCTAATAAATGTACCTGAAATGAACCTAGGAATTCTTCATAGAACTAATGAATGCAACTGGGATGAAACTAGACTTCATTCCAAATCTGTTCTAAAAATTTTCTAAATCCACCTAGAAGTCGAGAAAACGAGCCTCAAAACGACGGCCTAGAAAAAGTGTAAACATGGCCGAACTTTTTCCTATGAGATCTTTTCGCGTTTCGTTAAAGTGTTTGTTTACTGATTTTCAATAGTTGTTTTAATCTATTCAGAAACATCAATTATTAATGAATTTGTCAAAAAAAATTTTTTTCGAGCGCCCGTGGGTCCAAAACAGCTTCCGCAAAAGTGCGGAAAGCAGGCGGTGGCAGTGCAAAGCGGGCGGTGCCAGCACCCGTTTTTGGGTTTTTGAGGGACCGTTTTTCTCAAAACTAAGCTTTTGAACTGATTTTTTTGTAGATTCCGTTAATAATAGGCGATTCTGAGTCGATTAAAGCAAAAATTGAAAATCAGTAAACAGACACTTTAATAAATAGTTATGAAGAATGCCATTTTTCATTTTTTTTTTTTTGTATTTTTTCGTGTAATAATTACTGCGGACTAATTTTCGCCGGTGACCCCTTTTTCAGGCCATTGTTTTGAGGCGTGTTTTCTCGGCTTCTAGGTGGTTTTAGAAAATTTTAAAAACATATTTGGAATGAGTATGAAGTCTATTTTCATCCCAGTTGCATTCATTAGCTCCGTAAAGTTCTACTTTGAAACTTCTTCAAGTGTCAAACAGAAAACTTAAAACTATTTCTTTTCTAAAACTTATTTATGCGAGAATTTCCCGTCTTTTCAGACCAGGAGATTTAATTACCGCAATTTTTTCAAGACACTCTTTACCGCCCATTACTGATCCCGATGAGAAGGAACATGTAGACATCCCTTTTGGAAATTTCAGAATGAAGACAGTAATGTCGGATGCGGAATATAGGTCTAGATGAACGTCAATCGTAATGAAAAATGAATTACTATTGTAAACCCCGGCGAGTGAAGACAGTATTTAATTCTGATAATTCCTAGCTTCCAAATAAACGATTATTTTTATCTTGCGTTCAACACACGAACAAAGGACACAACAATATATAACTTGACAATAGTAAGTGATTATAAATAAACAACATTTTATTCACTTCATTAACCGAGCTATACTTTTTCGAAACCGAGATTCATTTGGTCGTGGAATTACATACAATTTCCAATAGAGAAAAGTATACAACAGCTGGACGGCTCACATGTCACGGAAGTAGCTATAGCAGCCCCCAATTTCCAAACACCAGCCTCAGCTCCAAATTCTGAACAAGTTAATGTCAGCGTTTGCGAACCATCAGTATATCCAACAACAACATTTGAAGAACGTGCTACGGCGCAAATATTAGTAGGGCACACTACATTCATGCTGAAAGGTTCAATTCATAAGATGTATGCATATCAAATTTATGACTCACACAACATTGTTACAAGTGTTCGTTGCGGAAATAGGAGCAGAGGTAATTGTATAGAAAGGCCCACCAGTAGGACAAACAGAGAATGTCATGCATGTTGTATAGATTGGAGTACAGGTGCCACATGCTGAAAATTAGAACATTTTTGGACATTACGTCATTGTTAATTCGATCTGAAATTACTAATCGGAGTAGTTGTGGTTGTGGTTGTAGTGGCTGAAATAAAAAAAAATCTGCTGATTATGTAACATTTATCTAAAACAAACTAGTGGTTGTTGTAGTTGGCAAATAATCTGAAAATATCAATTCGTTAACTTCAGAAAAATAGGAAAATAAACTTACATTCAGGGTTTTGAGTTGGTATACAAGCTTCAAGGACAGTAGTCAGCATTGCAAACTGAATAATGGAAAATGACAGCATTTGTAATTAAATGAAGTCAAAACTAATAAGACTGGGCATTCATCCTTTTAAATACTGACAAATATTATAAGAAAAATCGAATCATCAGGATGTTTTTAATTGTCGTCTTTATTTTTTCAACATAATATGTCTGAATATATTGTAGTCAATTAAAAATACATGACGTCTGGCATTATTTTTTTCAAAAGATGGTTTTAAGAAGAGATTAGAAGATAAAATAGCGGCGGTAAGAAAATGGCAGCATCTTCAGATATTTAGAATTTATTGATATTGTTCCAGAAAACAAAGAACATTTGAATTATTTTTTATTTTTCGTTTTTTTTTCTTTTCAATTGAAAGAGAAAGAAATAGGAAATACAGTAAACATTTTCAATGCCGAAGTTTTGATGAAACTTGCCATTTTAGTTGTTTTCTGAGAATGACAGAATTTGTGAGAAAATGAAGGAAAAGCTGATAATGTCTAGACTTTATAAATAATGACAATTATTTTGAGAAAACGTGAATCATCAGACTGTTTGGATAAACTTGGAAAACAAAAACAAAAAACTTTTTCGCAACATTTTTTCAAAATAACATGTCTGAATTTATCATCCTGTATAAAAGTGACATGATGTCTGGGATCGTTTTTCATTAAAAAGTACTTTTATTTAAAGGAGGGCTTTACAGAGATAATAAATACGTCTGGGATGAAAATAGGATTCAGACTAATTCCAAATATGTTTTTAAAATGTTCTAAAACCACCTAGAAGCCTCAAAACAAGCCTCAAAACAATGGCCTAGAAAAAGGGGCCACCTGGCCGAACTTTCTCCTATGAGCTTTTTCCGTGTTTAGTTAATAAATACTTATTAAGAATACTTATATCATTCCTTTTTAATGTTTTTTTTAATTTATGTTTTTTCATTGGTTTTTGGATTTTTCATGCCTGACTAGTTTTTGCCGGTGGCCCCTTTTTCTAGGCCATTGTTTTGAGTCGCGTTTTCTCGGTTTCTAGGTGGTTTTAGAAAAAAATGTTCGAGTCAAATACAAATTTCATATTATCTGTTTTGGAAATTATTATGATAAATTTCACGGAATTTTAGTAATCGGTATAGTGGCGGTAGCATAGCCAGCATTTCAAAATTTTGGAAGTTCATAATACAGACTGATCCTTTTATATCGTGAAAAAAACTTGAACTTATAATTTATCTAGTCTTTTGGAAGAAAACAAAGATTGCGAGATAAGTTTTCTTACGCAACATTTATGGACACCTCATTGAAATCATGTTAAGATGTCTGTAGTCTGTTAAATCCTTGAATAAAACAAACAAACTTTATTCGAGGCCTTCGATACATTGCCACTAGTTCCAAAAACTCTTATTTTGGGCCCTTTGGTGTTCAATAACTATTGATTCATCACAATTTTTATCGAAATCAATCCAATTTGTAGAGATATTAATTATTTTATTGTACTTTTGAAAGCCTAAGGTACTTATTTAGGAGGGAAATGAACAATAAAGTTGAGTTCGCTGTACTGAAGCAAATATCCAAATACCAGCACTTGCCCCAACGCATTGACATGTGAAAACAGCACCGGTGGGGTATTTATATGTAGCATCATACAGGGTTGGAAAGGTACTAGTGCAAACGAATACAGCACTGAATACCACGTTTTACATTACTTGATTACTTATGAAACTTACTTCATTGTCATTCCGGAACTCGTATCGATTGGTGTAAGATTGACGATATTTTCATTAAAAACGGCGCACCCATTGGGACCATAGGGACATGTTGATACATACACTAATTGCGGGTTACAAGGAGGACACACCGGAGGTGCTGTTGTCGTAGTAGTGGTTGTTGTAGTTGTTGTGCTAGCTGAAATAAAAAATCTGTTGATTATCTAACATTAATCTAACACAAACTAGTGGATGTTGTAGTTGGCAAATAGTCATTAGTAGTTGGCAAATAATCTGAAAAATATCAATTCAGACTTCAGAACATAAGGTAAACAAACTTACATTCAGGGTTTTGAGTTGGAATACAAGCTTCAAGAACAGTAGTCAAAATTGAAAACAGAATAATGGAAGAAACAAGCATTTGTGAGGACTTAAATGCAGGAAATTAGCCTTAATGGCAAAAATTATGAGGAAACTTGAACTATCCGATTTTTTTAACCTGCCATGTTTATTTTTTTTTGGTATTATATGTCGGCATTTGTTATCCTCAATAAAAGTGACATGAAGTCTGGCATAGTTTTTTTTTTCAAATTTGTTTTGGAAGAGATCTTTCTTCATACTAGACGAATAGTTCTGTGTGTGTGTGTACCAGCATTTCTCATGAAAAACTTAACTTTTAGACCACTCGACTGTCCCATAATATCATGCATCTCGAAACGCTTCACAAAAGTACTGCTTGGATCTCGGGTTACTGTAGTATTACTGTAGACTCCAATTTTTTGCACATTTTTTCAGAATGGTCGGATCGAGACCAGACTTTCGTGGTAACATCTTTGGAGTATTGTAAGGTCACTGAAAATTTGGTGCGGATTACTATAGTATTACGGTAGTTGCTGTAACCTAAAATTAGCGTGTTTTTAAAATTTATTTGATGAAATATACATAAATGTTTTAAAGAATTTCGCTGTTAACAAATTTCAGAAAAATCAAATTTGTACTTAGTTATATGAAGGATAAAATACACTGACTTCAAATTATTGCGCCATTTAATGAAACGTTCTCCGAGAATTTTTTTGAGCTTTTTTTTACCATTGAAGAGATTTTAACAAACTGCAAAAAAAGAGACTCGAAGCTTTTTTTTTTTAATTGTTTAGCCATAAACATTTATTAACATCAAAAATGTATGTCACTATAAATAGCCCTGACAAGTCAACGCTATAACGTCTGTGACGACCCCGGCATTTAATGTTGCGAAATTCTGCCAGACACCGGCTGAATCTCCCGATTCGGAGCATGTTACTACAATCGAGTTTTGCGCAGTTTGAATACCACTTGTTGTATTGGCGATTATATATGGTCTGACAGATCGACACGTTAGAGTTGCTCTGAAAAGTCGAATGAGATATCTGATTCAATTTTTTGTTTTACGTGTATTTTTTACAAGAGCTAGTATCTGAAATAAGCACTGCAGTATTCGTCAAAGTTACTTGATCAATTGTGTCGCAAGGTTCTGTAGGCAGTATGCATGTTGATGTATAAAACGTCCCACATTCGGAACATTCTGAAAATTACGAATTTGCAAAACGATTTTCAGTGTTATTCACGTTGCGAAGTGGTTGTAGATGGCGTTGAAGTTGTCGTGGTTGTGGGAGTTGTTGCACTTGTGGTTGTATCTTCAGTGGTACTAGCTTAAAGGAGGACTTTCCAAAAATAGAACTCATTCTCGCTTCAAAACAATGACCGAGAAAAAGTTTCGAAAACTAGTCCGCGGGTATTATTACGCGAAAAATCCAGAATATGCAAAGACATAATTTAAAATGATCCAATTTAAGCATTTTAATTAATATCCATCAATATAAAAGGCTCACAAGAAAAAGTTCGGCAAGGTTGAAACTTTTTCTAGGCCATCGTTTTGAAGCCCGCTCTCTCGGTTCTGTTTTCATCTGGGCTATATTTATTGGCTCTATGAATTCCTCTCAAAAAATACATTTCAATCTCCATTAACCAAAAAATTACCGGCTTGTGTTGATATTATAACAGGAGCTATAAAAACAGAATTTAAAAAAATTCAATACTAATTTATTTTACCTTCCGAACTTTTTGGCTCAATACATTGGTGGAATGTGTCATCTAAATAAAACGCGGAAACAATTTTGAGGAAAGAAACAATTATAATAGAGTGTAGAAACATTTGTTGTAGTTTTTACTAGAAAAACACATGTCTTTTATACCATTGACGCGATCAAAAAAATGCTTAAACCGTCTGTTTTTTGTGGAAAAAGAACGTGCAGGTTTAAGTATTGTTTTTTATTGGAAAACATTTAAAAAAAATATCATTTCAATGACGATAAATGATTTCTCTTATCGTGTTTTGATGATTTTATTTTATTTGCAATATCAAAACACCTCACAACAGAAACCATGGAAATTCAAAGGAAAGGGAAATTATGTCCCTTGTATAAAACTAGGTTCACGGAAAGATGTAATTTACCAACTTTAACAAAAAAATCAACACGAATTAACTTCAAGACGATTTATTAATTAAAACAAAGAATAAAATACGAAAGAAATGTTAATTAATTTCCAAAGAACGAAATATATACTAGCCGCAGCTGAGAAAATCTAGTGTGCGACAAGAAACGACAAATACGAGCCCAAGCTGATTGAAAACGAGCTTGGCCGCTTGGCCCAAATAAAAAAAAACTAAAGAGAGCCCCAACAGGTGGCCTTGAAACATAAATTGTGAGGAACTAGTCCCGCTGGAGTTAATAGTCCTCGGCTTCATATCAAAACATGTTTAGAAGTTCAAAGGGGCCTGGGGGGGGACGAAATAAATGGTTTAAAAATGATGAAAAGCATGATTGTTTATAGCTAAATGAAAAATATCCAAAAAAAACACTCGAAAACGGTTAAAAAAATCCAAAAACAAAAGCCATAAAAACGTTTTTCGCCCTAATGACCGAAGAAACGCTTTTTGGTTTTCTAGGCCGCCTGATTAAAAAAAAAAAGTTTGTGTTGTTCTATTCTTTTCAGTTTTTTTCATTTTTTAGAAACATTTTTTTAATCAGATGACCGAGAAAAAAAACGGCCTAGAAAACCAAAAAGCATTTCTTCTGCCATTTGGGTGATCAACGGTTTTATTTATTTTTTTTTTTTTGAATTGTTTTTTCATTTATTTATGAATAACCACAACATTTTTCAACCATTTATTTCGTCCCCATTTATAAATTATCCAAATCAAAAAAAGTATAAAACATGCTCTTTAATTCTACAAAAATGAGTACCTTACAGCGATGTTTTTTTTGAAAAACAAGATTAATGAAAAAAAGTGTTTTGTTGTTTTTCCTTTATATACCCTGGGTCCCATCGTTGAATAATCCGTCGGAACTTTGAATACCGTTTAGAAAAATCCGATCCAGACGTTCGAAATTTTACAAAAAATCAAAAAGAAACGATTTATTTATACATATCAAGACAAATTTATTCACCCCATCCCAACAAATTGAATTTTCTAAACAATTTTGGCAGCAGTTAAAATTATCCAAATTTTTGAATTTTTTTTCTAAAAAAAAAAGAAATTTGTTGAAATTATTGGGGGATATAGAAGAACCATTTGTCAACTTTCATCAAATTCTAATTTGTTGGAGGTGTATATCTTTTTTGTATATATAAGTGCAGAAATTCAGCAGAGTGTAGAATTTATTATGAATTTTTTTAAAAATCAAGCTTTCTCGCAATCTAAATAACTTATGGCAGGAGTACTTGCAACAGGGTGATACCAAACACCCGCGTCTTGTCCAGTTTCATTGCAAATGATGTAACCCTGGTCCAAGGAATAACTGTCCGGAAGATAAGCATATGGAGTATATCCGGTAGGACAGTTCATTCGCAATCTGAATATGTGAGTTATTTAAATGTAGATAAAATTGTGTTTGAAACTAACGAATATGAATAACACGAATCACCATCAGGAACAGGATCGGAATTGTTTGAAAATGAAACTTGATCAATCGTGGCACAAGTAGCGTATGAGGGGCAATCGCTTGAGGAAAAAAGTGAGTAAGGGGGGCTACATGTGGCAGAACAATCTAAAATTCGTGATTTTATTCATGGAACATTTCAACATAGCTAACAGCTTGTAGCTGTTGTTGTTGTTTCTTCTGTTGTTGTTGTTGTTGTTATTGTAGCTGCGACGCTAGTCGTAGTTGTAATTTCATCACTAGCTGCAAGAATCAAAATAATGTTCAGTCATTTGTTGTGATTAATTTAAAAAACCCACGAGAAGATGTAGTTGTCACGACAGGAACTGAAAATTATATTTAGTTTATTTCAAAAAATGATTTTCGTTACCAGGCACATTTTTAGTCGACATACAAGCATCATGAAACTCTAAAATCATAGCAAAGAATATAATAAAATATCGAAGCATTTTGCAATGTTGAGACCAACTATGACTATCGAATTGAGACCCTTTTAAATCATTGCGGCAACGATAAGAATACTTGAAGGATATCAGTCGTTTTTTTTCAGTTCTCGGGTAGGCGTTTTGACAAAATAAAAAAAAATTCATTGTTTTCTCGTTTGAGATTGCGACATTTTGTTCATAGATTTATTAATGTTCTTTATTGGTTGATGATTCCTGTTTGCATGCAACTTGAAACTACACTTCGATAGCTTAAATACAGGGTGCCACCTTTTTTATATCCTCTATTTCAAAAACTAAATATTTCTATCGAATGTGAACGAAAATCAAATCGTCATTTTTCGAGGTTTTTGGTGCCTAACATGAAATTTTGAATATTTTGAAGTTTTGTAGTGCTGAATCGATTTAGGTAATTTTCAGAAATAATTAAGAAAACCTTTAATGCACATCAAATAAAGAAATCAAAACAAAGTCTATTTTTTAAGTTTTTCTATTTAGAACTGGAAAAAAAAACGCATCCCATAAATAACCATGAAGATTTGATTCTTTGGATCATTTATACGTTTAGATGTTCATTGATGATGTTGTTAATTAATTTATGATTCCTGGTTGCTTGTTTTCACTATATTTTGATCTAAAGCTTAAAGATAAATTATCTATTGGATTCACGAATGATTTTTTTTTGGTAAAGGTTCAGAAAAGAGTAGCGAACACGTTGTCACATTCAAATAATTGTATTTCACGCCAATCGAGGCACACAATTCTTTATTTTCAAAAAAGTAAACAAAAGGAATCAAAAACAATGCAAAAATTCAAAAATACAATTAATTGTAAAACTTTCAACGATTATTGCTGCCCGCTTAATTCATTTTTTTTCTTTTTTTTATTACTAAAGCATTCAGAAAAATCGGAAAAAAAACAACACATCATAATGATCAAGAATCCTAAAGAAACAAGTTGGGAAAAATGTTGAAATTAAATTTTTTTCAAAACTGTTTGAAAGTTTATAATGTTCATATGTTCATAACTTATGGACCGAACGTGCAGAAAAGCCCAGTTCTTGTCTCGCCAGAAAAAATCCACATACCAGCATCAGTTCCTGTTCCTGAACACGTGAAAACACTACTACTTGTGTAGGTAAATAATGCATCGTTCAAGGATGGATAGTCAGTAGGACAGACAAATGTGGCCCTTAATTCGGAACTTTTTAAAAGAATTGAATGTAAAAATTACTCATAGCATGTACTAGAATCGGGATTTGGCGTAAGATTGACAGTAATTTCATCGACAGTGGCACAGAAATCGGATGGCCCTAGGGGACACGTTGTTGCAAAAATTGACGACACATTACAAACCGCACACTCTGAAATTTACCATTGTGAAAAACGAAGAAATTCTAATTTTAAAAATTAGTTTACGGCTAGCTGTTGTTGTTGTAGATGCAGCAGTAGTAGTTGTAGATGCAGCGGTAGTAGTTGTAGTGGTAGCTGCAAAAATCAAACAAATTTTTGATTTGTAATAAAGTTAAAGGATGACTTTATAGAGCCAATAAATATATCTCAAATGTAACCTTGTACTCATTCCAAATCTGGTTTCAAAATTTTCTAGTACCTCATAGAAACCGAGAAAACTAGGTTCAAGACCTTGACAAAGTCTCCGCAACTTTTTACTTTTATCTTTTTGCGTATGATATTTATTGAGGAATATTTAAATTAGTCCATTTTTAACTATGTTGAAACTAGCCCCGGTTTCCGTCTGTGTAAACTTTTTCTATGCCAAAACTTTGAAGCTAGTTTTCTCGGTTTCTAAGAAAATTTTAAAAGCCTTATTTAAAATTAGTAAGAATTTTATTCCCTATTGCATTCAGTAGCTTCATAAAGTCCTCATTTAATTTTTTAAAAACTCACGAGACGATGTAGTTGTCACGACAGGAACTGAAAATTATATTTAGTTTATTTCACAAAACGATTTCGTTACCAGGCACAGTTTTAGTCGACATACAAGCATCATGAAACTCTAAAATCATAGCAAAGAATATAATAAAAGATCGAAGCATTTTGCAATGTTGAGACCAACTATGACTATCGAATTGAGACCCTTTTAAATCATTGCGGCGACCATAAGAAAACTTGAAGGATATCAGTCGTTTTTTTCAGTTCTCGGGTAGGCGTTTTGACCAAATAAAAGAAAAGTTCATTGTTTTCTCGTTTGAGATTGCGACATTTTTGTTCATAGATTTATTAATGTTCTTTATTGGTTGATGATTCCTGTTTGCATGCAACTTGAAACTACACTTCGATAGATTAAAGGCAGGGTGCCCCCTTTTTTAAACACTCTATTTCAAAAACTAAATATTTCTATCGAATGTGAAATGCAAATCAAGTAGTTTTTTGAGGTTTTTGGAAGCGGAAAAATAAAAAAAAAACTAAAATGAAATGTTGAATATTATGAAAGTTCGGTTGTTCTTATTTTCACTAGAATAGCTAAAGGAGGGTTTTACGGAGATAATGAATGCATCTGGGATGAAAATAGACTTCATATTCATTCCAAATCATTTTTTAAAATTTTCTACAACCACCTAGAAGCCGAGAAAACACTCCGCAAAACAATGGTCTAGAAAAGGGGCCACCGGCGAAAACTAGTCCTTTAATGTACATCAAATGAAGAAGTCAAAACAAAGTCTATTTTTTTAATTTCTCTATTTAGAACTGAAAAAAAGCATCCCATAAATAACAATAAAGATTGGATTCTTTGTCGGTTTTTGGATCCTTATATATCCTTATATATAAATGGATAAGGAGGCGGGGCTAATTTTTTGTGTAACTTTTTTTTTGTAACTTTTTTTTTGTAACCTTTTTTTTGTAACCTTTTTTCTGTGAACTTTTTTTTTGTTGTAAAATTAAGAGGTAGGAGGAACGGAATTGAACTCGCATCGGTTCACGTAAAGAAATAATTACTTAACCGGTAGACCTTCGAAGTCACCGAAAGAGAATTAACTTTTTGAAACCTAATGATTGCGGATTTTCATTTCTTCATTTTTTTCGAATTTTTGTCAAAATTTCACAAAAGAAACAGGTTTAAAAAAATAGGTTAAGAAACTAGGTCAAATTTGAAAAATTATTTGCTGTCATTTCTGAGTTCAGATTTCATTATTTAGGAAATTATTCAAAGAAAATGGTCGTTCTCATTTGAGCTTTAATTGGAAAAAGTAAGGTAAGCTAGAGTAAAGAAGATTTCATCATAGTAAAGGATTACATCGACCACTGTGTTTTAACCATTAAACCATTTTAGGTATCAACAGAAGCATAATCAAATGTGACAATTATAGTTGATTTTGATTTTTGAGAGTGTTCCCGTGAAATTGTTAAACTGGAAATTAGAATAGTTTCGCCGCTCAGCGGCGTTGGAAAAACGATCAAAAGTATTGGAATGCGTGCCGAAGCCACGGAAGAAGCGAGCCGCAGGCGAGCTTCTTCTGTGCCTTCGGCTCGCATTCCAATACTTTTCGATCAAGATATTTCGGTCCCGACAACTAATACCAAAGGTTGTGAAATCGCCAAATAACTGAAAGTGAAGTAGCACGCCGAAGGCGTGTAAGGGGCGAAGCCGGAGGCGAGCCGTAGAAAACATTATTATGATGAGTTTAGGTTTCATGAAATTTTTAAGGAATTTTAAAATATTTTGGATTTATATTTTATCAAAATGTTTCGAACGCCATAAAAAGGAACCCGTCTTTGAGAATAATTTAACAACAGCGACACGCCGCAGGCGTGTTGGAACGCTCACAAAGAGTTATTATGGCAGTGTCATTTTTTTCAAAACCTAGATGAAAAAAGTAGTTTTCAGAATTAGAATCACTAGTAAAATAGTTGAGTAGTAAAAAAATAGATGTGTAGTAAAAATAGCTGTTCAGTAAAACTAGCTAAGTATGTAGTGAAATATCTGTATATAGCTGTTAAGGTTTGACCATATTAGTAACAGCCTGAAATTATATGGCCTAAACCCTAATCACCTTTGAATAGTATGATAACGATTTCTACTAAATTCTGTATAAAAATCCGGGGAAGTATAAAAACACAAAGTAAAAAGTGCATATAGTAAGTAATGGCGAAAAAAGTCAAAAAGGGAAAAAGTAGTCAAAAAGAAATGGTAGTCAAAAAGTCAAAAAAAGAAAAGGAGTCAAAAAGGGAAAAAATCAAAAAGAATCTGCCTCCATTTGATAATTCCTCGATTGCGAATTGTTCTCATTGGTTGGGACCTGAAAAAAAATCTATTTTATGAAAAATATTCGATTTTTATGAAGGAAAATATATTATTAGTTCACAAAACCCTTTTAAGCCTTTTTTTAGAAAAAAAAACGAAAAAATTTTTAAATTAATTTTTTTTCCTGAATTTTATGAAAAAAGTCAATAATTTCTGAAAAAAATAGCTATAATTTTGATATTCTTATGAGTTTTTACTTTTCCAATTCGATTTTATTTTATGCCAATAATTTTTTCGAAATAAACAATTTTCAGGCCTGAAAATTTTCCAAAATTTTTTTTTTGACCTTTCCAAAATTTTTTTGATCTACTTTCAAAAGTTGCGGGAAAAATTGAATTTTTGCGTCGTCTCTTTGAACAAACTACAAACAAACGATAGAGAAGAAGAAAAAAAGGGAAGAGATGCAGAAAAACGCTGCCGAAACGTGGAAATAGTGTTTGAAGTTGGAGAGACGTGGATATTATGGTTTCTGAACAGGTCAGCACTTAATTTGGCTCAAAATTCGGCGATTTTTGTAGAAAAATCTGTAATTTTCAGAAAAATTGTTTGGATTTCATTCGAAGCAACAAGGAATTCTAATATTCACGGAATACTGTGAATTTGCCCATTACACTAAACCAATGTTTTTCATATTTTATTTTAAAAAACATTGGTTAATGTAATGGGCTGATGAGCAGGATCCGCATTTTCTTCTTGGTGGTGGATCGACATTGGAGCATGGGAGCAGGGACGAAGGATCGGATCGAAGGAGAGGATCAAAGGAGTTGGTGAGTCTTTTAATTAAAAAAAAAGGAAATGAGAAACTCCCCATAAAACGAGTCATAGAAGAATTAGGTTCTAGAAGAAAGTCGGGGTCGGAAGTATTGATTATTGAGCTTCTGTTGACACAGCTTCAAGTAATGCCAATAAAAGTAATGCCAATAAAGCTCCATCTGAAAAATATTGGAAATTGGCTTTGTAAGGTGCTATATTTAGAAAAGGGGAAGCTTCTCATGAGTCCTCGATAAAATCGAGCTTCTCTGGCTCCAAGAATGGTCTTATGAGCTCAAAATTTGTCCGAAGTACATAAGTCGTAGTGAATCGATATCAGTGTTCCAATGAATTTAGGGTACATTTTCAGTTAAAAACCATTTATTAGCAGTTGGTTAGATGATTTTCAACAAAAATCAACGAATCTCATGAAATTTGGAGCATTAGCATCCATCAGACTTTCTCAAGTTTTCATATTGTTGATTTGGAGCAAGAGTTATAGTTTTTTTTAAAGTTTGGGCTCATTTTCGATAGGATTCTAACTTTTAAAAATCTCGTAATGACTAACATTCTTATCTAGAAGTTCGAAAACACGAATTCGATATTCTTTGGGCTGCTTCTTACTGCTTCTTACAATTTGTTAGGTTTTTCAAATCATAAATTGACTAATTTCTAATTTTTTTTCTCGGGGTGCCTTAACTTTGTAATTTTGAAATAACTCTGCCCCACCTTTGATTGGATGCTCTAGGTTCCCTTTTTAAAAAGTGATTGAAACACTTCCCTTGTGAAATTTGGTTTCTTTTATTTTTCGCACTGCTATTTGAACACCGTCCTTTCGCGCCGTTTCATAACCAATTTTCTTCAAAACAAATGAAGAAATTGGTTTCTTCTTCGATCCTGTTTACTGGCGAATCGTTCTGTAATTTAAATATTTGTTGGAATATTACTCAAACCTGTAATATAGGCATCTATCGCTTGCCGGGATGTTCTTGCACCTATGAAATATTATTAATAATTTATATTGACTTTAGTTTTTTGAGTAATTATATTTCAAAACAGAAAGATGCCAAATTATTGATTTTTTTTATCGGTTATTGATTGCAAATATTTTTTTTAGCAAAAGAAAACGTTTGTCATCCTTTTGTTTTGAAGGATTTCCTTGCCTTCTGTATGCGTTCCTTGTATTTTTTAAGAATCATCAAGATTTCAAAGCCCTTTTCACAATTTCTATTTGCTAGGCTTGTAGAAGTTCCAAAAGAAGATAATGTAGATTGAACTCATGAATAAGCCAGTTATACATAACTTTTCCGAGTTCGCCAGTTTCTAATGACCGGAAGAAAACGAATTCGCAAAGACTCATCCAATAGATTGACAGTTTTTTTCCCGAATTTTTGCATTTTCTGAATATTTTTAGGAAACATAAGCGAATACCTGAAATTTCGTCCATGAGAGTGTAGTTAGTGGGTCTGGAGCACTTTTTTTTCATCCAACAGGTGCCAGAATTACAGAATATTGTCAATTCCCCCGTTTCATAACCAATAATCTTAGAACAATGAAGATATTGGTTTCTGAAACGGGCAAGTCAACAGTATCTCAAATTTTTGGAGCAGAATTTTGATGAATTTTGAATATCTGGAAATTTTAAGTTATCGAGATTGATGAGCATACCTGTTAAATTGCATCCGTTGTGTATGAAACTTCGAAACAGTAGCCTTGTCTGAGTCGGTAGAAAATAATAGTTTTGTAAAGCGTTTTCGAGTAAAAAAATTAATTTTATTCAAATAAATATGGATTCTTGGATTTTCGACGAAAAAATTCATTTAGAAAGTTTAACGGATTTCAAAATCCAAAGAAAATTGTATTTATATATGTATTGCACAATTTCTGGCAGTTTAGTTTTGAAAACCATGTTGAATATGAATTCTAGTACTCTGAAAAATGTCACAATAGTTTTTTAATGATTTTTAAAATGAAATTCTGCACTCATTTTTAAATTTATCGATAGGTATTTTAAAAGGGAAGTATATGAACTCACAAGCCCGATTAGAGGGGATCATTTAAAAATAACGTTTAAAAAACCTTTTTTTGTGAATTTCATCATTTTGATCATAAATCCGTCCAAATGAGCCATTTTTCATCAACATTTTTTTTCCAACGATTGACAGAAATATAGAATAGAAAAAAATTTATTACTTTTGAGTAAATTTTCATGAAAAAAGCGAATACCTGAAATTTCGGTCCTTGAAAGTGTAGTTAGTGGGTCCGGAGCACTTCCATTTCATCAAACAAGTCACAGAAATATAGAATAGTGTCAATTCACCCGTTTCAAAACCAATAATCTTAGAACTATGAGGATATTGGCTTCTGAAACGGGCAAGTCAACAATATTTCAAATTCTAGAATCGGAATATTGTTGAAATATCTGGAACTAAACAATATTGAGGATAATTTGATGATACCTGTGAAGCGGCATCCTTTTGTTTATGAAAATTCGAAACAGTGCCAATTTTTGAGTCTGTAAAGGAATATGAGATGTATATTGAGATTTCTTCAGTGATTTCGGGTCAAAAAATGCCAAAAATTATAGATTTTCGGATTTTTGGCAAAGAATGACCAAGAAAGGTTAACGGAATTCAAATTCCAAGAAAAAAAGGTTTTTTGTATAAATTTAGCTATTTTTGATAGTTTGACTTGGAAAATAATTGGATATTCGATTTAAAATAAACATTTTAAGGTAACTAATTCCGAAAAAAACTTTTTTTGGGGGAAATATACATTTTTTGATAAATTTAGCACCACAAATTCGGTTTTTGATATTTTTAAAGGAAAACAAAGACTTCTACACATTTTTATAGTGTATTTTTTTAAAAATAAGTATTGAAACTTACAAGATTTGCATTGAAATAATTTGTAATCAATTTTTTGTAAAAAAAAATACGAAGGTTTCACCTATTTTAGCATAAATCTGTCCATTTCAGCAAATACTGAGAAGAAGTGAGAGAATCTGAAAGCAAAATGATCAAAATGGAACAGTTAAAAATTTTAAAAATACCATTTTTCAGAAGAATTGCGAGTGGTGAAGTGGATTGAGGTTGTTGGATGAACCGAGCTTCTGAAAACGTCGAACATTTGATGTCAAAGGTAAAAATTTAAGAAAAATGACTTTTTCAATTATTTAATGATTTCTTTTTACAGTAACCATTGGAAATCAGCGCTCAACCAACATGAACAAGGACGAAATTCAGCAACGCCAGGAAATATTTAATAAATATTGTTTTTTTTAATCTTTTGAATAAATTTTTAAAAGAAACTTTTTTGTTTTCAGAATTCTTGATGAAATCACCTTGTTTTTGTACCAAAATCTCTATCTTATGCACTATATTCCAAGTTTTTCAAATTATCGATTGAATGTTGGAAGCTCCCGCAATTTTTGATGTTATTCTGGTTACTAGAATCTGGTTTGTTGGAAATGTTTGATAAATATTTCTAATTTACGTGAAATGCGTGGTTTGTGACAGATATGAATATTACTTTGAATTTCCAAAGGTTTATTGAATCCAAAATCGTTGTTGTGCGTTTTTTTTCTTCTGAAACTTGAAATTTTGGTTCGATTGGCGAAAAAAAGAGTGGAAATTGGTACAATTTTGGAATTTTTCGTTAATAAAACTAGGTTCGGTGGAAATTTTGATGGGTATACAATTAAAAAATAATTTTTGAATGAAATGACGTGAACCACGTGTTTTTGATTGAATTTTTTCGAAAGATTCATTTGAAAGAAAACCTTAAGTAGTAGTTTCGTCGAAACTGTTTTGCGGGAACTTCCGAATTCTATTGTAGGTTGAATTGCTGGACTATTTCATGGAATTTGACTTTGAAAAATATTTTTAAATTGCAGGTAACCGGTTTAAAATATTCTTACAAGCATGTCTGCTTACGATAAGAATGCGAATGGGCATTTTGATGCTCACGGACAACAGTCCAATGAAGATGAAGCTCGAATTGGAGTGGAATCAACGAGTGGAGGAGAGGCGGAAGGACGGCGAGAAGGAGAGGAGCAAGGAGTTGCCAAGGAGGGGGGAGTAGCAGTGGAAGGTTCTGTTGCGGGAAAGGCAAGCGAGTGGCCGAGTACCCTCAGGACTTCTCCGAAACTGCGAAAGCCCAAGGACGAGAAGCCCCGTCGCGTGAAGTTTTCACGAAACGTGGCGGAGGTGTTGGTGGAGATGGTGGAGGGTCCGGGGACCCGGAGCAAAAGGAGGATCGCGACAGGAGATGCGATTGGGACGACGGTTGGTGTGCTGGCAAAGCCCAACATGGAGACGGCACGCGAGCCGGAAGAATTGAGCCAAGATCGCATTAGTGCGATTCTCGGGCCGTTTCGAGGAGCACTTCCTGTCAATGCACCGAAGCCAACGCATTGCAGGAAGACGTGCGGACGAGGGCCATGTCTCCCCGAGATTTGCGCTTGCGCTCTTGGCGAGATCAAGTGCTCAGTAAGTTTTTAATTTTGAAAGTGCATATTTTGGAAAATAACGAATTTTGCAGATTGACGCTAAGTGTCAGTGCAGTCCATCCAACTGCGGACACTTCGACGTCGTCAATCCAGCCCGAGACACCGTCAGAGCGAATGCTGTTTGGAGGGAAATGAGGATGCCGGAAGAGAACGACACCATTGAATCAGTGAGCTTTAAGATTTTTTCAAAAAATAAAAATGGCACGAGCCAGTTTCTTTCTTCCAAAAATTTTATATTACTAAAAACTTACCAAATATTTCCAAAATATTAATTCTTCCACTTTTCTTCTCTTGACCTGAAATAAAATTTTTATTTTTATTTTCCATTTCAAGTTACCTTGGTTCTTATTTCAAATCCAATCATCCCGAGTACGTAGATATTATTTTTATAAAAAACCTGAAAAAACGCATGTTAGGGAAAAAATTATTTTTTCGAAATTTAGATAGAGAAAAGTGGCAAAAATATAATTTTAAAATTTTTTTAATCATTTTAAAACTTTTAGAAAATTTATTTAATTCAAAATAACCTTTTTAAAATCAAAATTTCATGAAAAATCAACGAAAAAGGAACATTTATTTACTTAGGTTAAAGGGAGGCGAGATCGACAGGGTCGCTGATCTCGCAGCGAACCACCGTAAGACGGTGGCGGGAAAATTTCAAACATCGTAGGAAATTTTCGAATGAAGAAATCATTCGAGTCTTTTGTTGCCAACACAAATAGTCGAAAGTTTTTATGATTGTTTTGAAAAATTTTTGTCGTTTTTTCTGTTATTCGGACTGCTTAGTTATGGCTTATCAATGAGTAGAGTGTTTGGAAGGAGAGTTTTCTTCTGGTGTACAGCAAAGGGTCGAAAAGTTTAAGATAAGTTTTGGTTTATCATTTGTAGAAATTTAGCTCAATTCTTGAGGTAACCAGCTGTGGTTTGGATGCAAAGAAGATTCCAAAGAGAGGCCTTTTAAGAGAGGCCTTTTTCGAGAGAGGCCTTTTTCGTGTATTTAGAAATAGGCTAGAAACGCGTTTTCGTGGTTTTTCGGCAACGAGTGGACGTTGCGAGCAGTTGACATTTTTCTTGAGTCATCCTGTGAGTTTGGGCGTTGGAGGAGGTTATCGATGCAGTAGTTCATCGAAGCGCACCAGTTCCGGAGAAGGGAATAGATCGGGTTTTGGTGAAGAATGGGACAAATGCAGATTGTCGTTTTGATTGGTTTTTTACATTCCAGGATGAGAAATGTTAAAGATAAGTCAAAAAATAATTTTTCATTTGTATCTACGCTCACATTGTTGCAGAGTCATTCCAAGAGGTGCATCACTGCTTTTTAGAGAGCGAAGGCTAGCTCCGCAGGAAGCTTTGCCGGGATCGGATTAGCGGTCGTTCATTTTGCGCCCGGAGGGTTTTTTGATTGTTGGATGGAACAAGGTTTTGTCTAGGGAGCGTATCATCCGTGTTGTTCGAAGTTAATACGAACGTTCGTTGAAATGGAATTCTCGTATTCCATGTGGGAGCCTCTTGAAGCACTATGTATGGAGGGAGCGGCAGGTCATCCAATGATATGCCAAATCTGCGAGGTACAAATGGAGCGCGTCTTGAGCCGGAGCTCCGGGAAGTGTATTGGAATAGAGATATGGAAGGCTTATAGTGCCTGAGTAAACTGAGAAATGGTTTTTCTCGTGTTTGAAAGTTTGGAGTCAGAGTTTTCGGTGGAGTGGAGCTTCAGTTTTGAAGCAGTAAGCCCCTGGGCTTGGAAGTTTTCCGCGGTTTAAGGATAGGAGTCTCTAGTGTTCGGTAGATGGAATGTACAGCGTTTGGAGGATCGATATTCCAGTTTCGGGAAGATTGATGTTCCAGTTTTGAGAATCGAATTTTCCAGGTATGACGATGAACAATTTTCAGTTTTTTGAAGATCGATGTTTATGTGTTTGGTAAAGGAAGGTTGCGAAGTCGGAATATGGTCATAGTTTAAGTTGGGACGATGGAGGATTAAGTTTTTAATAGCTGAAGGCCCAGTTTGGGATTAAAAGGCACCAGTTTGGGATTGATTTAAGTGATAGTCCAGTTCGGAGGATCGAAATATGAGTTTGGATTATATTTTTCCGGTTAAAAAGGTGAGGCGCACGTAAGTTACTGTATTAGCAGACCAGGGTGCTGCCATCAGAGAAGTGGTAAGGGTTTCATTTTTTGGAAGCCTGAGGCAAGTGAGCCGTATCATTTAATGCGTCAGGAGGAGCACGTGCACGTAAGGTTTCAGAGTCTCAGATTTTACGAATTGGACGAGTGTAAGTTAGGCTTGCGGTAACAGCTTCAACATGCAGGTTTGGGCGTTGTCGGGCACCGTCTCTCAGCCAAAACTGGTTGACTGCTGTCCCAGCCAGTCAACCCTGGTGTTATTTTTCGAAGTTTCTTATGTACTACGGAATATTGTTGGCACAATAAAGATATCGCCTCCCAAGACCGAAAAATAAATCGTATTTTTAGCGGAATACAATGAAGCTAAAAAGGAACATTTATTTACTTAGGTTAAAGGGAGGCGAGATCGACAGGGTCGCTGATCTCGCAGCGAACCACCGTAAGACGGTGGCGGGAAAATTTCAAACATCGTAGGAAATTTTCGAATGAAGAAATCATTCGAGTCTTTTGTTGCCAACACACCCCACCCGCCCACCCTTCAGAGTTATTGCGATAAGTCACCCACTAGGACTTCCCTTTTTTTCGTAGCGTTTAATTCTTGTCAGCTTTCAGATCCAAGTTTTGGCTCTCCGTACGCCGTGTCACTTTCTCACTAGGATCTCGGGAGCACAGAGTCAACGAGGCTAGCGATGCATCAAGAGCCGTGTGTCAGTCGACAAGCCAAGTGTATTGCGGAACTTCAAGCTAAATGTGATCCCGTGCATATAATTTCGTTGGTTTTGGTCGCATTCAGTTGTTTTTGTTATTTATTTCTTACTTTTCACGCTCTCACTACCTGTCATATATGTCTTCCACAAGTTTTACTTTTTCACACCGCCATTTTCCCGTTTGTCGAAAAAGCGTATTAGTAGTCTCAGTTTTCATGCCTAGTATCAACTTCAGCTATTCCGCCCTCCCTTAATTTTGTCAGGCTCGTTTTCCCCGTCCTACAGCCTAGTTTTTGGTCCTCAACAAAAGTGGAAGAGCCTTGTTTTCACTTCTTGTACATATTTACGCCTATCCCGGTTTTTTTTCTTGTCTCTACCCGCATCCTAGCAATACTCCATTTTCGTAACTCCTAGATTTATGTCTTTGCCCGCCCTTATTTCTCACAAGACTGTTTTTTTCCCGACTTAGACCCTATTGTTCCTCAACAAAGTGGAAGAGCCTGCTCTTCCACTACCTGTACACACTTACGTTTCTTATGTACTACGGAATATTGTTGGCACAATAAAGATATCGCCTCCCAAGACCGAAAAATAAATCGTATTTTTAGCGGAATACAATGAAGCTAAAAACATAAAAAATAAATCTTTCGAAAAAATAAATGCGCCAATGTGTGCAAACACAATGACGCAGAAGTGCACTATTTTCGCATACAGTAACCCTCAAAAAATAATTGGAACGGGCGGGAATTTGAAAAAAAATAATTAAAACGGAGAAAAATTAAAATTAAAGTGAAAAGTGGAAAAAAAAGAACAGAAAAAATGGGAATTTATTTTTCAGATTGATCCACCAATTGTTGACGAAGATGGTCTCGTTGAAACGGCTAGGATTGATGAGGAAGACGATCAGATGGATCAAGCGGATAGTTTCGCAGATTTATCGGCGATTGTTGAAGATGCGGCAGTTGAGGAGGAGAGAAGAAGTGGAGAAGGATCGGTTGAGGATGGAGTGAAAGATGGATCGATGATTGGTGTAAATGTTCGCGACGACGATTCAGAAGTAATCGACGGCGGAATGAAGGCTCAATCGGACAAATTCGATCGATTCGTAACAAGAAGGAAGATCCGAAGGAATGTGGAAGAGGTGACGGGAAGTGTCGGTAGCGGAGCTTCGATGACGTCGCGGCAACCGAACAACGTCCAGGAACCGGCATCGAGTGTGCAACATTTTCTATGTTACACGTGCGGAAGGTTCTTCGACACAGTTCGGGAGTACCAACAGCATGTACTGTACCACGAATTGATGAAGATTTCGCACCACATATGGAAGCTTGAGGTAATATACTATTGTATTTCAACCAAAAAGAAAAGGTAAATTTTGTTTCAGCCATCGTTTCACTTGGAAGTCACCTCGTCATATGGCCAAGCACCGTTGCTGCTCCATTCTCCACTCATAACTCTTCGGAGATCAAGGAAGAGATGTGCGAAGGAATCATCGGACGAGCCGGAGCAGAAACGGAGGTCGATAGATTCGGGATCGATTGTGGACGTGGAGAAGGAGGATTGTGAAGTTGTGCCGATTGATGAAGCGACTTTGGACGAGATCATTGAAGAACAGTCCACTCTTCAACTTCTGATCGACCAACAATTGGAAGAAAAACGACCAGATGATCGTTTTGTGACGAGAAGAAGGAAAGGAAGGGATCAGAAGAAGGTAAGCACTAGTTTCAATTTATCAAAAATTAATGAATTTTGAAATTAGGAACTGAATTCTGCAAAATTATCGAAAAAAAACGCTTTGATATGCAAATTTCGGACGGTTTTCGAGTGAAAAACCATCATATTATTGTCGGGAGCTCCCGCAATTGAATTGAGATGCCTAGGTCACTTGTTTTGGTCATTTACGTACACCGAAAGACTTTGAATGCAAAATTTTGAAACATTTTTGAATTTTTCAGAAAATTTACAGCATAATTATTTTGAAAAGTGTCTGAAAATGAACTAAAAATAATCAAATTTGCGTTTTTTATTATTTATGAGTAAATTTTCATGAAAATTGATTTTAAAAAACAATAAACGCACGTTTTTCTGAAATATTCTGCTTGAAAAAATGCATTGAGGGTTTGGGGAGCTCCCGCAATTAAACTAAAGCTTGGAATTCATTAATTTCTGATTTTCAAGACATCTTGAGAAATTTCAGAAAATTTTTCAGCAAAATTGCAAAATTTTTATTGTGTAAATCGTTTTTTTGTTCAGGTTGAAGGTTTGGAAGGAGAGGATGCTGAAGGATCGGAAGGAGGCGAAGAGGTTTTGGAAGATGGTGGAGAAGAGAGGATGATGGTGGACTTGGAGGAGTCTATGCCGCAGGTTGAGATTGATGAGGAAGAGGAAGAAGAAGGAGGGGATTCGGATGGATCTAGGGATTCGGATGTATCAGAAGCGGCGGAGATTGCATTGAGCGAAGAGCTGGAAGGGATCGGCCGGTCACTCGTAGATGCCGGAATCTTTGAGATCCCAATCGATGAGGCGAGGACTCTCGTGCAAGCCGTCAACATGTCGCGAGTCGGAGATGGATGGATTGTCCTTATCGAAGATGAGGATAACGACGATGAAGGGAATATCATCACTCGAGCGATTGATGTGATGTTCGAAGAGGTTGGTTACATCGAGGATGAGGTGAAGAGTGTTTTGAATGACATGGTCATTATGCTCTCGGAAAGCACTCTCATCACCAGAGCGTGGCGACAGAATATGGCGGATCGTGGAGTGATGATCAACGACGAGGCTTCAGAACCATTGGAAATTCCACGATTTATCTCCAATCTTGGAGAAAGGATCAGCATGGATCGCTTGGAAGCTGTTGATGAACTGATGGTTGATGATCTTCGCGACGATTCGATTCGAGACCAAGTGGAAGATGTTCCAGATGTTGATGGTGGAAGTGTCGGATCGGTTGGGATTGTGGATCGAGATTCGCAGGATGTGAGTATTTATTTTTTATTGAAATTTATGATCCGTCTTTTTTTTGAGATTTTTAGAACATTTTGAACGTTATAAATTGCAAAATAAACACGAAGTTTGGAGAAAAAGAGTGTTTTCCGATTTTTGGATGGAAAATTAATTGATTTTTGAAAAACAAATTTAAAAAAATGTTCTTTGGAGAATTGTGAGCGTATAAAATTGCAAAATAAGATGTTGGAAGCTACCGCAAATATTTTGTTGGGAAAATTGGATGTTTTTCTAATTTTTCATTAAAAATGGATTGAAATTTAATATTTTTGAGCCTGGAGCTCGATAAAATATTGAGTTCTGAAAAACCAATGCATTTTTGATTGAAAAATGAAAAAACCTATTTTTTAGATTGTTGTGCCGCCAGTTGATGAGGATTCTGGGTCAGATGATGGCTTGGATTGTGATGGAGAGGCAGGAGATGACGATGATGCCACGCATTTGATCAACCTGGAAGCAGATGGATTAGGCGATGAGCTGAAGAGAATGCTGCCGAAGATGCTGAAACAATCGGACCATCAGAGCTGCACAAAGGACAAGCACATCTCAGAAGGTGCATTGTTCTGTGGTCTGATGCGAGAGGTATGTGATTTTTGATTTTTTGCAAAATTAATCTAATAAAACTCGATATTTTTCAGGCGTCGGCGATGAACAAGAAGGAGGCGAAGATTGGCGTTCTTGCTCCATCTGTTGTCAAGGATTGGCAAGCTGGGAAAAGAATGAAGAAGGAGGACATCGATCAGATGCTGTTCAATCTCAACCCGGAAAGGATTCTTATCCCAATCTTCCATCCAGCCAGGAATTTTGATAATGAGAGAATTGAACATTGGAGCATCGGATTGTACGATGTGAAAGGATGCGCGATCACAGTGTTCGACTCGATTGAAGCAGCGAAGATTGAAAGAAATGAGACCATTTCGATGTTGAAATGTTTGATGGTTGAATGGATTGGAGATGAGGAGGCAAATTGTATTCGATACCGTTTTGCTAGAAAGGATCGAGTTGAGAAACAAGTTGGAATTGTGAGTTTAAAGATTTTTGTGATTTTTTTTCAAACATTTGAAATTCTTCAGATGAACAAGACAAATTCCGGTTTGTACGCGATTGTTCATGCACGGCGCTTGGTTCAATTGGAGTTGGATTGCTCGACAAGAGGAAGAGCACCCATTGATATGGAGCATGAAAGGAAGATGTTGTTGAAGGTTTTGAAGACGGCGGAAGTGGACTTTGGGAAGATCACTCAGCCACCACTGCAACAACAGCAAAACCAACGGAAAAGGAAGCTGCCGGCAGTTACAACACCGGATTATATCAAGGCTAGACGGAATAACAATGAAACGACGGAGAAAATCAGGAGATGTTATAAGGAATTGAAGGTTTGCTTCCACCTCGTTTCCATTTTTCCAATCAATAATTGATTTTTTTCAGAAGCGTTGTTGAGCTATTCTTCAGCTCACCTTCTTCTTCCTTTTTTTCTCCCTCTTCTCTTTTTCGTCTTGGTTTTGCTTCACTTTTTTCGTTTTTTTTTTTGCTGTTTTGTTTTTGGTGAGTTCTGAAAAAATCAATTTTTTGAATATTTCACCAATTTTCAGATTTTTTTCTTCTCTTCCGTCGTCTTGGTTCAACTGCATTTGCTACAACATCTTCAATTCTGTGCATCATTTCAATTTTTGCAAACAAATCGACGTCGTCTCATCAATTCGCATGTTTTCCAGTGAGTTTTACTTTTAAATCATGCTCAAAAAAATTAAAACAACATCTGAAATCCAATTCGTCTTTTAGAAATTCGAAATTTATGTGAAATTCAAAAAAAATCGATTAAAAATTATAAAATATCGATTTTGATGACAATGGCCGTGGCCGAATTTCCGACCTCGTCCGTGTAGTTCTCGCGGAAGACACGATTGCAATTTTTTAAATTCTTATATTATTCGATAATTTTTGATAATTTTACTTTTTTTTTCTTCATTTCTCCACTCAAAAACTGTTTTTAAAAATTCTACAATGGTTTTGCTTCGAAATTAAACACTAAATATTCTAATTTCACTGAAATTTGTAGAAAATAGACATTTTTTGAAAATTTATGAAAAAATTAGAATTTATTTTGTTTTATCGATATTTTCTTTAAAATGTTGTAAATTTTCAGCTACTACGAAATTCGAGTGGTTTTTGTGAAGGAGCCGGATTTTTGTCGACACCGTGGAGCTGGGCGCACTAAAAGTAGCCACGGAAGGCTCACGGTGGATTGGATATTCGATTTGGCCCCCAATGTTTTGGAGAAGGTGCTTAAAAAATCGAATATTCGACGGAATTCAATATGTTGAAGAGAACAGCGAGTAATTCATCGACAAAACCCGGCGAAAGGAGCATATTTCGCTTTCGATACGTTTGGAATGACCGGAAATTCGAATTGAACAATGAGTGTATTCAAATAATACTTCTACTGGAACGACAACCAATGCTGTATTTTTCATAAAACGTCGATTGATGAGAAGGATCGTTGATTTTTGGATGACGATCGAAGGGAGATGACAAATTAGTCAGTTTATGTTGACGTCATGGAGCTGGGCGCCCTACAAGTAGCCACGGAAGGCTCGTGATGGATTGGATATTTGATTTGGCCCCCAATGTCTTGGAAAAGGTGCCTAAGAAATCGAATTTTCGACGGAATTCAATATGCTGAAGAAAAAGCGAGTAATTCATCATCAGAAGCTGGAAATTGTGCATAATTTCATTTTCAATAAAGGACTGGAGATTTTGGATTATTCGGCAAGGATGGTTTATCAGCTACGATATCAAGTTTTGATAGAAGAAACAATTGAAAAAATCGTGTTTTATCCTTTTATTGAGGTGAGTCAATTTTGAGTTTTTAAAATCTTGAAAGAAAATTAAATTTTCAGGTATAGGAAGTATGGAAAACGGTCATTGTTGGGCCATGGTTTCTACGAACGAATTCGAATCGCTCGAATGGAGAATTGACTGAAATTTCCAAAGGATGTGCGCAAAATCGGTTGGAATCATTGGAAAGTGCTCAGAATTCTGAGAAAATTTCGGATTTGAAATTTGTTTCAAAAAATACATGAAGAAGAGTCGGAATGTGCGAGATTCGAGAATTCTCTGGAAATTGAGAAGCAATTTTGAAAGGTTGGGTTTGTTTTGAAGATTTATGTAGAAAAAAATTTAATTTCAGATTGGAAATCGAGATGATTTTTGATTTTTTCATGGTTATGGACCGTATTTGAATACTGTAAGCGGAATGCTTGTACCAATGATGCGATAATCAAATCGTAAGTTCTTTAATACAAAAAAAAGCATTCAAATATTAATGATTTCAGATTTGAATTATCGGATGGCCCAGGAGCGTTGTTTTGCTATTTTTATCTGAAAAATACTGGGAATTGACGAAGATGTTTCAATTTGTGATAATGTTGGTGAAAATGGAAGAGAAATCAAGTTTTTTGATTCTATTTGGATCATACTGGTTATGATTATATTTTTTTTAAATGCATTTTGATCGTATTCTGATCATATTGATGGAAAATTGGATTATAAGGAGATTCAAATAATGACATTGTCTATAAATGATGCTCAAATCGTAAGTTCTTTAATACAAAAAAATAACAACCTAATTTTATTAAAATTTCAGATTAGATTTATCTAAAAGGAGCTGAAACTGCTGGAAATTAGTAAATGACCTCGATTTATGATAATGTTTGTGCAAATGGAAGAGGAATCAAAATTCTGGATCATATTGATTGAAAATGAGACAAAATCGTAAGAATGTTGGTATAGAAGACGCATTTGGATGATAACAGATGGTCGGACAGTAATTTTGAATAATTGTAAGCTTTTGAATTGCAAAATATTAAACTGAAATTTGAATTTTTCAGGTTGAATGTGGACTAAAATGATGAGGTTTGTAATCTCGGAAGTTTGGATGATTGAAAACTTTGATTTGGAAAGGTTTTATATTTTGGAAAACCAAAAATGACTAGTTGAAGGTCAGGGATGTTGTCTAAATGATACTCAAATCGTAAGTTCTTTAATACAAAAAAAGGTTCATATTTTATAAAAATTTCAGATTTGAATTATCTGGAAATGGTTTCAATTAATTAGAATATTGATTCTTTGTGAAAAATGGAAAAGGAATCAAAGTTCTGGATAACGTTTGGACAATATTCGAAATGTATTATATTTGGATGGATTTTTGGATCACATTGATTGAAAATTAGACAAAGTCGGAATAATGATGATATTGAAGAAGGATTTAAGTAATTTCGAATAATTGTAAGTTTTTGAATTTGTAAAAAGTGATATTAAAATTTTAATTTTTCAGGTACAAGATTTGGGACTATATTGGCGAGGGATTATAACCTCAAAAGTTCGATAAAATCGATAAATATTTGGAAACGGATTTATTCTAATAATCACGCGAAAATTCTGAAACGTCTTGGATTAGAAGGAATGCTCATTTTATGATATAATTCTGGAAATTGGCTGAAATTTCTGAATGGCCTAACATTTTGACATTTTGACGTTTTGATGAGGTTAGTTTTAAATTTAAAATGAATATGAAAAGAATAATTATATTTTTCAGAAATAATATGAATAAAAATTGACTTCTGAAGCACAAAATCGTGGAATTTTGAAATGAAAACTCTGAATTGTGTGGTCAACAACGTCAAAATTGAAAGTCAGCGTTTCTGAAAAGTGCAAATGGACTCTGGAATGGAACTGTGATGTTTCTTTTATCCATTTTGTCAAAATATTGTTACCAGAATCTGAAATCAACTCTTTTATTGATTTTAAGCTTTCAAAACCAGATTTCCTTTCAAATTTAATATCGGTAAATTACTGCAATACTTTTGTTCCTCTGAAAAATACTTGTTTCTTGTTTTTTTCAAAATTTCAAAGTTTCAAAGCTTTATTCTAAGTTTTTCTCACCGAATTTTATGAAAAATTGATCAGAAATTTGGGTAATTTTGATATTTATGATTTTAAATGTGAATCTTAAGGGAAAAAGGTAATTGTGATGATGGGAATTATGAAAAATGCCTAGAAATATCTATAAATGAGCATAACATGCTCAAAATCTCATTAAATCGATGGTGGATTCGGTTTTTCGGGAAATATACGGTATATTGGCCCTAATTTGGAATTTTTATTATAAATGGGAAGAAGTTTCACATTTTTGTGAAAATGAGGAAGGAATGGCGGAATTTTGTTTACAAAATTCGAAATAAAAAGCACTTTGGAGTTCTGAAATATTGTCTGTTAGAAGTTAAAGACAAATGGTCACTAAATTTTAAGACCTCACGTCTGAATGGTTTGAAATTCACAAAACGTGATAGTTATTCGAATCTGTTAAGCAGATTTAAATGTCGATGGGGGGGATATTTTGGCATAAATAGTAAGAAAAGGAAGAATAAATAAGGATAAGATAACACATTATCCGGGGAAAGACATTTTCTCTCAAAAAAACAAGAGAGAAATAAAAATTAGATTATGAAAGTCATAAATAAGACTTTGAAAATTAGTCTACCTCAAAATAATCAGGTGATTTTCGCTCCCGGCTCTTTTCTGAAAAAAGAGCTCCATTTCTGAATAGAATGGACCGGTACTAAAACGAGTGCCAAGAATGTTCAGCACAATATCTTAGACAAGATGAACTGAGCTGAAAATGTCAGCGCGAACAGTTCGGTGTTGTTCAGAACCTCTGTCATTATGGGTGGTTGGTTGGGGCAGAGGTGTAGGCTTGTCATATTGGCGCCAATTAGTAAACGGGCGCCAAAGACGTCACCTTCGAAAAAAGAGGAAGGTGGCGCACCACCGCAATTATAAAGGGCGGTGTAAAGGGGGTCGGATATAATCGCCCCCTTCTAGACAAGCCTACATGGATGGTGGGGGTGATTAAAGTCTTGGTGATTATAGTTAAGTTCAACAATCTAGTACAGTTATAGGATAAAATGGGGATTTGGGTTGTCGGGCCGAAATATTTACCTAGTTTTTTAGATAAATAATTCTGCTTGACATTTATCAAAATGTCCCAAAATAAAAAATTTAAAAATGGGAATGAAATTCCAGTGAATTTTCGAAAAACTAAAATTTCTTTGGTTTTTGGTCACTATTTTGTATGTGGGTCACGATTAGCACTAGCTAATCGTGACAATACCACATGCAAAATTGTGAACAAAAACCAGAGAAATATTGGTTTTTCGAAAATCCGTAAGCTGGAATTTCATGTCATAAAATATTTTGAAATCAAAACCCGAAAGAATTTGGGAAATAATCTAGGTTAGAAATTCAACCCGAACTCTGAAAATAGGTCCCTGTGGTGTGCAGACAAGCTGGCATAGTGTTTCAATACATTTGGTGTGGCCGTCCCTTTTTTCTCGTTGTTCCGTCGATTTTTTTGCGGTCCCGTTCAATTAAGCAAAATTTTCTGCTTTTCAGCGCGTTCAATTATGCCTTTTTTCATTTTCTTTCCAAAAATTTTTGGGAAGCAATCTCTTTCAACTTTTCGATTCACACTTTCAACTTTTCGACAATGAAATCGTCGAGTTTCTAGAGCACAAAAACACTCGGGTTTTCTCCGTGGAAAGGATTGAAATTCCGATTCTCTTGCATCCCAGGTAAGTGAGCGATCACTGAAATACGGATACACAACCACTTGGGGTACTAACTGCGTACCAAAATGAATCCCCGATATAAGTTTTTTCAAACTCATCTTCACGCGGTTCGTCCCGCTTTTTTCAGCAGTTCTGGGTCAGGCGTGCAGGTTTTCGTGCATCCGTTTTGTTCCCAATTGGAGGCCTGACGCCCCCAGACTGCTTTTTCAGGGTATTTGGTATGCCACCCTGTTTTTTTGTAGTTTATTTTCAGGTGACATGCATCATCAATGGAATTCTTCATTTTTTCAGGTTTCTTCAAGCAAGCAACAATTCAAGGATTCTGGTGCGTTTCTTTTCTTTTTGGCATCCGGTTCCATACACCTAGAGGGGTGGAGGGGGATTAGTTCTACTTGGAGCATGGTTTACATATGACCTCTTGACCGAAACAATTGGATAATTTAGAGAAAGCTTGCGGAATAAAAAAAATAGTATGGAATCGGATGTCTCGGGACGAGACGCTTGGGGACGAGTAGAAAAAACAGATTCATTTGGTGCGTGGTGAAATACCACCGCCGGTTGTGTATTCATATTTCATTGATTGCCCCACTGGACGCAAGAGAATCAGAATTTCAACACTTTCCTGGGAGAAAACCCAGAGTGTTTTTGTGTTCTAGAAACTCTTCGATTTCATTGGCGAAAAGTTGAAAGTGTGCGGGAGCGCAAAAAGATTGATAGAATGACGAGAAAAAAGAGGAGCGCGTCACCCTTTGTATTGATAGGCATTATGTTTTGTTTGGATGTGCACCACATGGGTTTATTTTCACAGTTTGGGACGAATTTCTTCCTAGATTATTTCCCAAATTCTTTCTGTTTTTGATTTCAAAATATTTTATGCCATTTTGAACCAAATTCACATTTTATCCTCTAACTGGATACTAGATTTTGGGACTTTATTATAATTATCGAGACTTTAATCACCATTTTCTGGATTCTTGGATTTCAGAATCTAAGAAATCCGGAAGTGTCGATGTATTCGAATAAAAAGATTCGAAATTGGCACAAAATTGAGCTACTTACATGAGCTCTATATTGGTAAAGGCATGAAAATGTGCTCTACCGCACACCAGGGTTGGTAGGGTGGAGAGAAAAGAGCATGGTGATAGAGGAGACTCGGGGTGCAAAAGGGAGGGGGATATAGACGATAAAATCGTCCAGAAACCTTTTCTAAAAGGTTACGAAATCGTTTGGGTACTTTTCATTGGGTATAAAACTCTAAATCTCATTAAAACTATGGTGGATTTCATTATCATAAATATATATTTCGAAAAAGCACGGGTTTTAAAAAATAAGCTTTCCAAAATGCGAAGTGCGGAGCCCTTGACTCTAAAATGAGCTAGTTGACAGGGGCGAAATTGGGGTATTTCTAATTCTGAGAGGCGAAAAGTGACCATTTTGTCCATTTGTAGATTATTTATTTCAAAAATTCAAAATCAGGTATCATTCCTCAAAAGATTCCATTAAAAATTCCATAAATTCTTGGGCCGAAATTTGTCAGAAATCCCGAAAAATGAGACTGAATGGTAATCGATTCGAGATTTTATTTTGGCATTTTTCAGTATTATTAAATTCCAAATCACAGTAAAAATTTGGTTTTCCTAGGGAAGATTCGCTTTAAAATTATAAATTTAAAAATTACTTGACTCTTTGAGAAATTTTTCATGGATTGTAGTGAAATTAACTGAAAATCGAGCCCTGAAATTGATTGTTGGAGTTTTTTGGGTTGGTGGTTTAGAGTAATATTCAGAGGTTTATTTTAAAAAAATGTTTTCGAAATTTCGATTTTTTGCTGGTTTTGGGGTTTTAAAATTGAGCTATCATTCAATTCTGAAGCAAATTGTCTGTCTCACAATTCTATACAATTATTGTCTGAAAAATTCTGTTCTTTTTGATTATCTGAAAATAATATAATGTCAAAATTCATGTCGGTTTCCGAAACTCTGGTCAATTTCTTGCTTTCAATTATTGTCGAAAAACTCTTCCATTATCAATATCGATTACTTATGATTGTCTGAAATTCTGAAACTTATAATTTGTTAAAAATTCCGAATTTGTATATTCATTCTGAAATTCATTTCAATTTTGTCCAATACTTATTTCCGAAGGGATTTTTCCCATTTTATTCAATTTGAATCCGAAACACTTCTTGCCATTTTATATCAATCGATTTCTATTTTTTATCACAGAAATTTCAAAATTTCTGAATTTTTTGAAGGGAATTGTTCCCCCAATTTTCATACCATTTATTCATGATTATTTGCCCTATTTTATCCAAGAAATCTCAGGATTTCTGCCATGTTTTAATGGCCATCCATTTTTTTTATATTATTCAATATTTGTTATATACTTAAAAGTCCGAATCAGGAGAACACAGCCATTCAGAAGTGTTTCCTATTAATGACGTTTTGGCGTCAAAAAGCCCCGGTATTTAGGTCCCATTTGGGCCGAAAAAAAGACAACCGATTTTTTATAAAAATCGAGTTGCAGAAGAAGAAGTGTCCCTAATTTTATCATGTCGATTCTTTCATTATTTCTAGTCATTTTTATGCCCCCTCCCCATTTTTGTATTTTTGCGTCCCTTTTTTGTACCCCCCCCCCCCCTTTCTGCTGCCGTTGACCTCCAAGGACTACAAGCCGCCCATCTGAAGAAGATATTCTGGATCAAGTCAATAGTTTTTGTGAAATGTGGGATGAACCTTGTCGGATCTGTTTCGGGTAGGTTTTTCTTATAAATTTGGGAAAACTCATACAAATTTCATTATTTTCAGACCAATCAATCGAATCAGATGGCTCTTCTTCATGAATCTTGAATATTGCACTTTTAAAGGAATCAATTTCAACAATTTAGTGTCACTTGCATCCAAATCATTTGATGCATTCCATCGCCGGAGTTCATCGTTTCCAATTCAAGCCAAATTTTGTTAGGATCGAGATGCATTATTCACTGTTATCGACACTATTGCGTAAGTATTTTGATACATTTTAAAATTTTCGTAGAAAAACTACATTAAAAATTCCAAAAAATCAATATTTCCAATTTTCAGATTCCCGTTACATTAATCTGTGTGTGAACCATGTTAGCTCGAACCATGGACTTTTGAAGGGTCCTGAAGGATCTATATTCAAGAAGTTTCTCTACCAGTTCAGTGCCAATTGTATCAATGTCAGCTTCATGTGATATCATTTTTTCATTCAATGCTCAATTCTTCAAATTGGATCAAAACTATGCTTTTTTCACTATTGCCGGCACTGTTAGGTTAGTTATTTGCAATATTTAAAATTTTTAAATGATACATTTCGAAGATAAAACTACATTTCAAAATTCCGAAATGTCAATATTTCCAATTTTCAGATTCCCGTTCAATTCATCAGTTTTGTGAACCATGCCAGCTTTGGAGGATGTTAGAAGGATTCGCTGGAGAATTGACCGTGATCGAAGTCAACGGTTTTCAAAGGATTCTGTCATAAAAGAATCAACATGAAAAGGATTCGTCAAGTTCTGTCAACATTCAAATTGTCACCACAACTTCCGCTTCTATGTTCAAATCGTCGGATTTAAATAAAGTGCCAAGATGAAATGCTCAAAAGTTCACCTTTGCCGGAATCGAGAGGTTTGTTATTTGAAGATTGAGAAATAAATTTTTTAAAAAGTATTTTTTAATTTCAGGACTCCATGTAATCACTCAATTGGCTCTTCGGACTCTCCGAAAATATCGTCATATCAATGTACATTTAATGCCACCATTCAACACAAGTTGACCTATTTGAATCGAAAGTATGAAGAAGGATACACTCTTGTCGGACTGTTAGGTATGTTTTTTCGAATGTTTAATTAAAGAAAAGCGAGCAAATACAGATAATCGCTCTTAATGGCAGCCAATACTCAATTGGGATGTTGTCTTAAGTTATAAACTGTCTTTAAAATCATTTCTTCATTCAAAAATTAAAATATTCCATTTTCAGGAGCTCATTCAAACTAACCGTGAGTATTCCACTGAAGCTTCTTATCGATTGGGATCAAGATTGGAACAATTTTTCAATGTTGGAAAGCATTTCACTTGGATAGTATTGGAATTGGATAAGGATTGGAAGGAACAATGCATTTTTGTTATATCGGATGGGACTGCAGCCAATGTTCATCGTTTTTGTTTTGGCCACCAAAATGTCCATGCCGCTTAAAATGGACCAAGTTACCCATATATATTCCATAAGGTAATTGATTTCCAATTTCAAATCAATATAAATTATCTTTTTTCAGATACAACTCTTGTGTGATCCCCCCTGGTGCTTCCCGACACTTCATCACTCGCCGCGATCAATTCAATAAGGAGAAGGACACCAAAAAGCAAAAAAAAAACGTAAAAAAATAGAAAAAAAAAATCAAAAAATACAAGAAAAGAAAAATAAAAAACCAAAAAAAAGAAAGAAAAAAGAAAAAAACCAAAAAAAAATAAAAAAGAAATAAAAAAAAACAAAAAAATTCAATTTTTTTATTATTTTCATTTGTTTCTCATATTTTTTTAAATTCTCTTCGGTGTTTTAACCGCAATCATTTTCTATTTATTTCTTTCTCAATTAGGGCCTTCTTCTTCGATTTATATTTTATTTTTCTTATCAAAAAACGGGGAATTTTTCTTTTTTTCACTTTCTGAATGGTTGGAAGGGTCTCAAAAACGGGTGTTTGTTTTATTAATTATGAATAAAAACTATTTTTATAAAAATATGTTTTCTGTTGTTGTTTTTTTTGTTGAATTGGTTTGAAAACCAGGAATTGTACTTGAATTATTATTTTTTGACCAGATTTTCATAAAGTTTTGATTTGAGGACGTCGACAGTGCAGAAGTGATGTTTAACGCGATGCTTAGTCGATCACTATGACGTACGATTGAAATTTAGCAGTTAAAACTAGTTTCGTAAAAATGCATATTTTCAGACCACAAAAACCGTCGACACCTGCCAAAACGATATCACAATGGGAAGAGGAAGAAGATGGGGATAATGAGACAGATGATGAAACTCGCCCTGTTGAGATCGTTTGGAACAAGATGCAGATGATAGTGAGTGCAATTCGGTATGTTCTAACTCGTTAAAAATTGTTGAAGTGTTTTTTTTCTAGACATCAATCGAAGATCCGGCGCCTTCAAATCCTACTGAAGATACAGATATGAGAAGAAGCAATTCAAGCGCTCGGGAAAACAATGGTCAGAAAGAGATGAAATTTCGGTTGTGCAGAGTCATTCTCCGCCAACAGATCCTGAGGCAAATGAACCAGAATTGGATGATGCTACAAATCGGTTAGAAGGAATGATGTCAAAACTTGGAGCTTGGATGGTTGTTGAATTTCAGTTTTTATAAATTCTAAAATGTGCGCTAAAACGCGGACTAGAAATGCAATCAGCGAGTTTTATTTTATTTCAATTTTTTTGTTTTTAAAAATAGATTCATATGGGGACTTGGGATGGTTTTTATGGGGCCATTGGGTGGTTTCTAGTATAGGGCGAAGGGAGCTGTGTTTGCACTTTTCTTCTTGTTTCGGTCCGTTGAGGTCTTTCGGTGTTTCTTAGTCTAATCGGCTATCGCAGAAGTTTTTTTTAGTTTCAACCAATCGATTCAAGGATTACAAGAAGCACAATTGGATTGATAAATATATTTTTTCAATGTAAATCTAGTTTTTCTCATTATTTGTTTGAAATAAAAAGAAATGTTAATTATATATTTATTTAAAATTAATTCGGGCTTTTTTCAAGCCATTTATCGCTTTTTTAAATTGCAAAAGTTCGCGTTTGCACCATTCTAGAATAGAAACTTTTTAAAATTGCAGAAAGATGGCAACATACACGATGATGGAACCACAACAACACATTCGGCCTCATGGATATGGAACGAACGGGACAATGACGTGAAGATCGAAGAGAACAAGGATTTGATAGAAGTGGTTCAGAGAAAATGATGCGGAAGCATCTGGAATTGAATGGTCAACAAAATATGCGTGCACAATGCTAGAGATAGAACCACAATTAAAATAACATGCAGGTAAATCTTTATTTTGAAAAAAATGAAATTTTTCAAAGGAAATCGTATTTTTACAACTAAATTTTTGTTTGAAATAAAACGTTATTCATATATTTTAACTACTACTTTTTTTTTTACTTTTTTCAAGCCGTTTATCGTTTTTTACAAAAGTTCGCGTTTGCACCATCATTATTTGAAAAGCCCTAATAAGGATTTAAAAACAGAAACTTTTTAAAATTCCAGAAAGATGGCAACAATCACGATGATTGGACGAGAACCACAAGGACCACAACAACACATTAGACCTTGAGGATATGGAACGATGGAAGCAATGAATGGAAAATCGAAGAGATTTGATAGAATTGGCCACAGATGTTGGAGTTATGGTGCGGAAGAATCTGGAACGGATCGAAACTCAATCAATTTATATCAAGGTAAGCATTTATTTAAAAAAAAATGGAATTTTGGAAAAAAAAGAGCAATTTTGAGATTTTTTCCAACAGAAATCGCATTTTACAGCTAAATTTAATAGGCGACCGAAGGCTATCTTTAAAAATGTTTCAAATTCTCAAAATGCCAATTTTTAATTTAAAAATTAAGAAAACCGGTTAATTGTTACTGATTTTTGACATTTTCAGACCATTGCCACCAACAAGGCGACATCACGAATGAAACGGCATTCTACCTAGACTGGTAATTTTTTGAAATCAAGTTTACGTCCTTTGTTTTTCATTGAGCGCGAGTGGACCCAGTTTTTGTTCGTTCTTTGATGCGAACCGTTCGTCGCTTTGTTTATTGATTGTGCGCGTTGCGGTCGCAAAGAAGTGAGTGGCGTTTTCTGCATAATGTCATCATTTTTTCCTTTTTTGGGGATGTTGGGGGAGCTTTGTTTTTTTTTAATTTTAAGCTTTTTGTCAGATGTGTTCGAAATAAAGCTATGGATAGGATTCTAACGATCAAAAGCAATACAGATAAAAGTGCAGATAATTAAAAAGCTTGTCCTTATTCATGTTATTGCTCGGCGTGATGTCACCACATGTTTCGTTCATTTTCTACGACTTATTTCAATCTACGGAAAATTTCTTCGAATTTATTTGTTAGTTTAATGCCTTGATCAACTTTCATTCGTGGCATTTGATATTTTCCTAGGGTTATTCATGTGAAGAATTGTTAGAAACTCCGAAGTATTCGTTTTAATGTTCCACAAGTTTGATCCTCCACGGTGGAGGGAGAGTGGTCACTCTACCTCTTTTGTTTTTCGTTGCGCCCGAGTTGACCTAGTTTTTGTGTTATTCTTTGATGCCGACCGTCCGCCACTTTGTTTTTTTGGTTTATTGTGCGCGTTGCGGTCGCAGAGTGGTTTGATGAGAATGACGCTTTCACAACAATATCATCATTTTTTATTTTGTTTGGGATATTGGGGGAGCTTTTATTTTTTCGATAAAAGCCTTTTTGTATATTGTCAGCGCTGCGTATTCAGAATTATTTAAATTTGACTTTTGAGGAGAGAGGTTTCAAAGCGCGTCGAGATGAAAGATACTTGAAAATGTATTTGTTTCTAATATATTTTAGGGAAATAAGAAATCAGCAACAAACGAAATATGACATGAACAAGTGGATATTAGTTGGAGCAATTAGATTGTTCAGCTAGGATCAGACGGAAACGGAGAATTAATTTCGTGCACTTTCTCTGCGTTGTCTACCTTTGATTTTCAATTGCTCTGACTATTCGTATTTTGGAGATTTCGCGTTTACACCAACATTATTTGAAAAAACATAATGAGGATTTAAAAATAGAAACTTTTTGAAATTCCAGATGGCAACAATCACGATGATGGGACGAGAACAACAAGGAGCACAACAACACAGTCGACAATGAAGAGAAGATCGAAGAGAACAGCAGAATCATCAATTGAACCATGGCCTTGGCCAAATTAGTCAGAATGAGGGAATCAGGCGAGTCAGGGAAGAAGTATCTGGAATTGGGTGGTCAACAAACTATGCGTGCGCAACGCTAGAGATAGAACCGCAAATAAAATATCATCTAGGTAAATCTTAATTTTGAAAAAAAATGCAATTTTGGAAATTTTCCCAAAAGAAATCGCTAGAATCCGTTTTAAAAGTCTGCCGCTTCGACCTGTGAGCCGGTGAAACATGGGCTCAAAGTTCCTTGAGTTGAAAAAGAGGCGAATATATAAGCGCACCTGAACCCTCCTAGACCATGTGGCTGCGTGGTCAAGTGGGTTAAGCACTTGCCTATGAAATCTTTTCCAAAAGTTCGATTCCAACCGGTTGGTAAATGTTTTGCATACTTTTTTCTTTTTGTTTTTTTTTTGTTTAAAAACGTATTAATAAAACAATTTTGAATGAAAATAGTAATATAACGATTTTGATTATTGACAACGGTGAAATTTACAAATTACCAAATTAAAATTGACAAATGAATAACGATGAAAAATGATTAAAATGTGCATTAACTTGTAAATTGTTTTATTAATACGTTTTTAAACAAAAAAAAACAAAAAGAAAAAAGTATGCAAAACAATTACCAACCGGTTGGAATCGAACTTTTGGAAAAGATTTTCATAGTCAAGTGCTTAACCCACTTGACCACGCAGCCACATGGTGTAGGAGGGTTCAGGTGCGCTTATATACTCACCTCTTTTTCAAGCAACTTTGAGCCCATGTTTCACCGGCTCACAGGTCGAAGCGGCAGACTTTTAAAACGGATTCTAGACCTAGCTTTGAAGCTCTATCGAATGGTATAGGTCTCAACTCGATTGGCGATGGTGACTTCGCGCACTTCCCTTGTTAGACATTCCAAATTATTCAAAATTCCAATTTTTAATTTAAAAATCAATAAAAACTGTTCAATTTTACTAATTTTTGACATTTTCAGGCCATCTTCTCCAACAAATCAACATCACGGATCAAACCGCAATCGATTTATATCAAGGTAACAATTTATTCTGAAAAATTGGAATTGTTGAAAGAAAAAAAATGCGATTTTGAGGCTTTTTGGAAATTTTTCCAAAAGAAATCGCATTTTTACAACTATATTTTAGTCATAGGCGGCCGAAGGCTATCGCCAATTTTTCATTTCATTTAGAAATCCCAAATTATTCAAAATTCCAATTTTTAATTCAAAAATCAATAAAAACTGTTCAATTTTACTAATTTTTGACATTTTCAGGCCATCTTCTCCAACAAATCAACATCACGGATCAAACCGCAATCGATTTGTATCAAGGTAACAATTTATTTTTAAAAATATTGGAATTGTTGAAAGAAAAATGCGATTTTGAGGCTTTTTGGAAATTTTTCCAAAAGAAATCGCATTTTTACAACTAGACTTTTGTCATAGGCGGCCGAAGGCTATCGCCAATTTTTCATTTCATTTAGAAATCCCAAATTATTCAAAATTCCAATTTTTAATTCAAAAATCAAGAAAAACTGTTCAATTTTACTATATTTTGACATTTTCAGGCCATCTTCTCCGACAAATCAACATCACGGATCAAACCGAAATCGATTTGTATCAAGGTAACAATTTATTTTTAAAAAAATTGGAATTGTTGAAAGAAAAATGCGATTTTGAGGCTTTTTGGAAATTTTTCCAAAAGAAATCGCATTTTTACAACTAGACTTTTGTCATAGGCGGCCGAAGGCTATCGCCAATTTTTCATTTCATTTAGAAATCCCAAATTATTCAAATTCCAATTTTTAATTTAAAAATCAATAAAAACGGTTCAATTTTACTAATTTTTGACATTTTCAGGCCATCTTCTCCGACAAATCAACATCACGGATCAAACCGCAATCGATTTGTATCAAGGTAACAATTTATTTTTTAAAAAATTGGAATTTTTGGAAATTTTTCCAAAAGAAATCGCATTTTTACAACTAGACTTTTGTCATAGGCGGCCGAAGGCTATCGCCAATTTTTCATTTCATTTAGAAATCCCAAATTATTCAAATTCCAATTTTTAATTTAAAAATCAATAAAAACGGTTCAATTTTACTAATTTTTGACATTTTCAGGCCATCTTCTCCGACAAATCAACATCACGGATCAAACCGCAATCGATTTGTATCAAGGTAACAATTTATTTTGAAAAATATTGGAATTGTTGAAAGAAAAATGCGATTTTGAGGCTTTTTGGAAATTTTTCCAAAAGAAATCGCATTTTTACAACTAGACTTTTGTCATAGGCGGCCGAAGGCTATCGCCAATTTTTCATTTCATTTAGAAATCCCAAATTATTCAAAATTCCAATTTTTAATTCAAAAATCAAGAAAAACTGTTCAATTTTGCTAATTTTTGACATTTTCAGGCCATCTTCTCCAACAAAACAACAGCGCGGATCAAACCGCAATCGATTTGTATCAAGGTAACAATTTATTTTGAAAAATATTGGAATTGTTGAAAGAAAAATGCGATTTTGAGGCTTTTTGGAAATTTTTCCAAAAGAAATCGCATTTTTACAACTAGACTTTTGTCATAGGCGGCCGAAGGCTATCGCCAATTTTTCATTTCATTTAGAAATCCCAAATTATTCAAAATTCCAATTTTTAATTCAAAAATCAAGAAAAACTGTTCAATTTTACTAATTTTTGACATTTTCAGGCCATCTTCTCCAACAAAACAACAGCGCGGATCAAACCGCAATCGATTTGTATCAAGGTAACAATTTATTTTGAAAAATATTGGAATTGTTGAAAGAAAAATGCGATTTTGAGGCTTTTTGGAAATTTTTCCAAAAGAAATCGCATTTTTACAACTAGACTTTTGTCATAGGCGGCCGAAGGCTATCGCCAATTTTTCATTTCATTTAGAAATCCCAAATTATTCAAAATTCCAATTTTTAATTCAAAAATCAAGAAAAACTGTTCAATTTTACTAATTTTTGACATTTTCAGGCCATCTTCTCCAACAAAACAACAGCGCGGATCAAACCGCAATCGATTTGTATCAAGGTAACAATTTATTTTGAAAAATATTGGAATTGTTGAAAGAAAAATGCGATTTTGAGGCTTTTTGGAAATTTTTCCAAAAGAAATCGCATTTTTACAACTAGACTTTTGTCATAGGCGGCCGAAGGCTATCGCCAATTTTTCATTTCATTTAGAAATCCCAAATTATTCAAATTCCAATTTTTAATTTAAAAATCAATAAAAACGGTTCAATTTTACTAATTTTTGACATTTTCAGGCCATCTTCTCCGACAAATCAACATCACGGATCAAACCGCAATCGATTTGTATCAAGGTAACAATTTATTTTGAAAAATATTGGAATTGTTGAAAGAAAAATGCGATTTTGAGGCTTTTTGGAAATTTTTCCAAAAGAAATCGCATTTTTACAACTAGACTTTTGTCATAGGCGGCCGAAGGCTATCGCCAATTTTTCATTTCATTTAGAAATCCCAAATTATTCAAAATTCCAATTTTTAATTCAAAAATCAAGAAAAACTGTTCAATTTTACTAATTTTTGACATTTTCAGGCCATCTTCTCCAACAAATCAACATCACGGATCAAACCGCAATCGATTTGTATCAAGGTAACAATTTATTTTGAAAAATATTGGAATTGTTGAAAGAAAAATGCGATTTTGAGGCTTTTTGGAAATTTTTCCAAAAGAAATCGCATTTTTACAACTAGACTTTTGTCATAGGCGGCCGAAGGCTATCGCCAATTTTTCATTTCATTTAGAAATCCCAAATTATTCAAATTCCAATTTTTAATTTAAAAATCAATAAAAACGGTTCAATTTTACTAATTTTTGACATTTTCAGGCCATCTTCTCCGACAAATCAACATCACGGATCAAACCGCAATCGATTTGTATCAAGGTAACAATTTATTTTTTAAAAAATTGGAATTTTTGGAAGAAAAATGCGATTTCGAGACTTTTTGGAAATTTTTCCAAAAGAAATCGCATTTTTACAACTAGACTTTTGTCATAGGCGGCCGAAGGCTATCGCCAATTTTTCATTTCATTTAGAAATCCCAAATTATTCAAAATTCCAATTTTTAATTCAAAAATCAAGAAAAACTGTTAAATTTTACTAATTTTTGACATTTTCAGGCCATCTTCTCCAACAAATCAACATCACGGATCAAACCGCAATCGATTTGTATCAAGGTAACAATTTATTTTTAAAAATATTGGAATTGTTGAAAGAAAAATGCGATTTTGAGGCTTTTTGGAAATTTTTCCAAAAGAAATCGCATTTTTACAACTAGACTTTTGTCATAGGCGGCCGAAGGCTATCGCCAATTTTTCATTTCATTTAGAAATCCCAAATTATTCAAAATTCCAATTTTTAATTCAAAAATCAAGAAAAACTGTTCAATTTTACTAATTTTTGACATTTTCAGGCCATCTTCTCCAACAAAACAACAGCGCGGATCAAACCGCAATCGATTTGTATCAAGGTAACAATTTATTTTGAAAAATATTGGAATTGTTGAAAGAAAAATGCGATTTTGAGGCTTTTTGGAAATTTTTCCAAAAGAAATCGCATTTTTACAACTAGACTTTTGTCATAGGCGGCCGAAGGCTATCGCCAATTTTTCATTTCATTTAGAAATCCCAAATTATTCAAAATTCCAATTTTTAATTCAAAAATCAAGAAAAACTGTTCAATTTTACTAATTTTTGACATTTTCAGGCCATCTTCTCCAACAAATCAACATCACGGATCAAACCGCAATCGATTTGTATCAAGGTAACAATTTATTTTGAAAAATATTGGAATTGTTGAAAGAAAAATGCGATTTCGAGACTTTTTGGAAATTTTTCCAAAAGAAATCGCATTTTTACAACTAGACTTTTGTCATAGGCGGCCGAAGGCTATCGCCAATTTTTCATTTCATTTAGAAATCCCAAATTATTCAAATTCCAATTTTTAATTTAAAAATCAATAAAAACGGTTCAATTTTACTAATTTTTGACATTTTCAGGCCATCTTCTCCGACAAATCAACATCACGGATCAAACCGCAATCGATTTGTATCAAGGTAACAATTTATTTTGAAAAATATTGGAATTGTTGAAAGAAAAATGCGATTTTGAGGCTTTTTGGAAATTTTTCCAAAAGAAATCGCATTTTTACAACTAGACTTTTGTCATAGGCGGCCGAAGGCTATCGCCAATTTTTCATTTCATTTAGAAATCCCAAATTATTCAAAATTCCAATTTTTAATTCAAAAATCAAGAAAAACTGTTCAATTTTACTAATTTTTGACATTTTCAGGCCATCTTCTCCAACAAAACAACAGCGCGGATCAAACCGCAATCGATTTGTATCAAGGTAACAATTTATTTTGAAAAATATTGGAATTGTTGAAAGAAAAATGCGATTTTGAGGCTTTTTGGAAATTTTTCCAAAAGAAATCGCATTTTTACAACTAGACTTTTGTCATAGGCGGCCGAAGGCTATCGCCAATTTTTCATTTCATTTAGAAATCCCAAATTATTCAAATTCCAATTTTTAATTTAAAAATCAATAAAAACGGTTCAATTTTACTAATTTTTGACATTTTCAGGCCATCTTCTCCGACAAATCAACATCACGGATCAAACCGCAATCGATTTGTATCAAGGTAACAATTTATTTTTTAAAAAATTGGAATTTTTGGAAGAAAAATGCGATTTCGAGACTTTTTGGAAATTTTTCCAAAAGAAATCGCATTTTTACAACTAGACTTTTGTCATAGGCGGCCGAAGGCTATCGCCAATTTTTCATTTCATTTAGAAATCCCAAATTATTCAAATTCCAATTTTTAATTTAAAAATCAATAAAAACGGTTCAATTTTACTAATTTTTGACATTTTCAGGCCATCTTCTCCGACAAATCAACATCACGGATCAAACCGCAATCGATTTGTATCAAGGTAACAATTTATTTTGAAAAATATTGGAATTGTTGAAAGAAAAATGCGATTTTGAGGCTTTTTGGAAATTTTTCCAAAAGAAATCGCATTTTTACAACTAGACTTTTGTCATAGGCGGCCGAAGGCTATCGCCAATTTTTCATTTCATTTAGAAATCCCAAATTATTCAAATTCCAATTTTTAATTTAAAAATCAATAAAAACGGTTCAATTTTACTAATTTTTGACATTTTCAGGCCATCTTCTCCGACAAATCAACATCACGGATCAAACCGCAATCGATTTGTATCAAGGTAACAATTTATTTTGAAAAATATTGGAATTGTTGAAAGAAAAATGCGATTTTGAGGCTTTTTGGAAATTTTTCCAAAAGAAATCGCATTTTTACAACTAGACTTTTGTCATAGGCGGCCGAAGGCTATCGCCAATTTTTCATTTCATTTAGAAATCCCAAATTATTCAAAATTCCAATTTTTAATTCAAAAATCAAGAAAAACTGTTCAATTTTACTAATTTTTGACATTTTCAGGCCATCTTCTCCAACAAAACAACAGCGCGGATCAAACCGCAATCGATTTGTATCAAGGTAACAATTTATTTTGAAAAATATTGGAATTGTTGAAAGAAAAATGCGATTTTGAGGCTTTTTGGAAATTTTTCCAAAAGAAATCGCATTTTTACAACTAGACTTTTGTCATAGGCGGCCGAAGGCTATCGCCAATTTTTCATTTCATTTAGAAATCCCAAATTATTCAAAATTCCAATTTTTAATTCAAAAATCAAGAAAAACTGTTCAATTTTACTATATTTTGACATTTTCAGGCCATCTTCTCCGACAAATCAACATCACGGATCAAACCGAAATCGATTTGTATCAAGGTAACAATTTATTTTTAAAAAAATTGGAATTGTTGAAAGAAAAATGCGATTTTGAGGCTTTTTGGAAATTTTTCCAAAAGAAATCGCATTTTTACAACTAGACTTTTGTCATAGGCGGCCGAAGGCTATCGCCAATTTTTCATTTCATTTAGAAATCCCAAATTATTCAAATTCCAATTTTTAATTTAAAAATCAATAAAAACGGTTCAATTTTACTAATTTTTGACATTTTCAGGCCATCTTCTCCGACAAATCAACATCACGGATCAAACCGCAATCGATTTGTATCAAGGTAACAATTTATTTTTTAAAAAATTGGAATTTTTGGAAATTTTTCCAAAAGAAATCGCATTTTTACAACTAGACTTTTGTCATAGGCGGCCGAAGGCTATCGCCAATTTTTCATTTCATTTAGAAATCCCAAATTATTCAAATTCCAATTTTTAATTTAAAAATCAATAAAAACGGTTCAATTTTACTAATTTTTGACATTTTCAGGCCATCTTCTCCGACAAATCAACATCACGGATCAAACCGCAATCGATTTGTATCAAGGTAACAATTTATTTTGAAAAATATTGGAATTGTTGAAAGAAAAATGCGATTTTGAGGCTTTTTGGAAATTTTTCCAAAAGAAATCGCATTTTTACAACTAGACTTTTGTCATAGGCGGCCGAAGGCTATCGCCAATTTTTCATTTCATTTAGAAATCCCAAATTATTCAAAATTCCAATTTTTAATTCAAAAATCAAGAAAAACTGTTCAATTTTGCTAATTTTTGACATTTTCAGGCCATCTTCTCCAACAAAACAACAGCGCGGATCAAACCGCAATCGATTTGTATCAAGGTAACAATTTATTTTGAAAAATATTGGAATTGTTGAAAGAAAAATGCGATTTTGAGGCTTTTTGGAAATTTTTCCAAAAGAAATCGCATTTTTACAACTAGACTTTTGTCATAGGCGGCCGAAGGCTATCGCCAATTTTTCATTTCATTTAGAAATCCCAAATTATTCAAAATTCCAATTTTTAATTCAAAAATCAAGAAAAACTGTTCAATTTTACTAATTTTTGACATTTTCAGGCCATCTTCTCCAACAAATCAACATCACGGATCAAACCGCAATCGATTTGTATCAAGGTAACAATTTATTTTTTAAAAAATTGGAATTTTTGGAAGAAAAATGCGATTTCGAGACTTTTTGGAAATTTTTCCAAAAGAAATCGCATTTTTACAACTAGACTTTTGTCATAGGCGGCCGAAGGCTATCGCCAATTTTTCATTTCATTTAGAAATCCCAAATTATTCAAATTCCAATTTTTAATTTAAAAATCAATAAAAACGGTTCAATTTTACTAATTTTTGACATTTTCAGGCCATCTTCTCCGACAAATCAACATCACGGATCAAACCGCAATCGATTTGTATCAAGGTAACAATTTATTTTGAAAAATATTGGAATTGTTGAAAGAAAAATGCGATTTTGAGGCTTTTTGGAAATTTTTCCAAAAGAAATCGCATTTTTACAACTAGACTTTTGTCATAGGCGGCCGAAGGCTATCGCCAATTTTTCATTTCATTTAGAAATCCCAAAATATTCAAAATTCCAATTTTTAATTCAAAAATCAAGAAAAACTGTTCAATTTTGCTAATTTTTGACATTTTCAGGCCATCTTCTCCAACAAAACAACAGCGCGGATCAAACCGCAATCGATTTGTATCAAGGTAACAATTTATTTTGAAAAATATTGGAATTGTTGAAAGAAAAATGCGATTTTGAGGCTTTTTGGAAATTTTTCCAAAAGAAATCGCATTTTTACAACTAGACTTTTGTCATAGGCGGCCGAAGGCTATCGCCAATTTTTCATTTCATTTAGAAATCCCAAATTATTCAAATTCCAATTTTTAATTTAAAAATCAATAAAAACGGTTCAATTTTACTAATTTTTGACATTTTCAGGCCATCTTCTCCGACAAATCAACATCACGGATCAAACCGCAATCGATTTGTATCAAGGTAACAATTTATTTTGAAAAATATTGGAATTGTTGAAAGAAAAATGCGATTTTGAGGCTTTTTGGAAATTTTTCCAAAAGAAATCGCATTTTTACAACTAGACTTCTGTCATAGGCGGCCGAAGGCTATCGCCAATTTTTCATTTCATTTAGAAATCCCAAATTATTCAAAATTCCAATTTTTAATTCAAAAATCAAGAAAAACTGTTCAATTTTGCTAATTTTTGACATTTTCAGGCCATCTTCTCCAACAAAACAACAGCGCGGATCAAACCGCAATCGATTTGTATCAAGGTAACAATTTATTTTGAAAAATATTGGAATTGTTGAAAGAAAAATGCGATTTTGAGGCTTTTTGGAAATTTTTCCAAAAGAAATCGCATTTTTACAACTAGACTTTTGTCATAGGCGGCCGAAGGCTATCGCCAATTTTTCATTTCATTTAGAAATCCCAAATTATTCAAAATTCCAATTTTTAATTCAAAAATCAAGAAAAACTGTTCAATTTTACTAATTTTTGACATTTTCAGGCCATCTTCTCCAACAAAACAACAGCGCGGATCAAACCGCAATCGATTTGTATCAAGGTAACAATTTATTTTGAAAAATATTGGAATTGTTGAAAGAAAAATGCGATTTTGAGGCTTTTTGGAAATTTTTCCAAAAGAAATCGCATTTTTACAACTAGACTTTTGTCATAGGCGGCCGAAGGCTATCGCCAATTTTTCATTTCATTTAGAAATCCCAAATTATTCAAAATTCCAATTTTTAATTCAAAAATCAAGAAAAACTGTTCAATTTTACTAATTTTTGACATTTTCAGGCCATCTTCTCCAACAAAACAACAGCGCGGATCAAACCGCAATCGATTTGTATCAAGGTAACAATTTATTTTGAAAAATATTGGAATTGTTGAAAGAAAAATGCGATTTTGAGGCTTTTTGGAAATTTTTCCAAAAGAAATCGCATTTTTACAACTAGACTTTTGTCATAGGCGGCCGAAGGCTATCGCCAATTTTTCATTTCATTTAGAAATCCCAAATTATTCAAATTCCAATTTTTAATTTAAAAATCAATAAAAACGGTTCAATTTTACTAATTTTTGACATTTTCAGGCCATCTTCTCCGACAAATCAACATCACGGATCAAACCGCAATCGATTTGTATCAAGGTAACAATTTATTTTTTAAAAAATTGGAATTTTTGGAAGAAAAATGCGATTTCGAGACTTTTTGGAAATTTTTCCAAAAGAAATCGCATTTTTACAACTAGACTTTTGTCATAGGCGGCCGAAGGCTATCGCCAATTTTTCATTTCATTTAGAAATCCCAAATTATTCAAAATTCCAATTTTTAATTCAAAAATCAAGAAAAACTGTTAAATTTTACTAATTTTTGACATTTTCAGGCCATCTTCTCCAACAAATCAACATCACGGATCAAACCGCAATCGATTTGTATCAAGGTAACAATTTATTTTTAAAAATATTGGAATTGTTGAAAGAAAAATGCGATTTTGAGGCTTTTTGGAAATTTTTCCAAAAGAAATCGCATTTTTACAACTAGACTTTTGTCATAGGCGGCCGAAGGCTATCGCCAATTTTTCATTTCATTTAGAAATCCCAAATTATTCAAAATTCCAATTTTTAATTCAAAAATCAAGAAAAACTGTTCAATTTTACTAATTTTTGACATTTTCAGGCCATCTTCTCCAACAAAACAACAGCGCGGATCAAACCGCAATCGATTTGTATCAAGGTAACAATTTATTTTGAAAAATATTGGAATTGTTGAAAGAAAAATGCGATTTTGAGGCTTTTTGGAAATTTTTCCAAAAGAAATCGCATTTTTACAACTAGACTTTTGTCATAGGCGGCCGAAGGCTATCGCCAATTTTTCATTTCATTTAGAAATCCCAAATTATTCAAAATTCCAATTTTTAATTCAAAAATCAAGAAAAACTGTTCAATTTTACTAATTTTTGACATTTTCAGGCCATCTTCTCCAACAAATCAACATCACGGATCAAACCGCAATCGATTTGTATCAAGGTAACAATTTATTTTGAAAAATATTGGAATTGTTGAAAGAAAAATGCGATTTCGAGACTTTTTGGAAATTTTTCCAAAAGAAATCGCATTTTTACAACTAGACTTTTGTCATAGGCGGCCGAAGGCTATCGCCAATTTTTCATTTCATTTAGAAATCCCAAATTATTCAAATTCCAATTTTTAATTTAAAAATCAATAAAAACGGTTCAATTTTACTAATTTTTGACATTTTCAGGCCATCTTCTCCGACAAATCAACATCACGGATCAAACCGCAATCGATTTGTATCAAGGTAACAATTTATTTTGAAAAATATTGGAATTGTTGAAAGAAAAATGCGATTTTGAGGCTTTTTGGAAATTTTTCCAAAAGAAATCGCATTTTTACAACTAGACTTTTGTCATAGGCGGCCGAAGGCTATCGCCAATTTTTCATTTCATTTAGAAATCCCAAATTATTCAAAATTCCAATTTTTAATTCAAAAATCAAGAAAAACTGTTCAATTTTACTAATTTTTGACATTTTCAGGCCATCTTCTCCAACAAAACAACAGCGCGGATCAAACCGCAATCGATTTGTATCAAGGTAACAATTTATTTTGAAAAATATTGGAATTGTTGAAAGAAAAATGCGATTTTGAGGCTTTTTGGAAATTTTTCCAAAAGAAATCGCATTTTTACAACTAGACTTTTGTCATAGGCGGCCGAAGGCTATCGCCAATTTTTCATTTCATTTAGAAATCCCAAATTATTCAAATTCCAATTTTTAATTTAAAAATCAATAAAAACGGTTCAATTTTACTAATTTTTGACATTTTCAGGCCATCTTCTCCGACAAATCAACATCACGGATCAAACCGCAATCGATTTGTATCAAGGTAACAATTTATTTTTTAAAAAATTGGAATTTTTGGAAGAAAAATGCGATTTCGAGACTTTTTGGAAATTTTTCCAAAAGAAATCGCATTTTTACAACTAGACTTTTGTCATAGGCGGCCGAAGGCTATCGCCAATTTTTCATTTCATTTAGAAATCCCAAATTATTCAAATTCCAATTTTTAATTTAAAAATCAATAAAAACGGTTCAATTTTACTAATTTTTGACATTTTCAGGCCATCTTCTCCGACAAATCAACATCACGGATCAAACCGCAATCGATTTGTATCAAGGTAACAATTTATTTTGAAAAATATTGGAATTGTTGAAAGAAAAATGCGATTTTGAGGCTTTTTGGAAATTTTTCCAAAAGAAATCGCATTTTTACAACTAGACTTTTGTCATAGGCGGCCGAAGGCTATCGCCAATTTTTCATTTCATTTAGAAATCCCAAATTATTCAAATTCCAATTTTTAATTTAAAAATCAATAAAAACGGTTCAATTTTACTAATTTTTGACATTTTCAGGCCATCTTCTCCGACAAATCAACATCACGGATCAAACCGCAATCGATTTGTATCAAGGTAACAATTTATTTTGAAAAATATTGGAATTGTTGAAAGAAAAATGCGATTTTGAGGCTTTTTGGAAATTTTTCCAAAAGAAATCGCATTTTTACAACTAGACTTTTGTCATAGGCGGCCGAAGGCTATCGCCAATTTTTCATTTCATTTAGAAATCCCAAATTATTCAAAATTCCAATTTTTAATTCAAAAATCAAGAAAAACTGTTCAATTTTACTAATTTTTGACATTTTCAGGCCATCTTCTCCAACAAAACAACAGCGCGGATCAAACCGCAATCGATTTGTATCAAGGTAACAATTTATTTTGAAAAATATTGGAATTGTTGAAAGAAAAATGCGATTTTGAGGCTTTTTGGAAATTTTTCCAAAAGAAATCGCATTTTTACAACTAGACTTTTGTCATAGGCGGCCGAAGGCTATCGCCAATTTTTCATTTCATTTAGAAATCCCAAATTATTCAAAATTCCAATTTTTAATTCAAAAATCAAGAAAAACTGTTCAATTTTACTAATTTTTGACATTTTCAGGCCATCTTCTCCAACAAAACAACAGCGCGGATCAAACCGCAATCGATTTGTATCAAGGTAACAATTTATTTTGAAAAATATTGGAATTGTTGAAAGAAAAATGCGATTTTGAGGCTTTTTGGAAATTTTTCCAAAAGAAATCGCATTTTTACAACTAGACTTTTGTCATAGGCGGCCGAAGGCTATCGCCAATTTTTCATTTCATTTAGAAATCCCAAATTATTCAAATTCCAATTTTTAATTTAAAAATCAATAAAAACGGTTCAATTTTACTAATTTTTGACATTTTCAGGCCATCTTCTCCGACAAATCAACATCACGGATCAAACCGCAATCGATTTGTATCAAGGTAACAATTTATTTTTTAAAAAATTGGAATTTTTGGAAGAAAAATGCGATTTCGAGACTTTTTGGAAATTTTTCCAAAAGAAATCGCATTTTTACAACTAGACTTTTGTCATAGGCGGCCGAAGGCTATCGCCAATTTTTCATTTCATTTAGAAATCCCAAATTATTCAAAATTCCAATTTTTAATTCAAAAATCAAGAAAAACTGTTAAATTTTACTAATTTTTGACATTTTCAGGCCATCTTCTCCAACAAATCAACATCACGGATCAAACCGCAATCGATTTGTATCAAGGTAACAATTTATTTTGAAAAATATTGGAATTGTTGAAAGAAAAATGCGATTTTGAGGCTTTTTGGAAATTTTTCCAAAAGAAATCGCATTTTTACAACTAGACTTTTGTCATAGGCGGCCGAAGGCTATCGCCAATTTTTCATTTCATTTAGAAATCCCAAATTATTCAAATTCCAATTTTTAATTTAAAAATCAATAAAAACGGTTCAATTTTACTAATTTTTGACATTTTCAGGCCATCTTCTCCGACAAATCAACATCACGGATCAAACCGCAATCGATTTGTATCAAGGTAACAATTTATTTTTTAAAAAATTGGAATTTTTGGAAGAAAAATGCGATTTCGAGACTTTTTGGAAATTTTTCCAAAAGAAATCGCATTTTTACAACTAGACTTTTGTCATAGGCGGCCGAAGGCTATCGCCAATTTTTCATTTCATTTAGAAATCCCAAATTATTCAAAATTCCAATTTTTAATTCAAAAATCAAGAAAAACTGTTCAATTTTACTAATTTTTGACATTTTCAGGCCATCTTCTCCAACAAATCAACATCACGGATCAAACCGCAATCGATTTGTATCAAGGTAACAATTTATTTTGAAAAATATTGGAATTGTTGAAAGAAAAATGCGATTTTGAGGCTTTTTGGAAATTTTTCCAAAAGAAATCGCATTTTTACAACTAGACTTTTGTCATAGGCGGCCGAAGGCTATCGCCAATTTTTCATTTCATTTAGAAATCCCAAATTATTCAAATTCCAATTTTTAATTTAAAAATCAATAAAAACGGTTCAATTTTACTAATTTTTGACATTTTCAGGCCATCTTCTCCGACAAATCAACATCACGGATCAAACCGCAATCGATTTGTATCAAGGTAACAATTTATTTTTTAAAAAATTGGAATTTTTGGAAGAAAAATGCGATTTCGAGACTTTTTGGAAATTTTTCCAAAAGAAATCGCATTTTTACAACTAGACTTTTGTCATAGGCGGCCGAAGGCTGTCGCCAATTTTTCATTTCATTTAGAAATCCCAAATTATTCAAAATTCCAATTTTTAATTCAAAAATCAAGAAAAACTGTTAAATTTTACTAATTTTTGACATTTTCAGGCCATCTTCTCCAACAAATCAACATCACGGATCAAACCGCAATCGATTTGTATCAAGGTAACAATTTATTTTTAAAAATATTGGAATTGTTGAAAGAAAAATGCGATTTTGAGGCTTTTTGGAAATTTTTCCAAAAGAAATCGCATTTTTACAACTAGACTTTTGTCATAGGCGGCCGAAGGCTATCGCCAATTTTTCATTTCATTTAGAAATCCCAAATTATTCAAAATTCCAATTTTACTAATTTTTGACATTTTCAGGCCATCTTCTCCAACAAATCAACATCACGGATCAAACCGCAATCGATTTGTATCAAGGTAACAATTTATTTTGAAAAATATTGGAATTGTTGAAAGAAAAATGCGATTTTGAGGCTTTTTGGAAATTTTTCCAAAAGAAATCGCATTTTTACAACTAGACTTTTGTCATAGGCGGCCGAAGGCTATCGCCAATTTTTCATTTCATTTAGAAATCCCAAATTATTCAAAATTCCAATTTTACTAATTTTTGACATTTTCAGGCCATCTTCTCCAACAAATCAACATCACGGATCAAACCGCAATCGATTTGTATCAAGGTAACAATTTATTTTTAAAAATATTGGAATTGTTGAAAGAAAAATGCGATTTTGAGGCTTTTTGGAAATTTTTCCAAAAGAAATCGCATTTTTACAACTAGACTTTTGTCATAGGCGGCCGAAGGCTATCGCCAATTTTTCATTTCATTTAGAAATCTCAAATTATTCAAAATTCCAATTTTTAATTCAAAAATCAAGAAAAACTGTTAAATTTTACTAATTTTTGACATTTTCAGGCCATCTTCTCCAACAAATCAACATCACGGATCAAACCGCAATCGATTTGTATCAAGGTAACAATTTATTTTTAAAAATATTGGAATTGTTGAAAGAAAAATGCGATTTTGAGGCTTTTTGGAAATTTTTCCAAAAGAAATCGCATTTTTACAACTAGACTTTTGTCATAGGCGGCCGAAGGCTATCGCCAATTTTTCATTTCATTTAGAAATCCCAAATTATTCAAAATTCCAATTTTACTAATTTTTGACATTTTCAGGCCATCTTCTCCAACAAATCAACATCACGGATCAAACCGCAATCGATTTGTATCAAGGTAACAATTTATTTTTAAAAATATTGGAATTGTTGAAAGAAAAATGCGATTTTGAGGCTTTTTGGAAATTTTTCCAAAAGAAATCGCATTTTTACAACTAGACTTTTGTCATAGGCGGCCGAAGGCTATCGCCAATTTTTCATTTCATTTAGAAATCCCAAATTATTCAAATTCCAATTTTTAATTTAAAAATCAATAAAAACGGTTCAATTTTACTAATTTTTGACATTTTCAGGCCATCTTCTCCAACAAATCAACATCACGGATCAAACCGCAATCGATTTGTATCAAGGTAACAATTTATTTTTTAAAAAATTGGAATTTTTGGAAGAAAAATGCGATTTCGAGACTTTTTGGAAATTTTTCCAAAAGAAATCGCATTTTTACAACTAGACTTTTGTCATAGGCGGCCGAAGGCTATCGCCAATTTTTCATTTCATTTAGAAATCCCAAATTATTCAAAATTCCAATTTTACTAATTTTTGACATTTTCAGGCCATCTTCTCCGACAAATCAACATCACGGATCAAACCGCAATCGATTTGTATCAAGGTAACAATTTATTTTTAAAAATATTGGAATTGTTGAAAGAAAAATGCGATTTTGAGGCTTTTTGGAAATTTTTCCAAAAGAAATCGCATTTTTACAACTAGACTTTTGTCATAGGCGGCCGAAGGCTATCGCCAATTTTTCATTTCATTTAGAAATCTCAAATTATTCAAAATTCCAATTTTTAATTCAAAAATCAAGAAAAACTGTTAAATTTTACTAATTTTTGACATTTTCAGGCCATCTTCTCCAACAAATCAACATCACGGATCAAACCGCAATCGATTTGTATCAAGGTAACAATTTATTTTTAAAAATATTGGAATTGTTGAAAGAAAAATGCGATTTTGAGGCTTTTTGGAAATTTTTCCAAAAGAAATCGCATTTTTACAACTAGACTTTTGTCATAGGCGGCCGAAGGCTATCGCCAATTTTTCATTTCATTTAGAAATCTCAAATTATTCAAAATTCCAATTTTTAATTCAAAAATCAAGAAAAACTGTTAAATTTTACTAATTTTTGACATTTTCAGGCCATCTTCTCCAACAAATCAACATCACGGATCAAACCGCAATCGATTTGTATCAAGGTAACAATTTATTTTGAAAAATATTGGAATTGTTGAAAGAAAAATGCGATTTTGAGGCTTTTTGGAAATTTTTCCAAAAGAAATCGCATTTTTACAACTAGACTTTTGTCATAGGCGGCCGAAGGCTATCGCCAATTTTTCATTTCATTTAGAAATCCCAAATTATTCAAAATTCCAATTTTACTAATTTTTGACATTTTCAGGCCATCTTCTCCAACAAATCAACATCACGGATCAAACCGCAATCGATTTGTATCAAGGTAACAATTTATTTTGAAAAATATTGGAATTGTTGAAAGAAAAATGCGATTTTGAGGCTTTTTGGAAATTTTTCCAAAAGAAATCGCATTTTTACAACTAGACTTTTGTCATAGGCGGCCGAAGGCTATCGCCAATTTTTCATTTCATTTAGAAATCCCAAATTATTCAAAATTCCAATTTTACTAATTTTTGACATTTTCAGGCCATCTTCTCCGACAAATCAACATCACGGATCAAACCGCAATCGATTTGTATCAAGGTAACAATTTATTTTGAAAAATATTGGAATTGTTGAAAGAAAAATGCGATTTTGAGGCTTTTTGGAAATTTTTCCAAAAGAAATCGCATTTTTACAACTAGACTTTTGTCATAGGCGGCCGAAGGCTATCGCCAATTTTTCATTTCATTTAGAAATCTCAAATTATTCAAAATTCCAATTTTTAATTCAAAAATCAAGAAAAACTGTTAAATTTTACTAATTTTTGACATTTTCAGGCCATCTTCTCCAACAAATCAACATCACGGATCAAACCGCAATCGATTTGTATCAAGGTAACAATTTATTTTTAAAAATATTGGAATTGTTGAAAGAAAAATGCGATTTTGAGGCTTTTTGGAAATTTTTCCAAAAGAAATCGCATTTTTACAACTAGACTTTTGTCATAGGCGGCCGAAGGCTATCGCCAATTTTTCATTTCATTTAGAAATCTCAAATTATTCAAAATTCCAATTTTTAATTCAAAAATCAAGAAAAACTGTTAAATTTTACTAATTTTTGACATTTTCAGGCCATCTTCTCCAACAAATCAACATCACGGATCAAACCGCAATCGATTTGTATCAAGGTAACAATTTATTTTTAAAAATATTGGAATTGTTGAAAGAAAAATGCGATTTTGAGGCTTTTTGGAAATTTTTCCAAAAGAAATCGCATTTTTACAACTAGACTTTTGTCATAGGCGGCCGAAGGCTATCGCCAATTTTTCATTTCATTTAGAAATCCCAAATTATTCAAAATTCCAATTTTACTAATTTTTGACATTTTCAGGCCATCTTCTCCGACAAATCAACATCACGGATCAAACCGCAATCGATTTGTATCAAGGTAACAATTTATTTTTAAAAATATTGGAATTGTTGAAAGAAAAATGCGATTTTGAGGCTTTTTGGAAATTTTTCCAAAAGAAATCGCATTTTTACAACTAGACTTTTGTCATAGGCGGCCGAAGGCTATCGCCAATTTTTCATTTCATTTAGAAATCCCAAATTATTCAAAATTCCAATTTTACTAATTTTTGACATTTTCAGGCCATCTTCTCCGACAAATCAACATCACGGATCAAACCGCAATCGATTTGTATCAAGGTAACAATTTATTTTTAAAAATATTGGAATTGTTGAAAGAAAAATGCGATTTTGAGGCTTTTTGGAAATTTTTCCAAAAGAAATCGCATTTTTACAACTAGACTTTTGTCATAGGCGGCCGAAGGCTATCGCCAATTTTTCATTTCATTTAGAAATCTCAAATTATTCAAAATTCCAATTTTTAATTCAAAAATCAAGAAAAACTGTTAAATTTTACTAATTTTTGACATTTTCAGGCCATCTTCTCCAACAAATCAACATCACGGATCAAACCGCAATCGATTTGTATCAAGGTAACAATTTATTTTTAAAAATATTGGAATTGTTGAAAGAAAAATGCGATTTTGAGGCTTTTTGGAAATTTTTCCAAAAGAAATCGCATTTTTACAACTAGACTTTTGTCATAGGCGGCCGAAGGCTATCGCCAATTTTTCATTTCATTTAGAAATCCCAAATTATTCAAAATTCCAATTTTACTAATTTTTGACATTTTCAGGCCATCTTCTCCAACAAATCAACATCACGGATCAAACCGCAATCGATTTGTATCAAGGTAACAATTTATTTTTAAAAATATTGGAATTGTTGAAAGAAAAATGCGATTTTGAGGCTTTTTGGAAATTTTTCCAAAAGAAATCGCATTTTTACAACTAGACTTTTGTCATAGGCGGCCGAAGGCTATCGCCAATTTTTCATTTCATTTAGAAATCCCAAATTATTCAAATTCCAATTTTTAATTTAAAAATCAATAAAAACGGTTCAATTTTACTAATTTTTGACATTTTCAGGCCATCTTCTCCAACAAATCAACATCACGGATCAAACCGCAATCGATTTGTATCAAGGTAACAATTTATTTTTAAAAAAATTGGAATTGTTGAAAGAAAAATGCGATTTTGAGGCTTTTTGGAAATTTTTCCAAAAGAAATCGCATTTTTACAACTAGACTTTTGTCATAGGCGGCCGAAGGCTATCGCCAATTTTTCATTTCATTTAGAATTCCCAAATTATTCAAATTCCAATTTTTAATTTAAAAATCAATAAAAACGGTTCAATTTTACTAATTTTTGACATTTTCAGGCCATCTTCTCCGACAAATCAACATCACGGATCAAACCGCAATCGATTTGTATCAAGGTAACAATTTATTTTGAAAAATATTGGAATTGTTGAAAGAAAAATGCGATTTTGAGGCTTTTTGGAAATTTTTCCAAAAGAAATCGCATTTTTACAACTAGACTTTTGTCATAGGCGGCCGAAGGCTATCGCCAATTTTTCATTTCATTTAGAAATCCCAAATTATTCAAAATTCCAATTTTTAATTCAAAAATCAAGAAAAACTGTTCAATTTTACTAATTTTTGACATTTTCAGGCCATCTTCTCCAACAAAACAACAGCGCGGATCAAACCGCAATCGATTTGTATCAAGGTAACAATTTATTTTGAAAAATATTGGAATTGTTGAAAGAAAAATGCGATTTTGAGGCTTTTTGGAAATTTTTCCAAAAGAAATCGCATTTTTACAACTAGACTTTTGTCATAGGCGGCCGAAGGCTATCGCCAATTTTTCATTTCATTTAGAAATCCCAAATTATTCAAAATTCCAATTTTTAATTCAAAAATCAAGAAAAACTGTTCAATTTTACTAATTTTTGACATTTTCAGGCCATCTTCTCCAACAAAACAACAGCGCGGATCAAACCGCAATCGATTTGTATCAAGGTAACAATTTATTTTTAAAAATATTGGAATTGTTGAAAGAAAAATGCGATTTTGAGGCTTTTTGGAAATTTTTCCAAAAGAAATCGCATTTTTACAACTAGACTTTTGTCATAGGCGGCCGAAGGCTATCGCCAATTTTTCATTTCATTTAGAAATCCCAAATTATTCAAAATTCCAATTTTTAATTCAAAAATCAAGAAAAACTGTTCAATTTTACTAATTTTTGACATTTTCAGGCCATCTTCTCCAACAAATCAACATCACGGATCAAACCGCAATCGATTTGTATCAAGGTAACAATTTATTTTTAAAAATATTGGAATTGTTGAAAGAAAAATGCGATTTTGAGGCTTTTTGGAAATTTTTCCAAAAGAAATCGCATTTTTACAACTAGACTTTTGTCATAGGCGGCCGAAGGCTATCGCCAATTTTTCATTTCATTTAGAAATCCCAAATTATTCAAATTCCAATTTTTAATTTAAAAATCAATAAAAACGGTTCAATTTTACTAATTTTTGACATTTTCAGGCCATCTTCTCCAACAAATCAACATCACGGATCAAACCGCAATCGATTTGTATCAAGGTAACAATTTATTTTTAAAAAAATTGGAATTGTTGAAAGAAAAATGCGATTTTGAGGCTTTTTGGAAATTTTTCCAAAAGAAATCGCATTTTTACAACTAGACTTTTGTCATAGGCGGCCGAAGGCTATCGCCAATTTTTCATTTCATTTAGAATTCCCAAATTATTCAAATTCCAATTTTTAATTTAAAAATCAATAAAAACGGTTCAATTTTACTAATTTTTGACATTTTCAGGCCATCTTCTCCGACAAATCAACATCACGGATCAAACCGCAATCGATTTGTATCAAGGTAACAATTTATTTTGAAAAATATTGGAATTGTTGAAAGAAAAATGCGATTTTGAGGCTTTTTGGAAATTTTTCCAAAAGAAATCGCATTTTTACAACTAGACTTTTGTCATAGGCGGCCGAAGGCTATCGCCAATTTTTCATTTCATTTAGAAATCCCAAATTATTCAAAATTCCAATTTTTAATTCAAAAATCAAGAAAAACTGTTCAATTTTACTAATTTTTGACATTTTCAGGCCATCTTCTCCAACAAAACAACAGCGCGGATCAAACCGCAATCGATTTGTATCAAGGTAACAATTTATTTTGAAAAATATTGGAATTGTTGAAAGAAAAATGCGATTTTGAGGCTTTTTGGAAATTTTTCCAAAAGAAATCGCATTTTTACAACTAGACTTTTGTCATAGGCGGCCGAAGGCTATCGCCAATTTTTCATTTCATTTAGAAATCCCAAATTATTCAAAATTCCAATTTTTAATTCAAAAATCAAGAAAAACTGTTCAATTTTACTAATTTTTGACATTTTCAGGCCATCTTCTCCAACAAAACAACAGCGCGGATCAAACCGCAATCGATTTGTATCAAGGTAACAATTTATTTTGAAAAATATTGGAATTGTTGAAAGAAAAATGCGATTTTGAGGCTTTTTGGAAATTTTTCCAAAAGAAATCGCATTTTTACAACTAGACTTTTGTCATAGGCGGCCGAAGGCTATCGCCAATTTTTCATTTCATTTAGAAATCCCAAATTATTCAAAATTCCAATTTTTAATTCAAAAATCAAGAAAAACTGTTCAATTTTACTAATTTTTGACATTTTCAGGCCATCTTCTCCAACAAAACAACAGCGCGGATCAAACCGCAATCGATTTGTATCAAGGTAACAATTTATTTTGAAAAATATTGGAATTGTTGAAAGAAAAATGCGATTTTGAGGCTTTTTGGAAATTTTTCCAAAAGAAATCGCATTTTTACAACTAGACTTTTGTCATAGGCGGCCGAAGGCTATCGCCAATTTTTCATTTCATCTAGAAATCCCAAATTATTCAAAATTCCAATTTTTAATTCAAAAATCAAGAAAAACTGTTCAATTTTACTAATTTTTGACATTTTCAGGCCATCTTCTCCAACAAATCAACATCACGGATCAAACCGCAATCGATTTGTATCAAGGTAACAATTTATTTTGAAAAATATTGGAATTGTTGAAAGAAAAATGCGATTTTGAGGCTTTTTGGAAATTTTTCCAAAAGAAATCGCATTTTTACAACTAGACTTTTGTCATAGGCGGCCGAAGGCTATCGCCAATTTTTCATTTCATTTAGAAATCCCAAATTATTCAAATTCCAATTTTTAATTTAAAAATCAATAAAAACGGTTCAATTTTACTAATTTTTGACATTTTCAGGCCATCTTCTCCGACAAATCAACATCACGGATCAAACCGCAATCGATTTGTATCAAGGTAACAATTTATTTTTTAAAAAATTGGAATTTTTGGAAGAAAAATGCGATTTCGAGACTTTTTGGAAATTTTTCCAAAAGAAATCGCATTTTTACAACTAGACTTTTGTCATAGGCGGCCGAAGGCTATCGCCAATTTTTCATTTCATTTAGAAATCCCAAATTATTCAAAATTCCAATTTTTAATTCAAAAATCAAGAAAAACTGTTAAATTTTACTAATTTTTGACATTTTCAGGCCATCTTCTCCAACAAATCAACATCACGGATCAAACCGCAATCGATTTGTATCAAGGTAACAATTTATTTTTAAAAATATTGGAATTGTTGAAAGAAAAATGCGATTTTGAGGCTTTTTGGAAATTTTTCCAAAAGAAATCGCATTTTTACAACTAGACTTTTGTCATAGGCGGCCGAAGGCTATCGCCAATTTTTCATTTCATTTAGAAATCTCAAATTATTCAAAATTCCAATTTTTAATTCAAAAATCAAGAAAAACTGTTCAATTTTACTAATTTTTGACATTTTCAGGCCATCTTCTCCAACAAATCAACATCACGGATCAAACCGCAATCGATTTGTATCAAGGTAACAATTTATTTTGAAAAATATTGGAATTGTTGAAAGAAAAATGCGATTTTGAGGCTTTTTGGAAATTTTTCCAAAAGAAATCGCATTTTTACAACTAGACTTTTGTCATAGGCGGCCGAAGGCTATCGCCAATTTTTCATTTTATTTAGAAATCCCAAATTATTCAAAATTCCAATTTTTAATTCAAAAATCAAGAAAAACTGTTAAATTTTACTAATTTTTGACATTTTCAGGCCATCTTCTCCAACAAATCAACATCACGGATCAAACCGCAATCGATTTGTATCAAGGTAACAATTTATTTTTAAAAATATTGGAATTGTTGAAAGAAAAATGCGATTTTGAGGCTTTTTGGAAATTTTTCCAAAAGAAATCGCATTTTTACAACTAGACTTTTGTCATAGGCGGCCGAAGGCTATCGCCAATTTTTCATTTCATTTAGAAATCCCAAATTATTCAAAATTCCAATTTTACTAATTTTTGACATTTTCAGGCCATCTTCTCCGACAAATCAACATCACGGATCAAACCGCAATCGATTTGTATCAAGGTAACAATTTATTTTTAAAAATATTGGAATTGTTGAAAGAAAAATGCGATTTTGAGGCTTTTTGGAAATTTTTCCAAAAGAAATCGCATTTTTACAACTAGACTTTTGTCATAGGCGGCCGAAGGCTATCGCCAATTTTTCATTTCATTTAGAAATCTCAAATTATTCAAAATTCCAATTTTTAATTCAAAAATCAAGAAAAACTGTTAAATTTTACTAATTTTTGACATTTTCAGGCCATCTTCTCCAACAAATCAACATCACGGATCAAACCGCAATCGATTTGTATCAAGGTAACAATTTATTTTTAAAAATATTGGAATTGTTGAAAGAAAAATGCGATTTTGAGGCTTTTTGGAAATTTTTCCAAAAGAAATCGCATTTTTACAACTAGACTTTTGTCATAGGCGGCCGAAGGCTATCGCCAATTTTTCATTTCATTTAGAAATCCCAAATTATTCAAATTCCAATTTTTAATTTAAAAATCAATAAAAACGGTTCAATTTTACTAATTTTTGACATTTTCAGGCCATCTTCTCCAACAAATCAACATCACGGATCAAACCGCAATCGATTTGTATCAAGGTAACAATTTATTTTTAAAAAAATTGGAATTGTTGAAAGAAAAATGCGATTTTGAGGCTTTTTGGAAATTTTTCCAAAAGAAATCGCATTTTTACAACTAGACTTTTGTCATAGGCGGCCGAAGGCTATCGCCAATTTTTCATTTCATTTAGAAATCCCAAATTATTCAAATTCCAATTTTTAATTTAAAAATCAATAAAAACGGTTCAATTTTACTAATTTTTGACATTTTCAGGCCATCTTCTCCGACAAATCAACATCACGGATCAAACCGCAATCGATTTGTATCAAGGTAACAATTTATTTTTTAAAAAATTGGAATTTTTGGAAGAAAAATGCGATTTCGAGACTTTTTGGAAATTTTTCCAAAAGAAATCGCATTTTTACAACTAGACTTTTGTCATAGGCGGCCGAAGGCTATCGCCAATTTTTCATTTCATTTAGAAATCCCAAATTATTCAAAATTCCAATTTTTAATTTAAAAATCAATAAAAACTGTTCAATTTTACTGATTTTTTACATTTTCAGGCCATCTTCTCCAACAAATCAACATCACGGATCAAATCGCTGAATTTCAGGACGACAAATATCATCAAATGACTATACAATCCTCGGTGCCATCAAGTGGAGCTGGTTGTCGCCGACGGATTTTGCAAGAGCCGGAATGAAGACATGCAGTATGCAGAAGCCGAGAACCGTACATACCAACATGGAAAAACTGACTTTTGTGTGAGAAATCCTATGGTTGAATCCCGTACATAGAACCACTTTCGATGCCTGCTCTGCACAAGTTACACTGGAAGGCTTCCGAGAACCCAATAACTTTCCAGATACACCAGATATTGGTCAGTTCCGGACCTGACCAACTTTCTGATAGACTGGGATGGGTTGAGAAGCTCCCTTTCTCGACTTTATTACTGCTTATATAGGATTTTAGTATGAACCGGGTAACGGAACATTCTCAGTTGAAATTGTTCAAAAAATAAACTTGGAAAAGACTGTTCCAATCCCCAGGCCTCTAGAATACCAACTGTCGGGAGCTTCTCAACAATAAAAAAAACAAGACTAGAAAAAAACAAGACTTGATTAATTAGTTATTTATCAATCGTCCAACTGCAACTTCATCACATTGCACACCATATGTCATATTTTGCCCTCCCTCCATTATTGGCAATTCAAATGATGCTCCTGGAAAACTTAAATGAGCTAGAAATTTATAAAAAGCACATTCCCGTGTTTTTAGTAAAATACTGTAGCATTGGAAAAACTTCCAAAAATTTTCAACATTTTGCGTTAGCCGCCTATGACAAAAGTTTAGCTGAAAATGTCCAAAATGAGTAAAATTGAACCGTTTTCTTAATTTTTAATTTAAAAATTGGAATTTTGAATAATTTGGAATTTCTATACGAAATGAAAAATTGGCGATAGCCTTCGGCCGCCTATGACAAAAGTCTAGTTGTAAAAATGCGATTTCTTTTGGAAAAATTTCCAAAAAGCCTCAAAATCGCATTTTTCTTTCAACAATTCCAATATTTTTCAAAATAAATTGTTACCTTGATACAAATCGATTGCGGTTTGATCCGCGCTGTTGTTTTGTTGGAGAAGATGGCCTGAAAATGTCAAAAATTAGTAAAATTGAACAGTTTTTCTTGATTTTTGAATTAAAAATTGGAATTTTGAATAATTTGGGATTTCTAAATGAAATGAAAAATTGGCGATAGCCTTCGGCCGCCTATGACAAAAGTCTAGTTGTAAAAATGCGATTTCTTTTGGAAAAATTTCCAAAAAGTCTCGAAATCGCATTTTTCGTTCAAAAATTCCAATTTTTAAAAAAATAAATTGTTACCTTGATACAAATCGATTGCGGTTTGATCCGCAATGTTGATTTGTCGGAGAAGATGGCCTGAAAATGTCAAAAATTAGTAAAATTGAACAGTTTTCTTAATTTTTAATTTAAAAATTGGAATTTTGAATAATTTGGGATTTCTAAATGAAATGAAAAATTGGCGATAGCCTTCGGCCGCATATGACAAAAGTTTAGTTGTAAAAATGCGATTTCTTTTGGAAAAATTTCCAAAAAGCCTCAAAATCGCATTTTTCGTTCAAAAATTCCAATTTTTTAAAAAATAAATTGTTACCTTGATACAAATCGATTGCGGTTTGATCCGTAATGTTGATTTGTCGGAGAAGATGGCCTGAAAATGTCAAAAATTAGTAAAATTGAATCGTTTTCTTAATTTTTAATTTAAAAATTGGAATTTTGAATAATTTGGGATTTCTAAATGAAATGAAAAATTGGCGATAGCCTTCGGCCGCATATGACAAAAGTTTAGTTGTAAAAATGCGATTTCTTTTGGAAAAATTTCCAAAAAGTCTCGAAATCGCATTTTTCGTTCAAAAATTCCAATTTTTAAAAAAATAAATTGTTACCTTGATACAAATCGATTGCGGTTTGATCCGCAATGTTGATTTGTCGGAGAAGATGGCCTGAAAATGTCAAAAATTAGTAAAATTGAACAGTTTTCTTAATTTTTAATTTAAAAATTGGAATTTTGAATAATTTGGGATTTCTAAATGAAATGAAAAATTGGCGATAGCCTTCGGCCGCCTATGACAAAAGTCTAGTTGTAAAAATGCGATTTCTTTTGGAAAAATTTCCAAAAAGTCTCGAAATCGCATTTTTCTTCCAAAAATTCCAATTTTTTTAAAATAAATTGTTACCTTGATACAAATCGATTGCGGTTTGATCCGTAATGTTGATTTGTCGGAGAAGATGGCCTGAAAATGTCAAAAATTAGTAAAATTGAATCGTTTTCTTAATTTTTAATTTAAAAAATGGAATTTTGAATAATTTGGAATTTCTAAACGAAATGAAAAATTGGCGATAGCCTTCGGCCGCCTATGACAAAAGTCTAGTTGTAAAAATGCGATTTCTTTTGGAAAAATTTCCAAAAAGTCTCGAAATCGCATTTTTCGTTCAAAAATTCCAATTTTTTAAAAAATAAATTGTTACCTTGATACAAATCGATTGCGGTTTGATCCGTGATGTTGATTTGTCGGAGAAGATGGCCTGAAAATGTCAAAAATTAGTAAAATTGAATCGTTTTCTTAATTTTTAATTTAAAAAATGGAATTTTGAATAATTTGGGATTTCTAAATGAATTGAAAAATTGGCGATAGCCTTCGGCCGCATATGACAAAAGTTTAGTTGTAAAAATGCGATTTCTTTTGGAAAAATTTCCAAAAAGCCTCAAAATCGCATTTTTCGTTCAAAAATTCCAATTTTTTAAAAAATAAATTGTTACCTTGATACAAATCGATTGCGGTTTGATCCGTAATGTTGATTTGTCGGAGAAGATGGCCTGAAAATGTCAAAAATTAGTAAAATTGAACAGTTTTCTTAATTTTTAATTTAAAAATTGGAATTTTGAATAATTTGGGATTTCTAAATGAAATGAAAAATTGGCGATAGCCTTCGGCCGCCTATGACAAAAGTCTAGTTGTAAAAATGCGATTTCTTTTGGAAAAATTTCCAAAAAGTCTCGAAATCGCATTTTTCGTTCAAAAATTCCAATTTTTAAAAAAATAAATTGTTACCTTGATACAAATCGATTGCGGTTTGATCCGCAATGTTGATTTGTCGGAGAAGATGGCCTGAAAATGTCAAAAATTAGTAAAATTGAACAGTTTTCTTAATTTTTAATTTAAAAATTGGAATTTTGAATAATTTGGGATTTCTAAATGAAATGAAAAATTGGCGATAGCCTTCGGCCGCCTATGACAAAAGTCTAGTTGTAAAAATGCGATTTCTTTTGGAAAAATTTCCAAAAAGTCTCGAAATCGCATTTTTCTTCCAAAAATTCCAATTTTTTAAAAAATAAATTGTTACCTTGATACAAATCGATTGCGGTTTGATCCGTGATGTTGATTTGTCGGAGAAGATGGCCTGAAAATGTCAAAAATTAGTAAAATTGAACAGTTTTTCTTGATTTTCAAATAAAAAATTGGAATTTTGAATAATTTGGGATTTCTAAATGAAATGAAAAATTGGCGATAGCCTTCGGCCGCATATGACAAAAGTTTAGTTGTAAAAATGCGATTTCTTTTGGAAAAATTTCCAAAAAGTCTCGAAATCGCATTTTTCGTTCAAAAATTCCAATTTTTTAAAAAATAAATTGTTACCTTGATACAAATCGATTGCGGTTTGATCCGTGATGTTGATTTGATCGAGAAGATGGCCTGAAAATGTCAAAAATTAGTAAAATTGAACAGTTTTTCTTGATTTTCAAATAAAAAATTGGAATTTTGAATAATTTGGGATTTCTAAATGAAATGAAAAATTGGCGATAGCCTTCGGCCGCCTATGACAAAAGTCTAGTTGTAAAAATGCGATTTCTTTTGGAAAAATTTCCAAAAAGTCTCGAAATCGCATTTTTCGTTCAAAAATTCCAATTTTTTAAAAAATAAATTGTTACCTTGATACAAATCGATTGCGGTTTGATCCGTGATGTTGATTTGATCGAGAAGATGGCCTGAAAATGTCAAAAATTAGTAAAATTGAATCGTTTTCTTAATTTTTAATTTAAAAAATGGAATTTTGAATAATTTGGGATTTCTAAATGAATTGAAAAATTGGCGATAGCCTTCGGCCGCATATGACAAAAGTTTAGTTGTAAAAATGCGATTTCTTTTGGAAAAATTTCCAAAAAGCCTCAAAATCGCATTTTTCGTTCAAAAATTCCAATTTTTTAAAAAATAAATTGTTACCTTGATACAAATCGATTGCGGTTTGATCCGTAATGTTGATTTGTCGGAGAAGATGGCCTGAAAATGTCAAAAATTAGTAAAATTGAACAGTTTTCTTAATTTTTAATTTAAAAATTGGAATTTTGAATAATTTGGGATTTCTAAATGAAATGAAAAATTGGCGATAGCCTTCGGCCGCCTATGACAAAAGTCTAGTTGTAAAAATGCGATTTCTTTTGGAAAAATTTCCAATAAGTCTCGAAATCGCATTTTTCGTTCAAAAATTCCAATTTTAAAAAAAATAAATTGTTACCTTGATACAAATCGATTGCGGTTTGATCCGCAATGTTGATTTGTCGGAGAAGATGGCCTGAAAATGTCAAAAATTAGTAAAATTGAACAGTTTTCTTAATTTTTAATTTAAAAATTGGAATTTTGAATAATTTGGGATTTCTAAATGAAATGAAAAATTGGCGATAGCCTTCGGCCGCCTATGACAAAAGTCTAGTTGTAAAAATGCGATTTCTTTTGGAAAAATTTCCAAAAAGTCTCGAAATCGCATTTTTCTTCCAAAAATTCCAATTTTTTAAAAAATAAATTGTTACCTTGATACAAATCGATTGCGGTTTGATCCGTGATGTTGATTTGTCGGAGAAGATGGCCTGAAAATGTCAAAAATTAGTAAAATTGAACAGTTTTTCTTGATTTTCAAATAAAAAATTGGAATTTTGAATAATTTGGGATTTCTAAATGAAATGAAAAATTGGCGATAGCCTTCGGCCGCATATGACAAAAGTTTAGTTGTAAAAATGCGATTTCTTTTGGAAAAATTTCCAAAAAGTCTCGAAATCGCATTTTTCGTTCAAAAATTCCAATTTTTTAAAAAATAAATTGTTACCTTGATACAAATCGATTGCGGTTTGATCCGTGATGTTGATTTGATCGAGAAGATGGCCTGAAAATGTCAAAAATTAGTAAAATTGAACAGTTTTTCTTGATTTTCAAATAAAAAATTGGAATTTTGAATAATTTGGGATTTCTAAATGAAATGAAAAATTGGCGATAGCCTTCGGCCGCCTATGACAAAAGTCTAGTTGTAAAAATGCGATTTCTTTTGGAAAAATTTCCAAAAAGTCTCGAAATCGCATTTTTCGTTCAAAAATTCCAATTTTTTAAAAAATAAATTGTTACCTTGATACAAATCGATTGCGGTTTGATCCGTAATGTTGATTTGTTGGAGAAGATGGTCTGAAAATGTCAAAAATTAGTAAAATTGAACAGTTTTTCTTGATTTTCAAATAAAAAATTGGAATTTTGAATAATTTGGGATTTCTAAATGAAATGAAAAATTGGCGATAGCCTTCGGCCGCCTATGACAAAAGTCTAGTTGTAAAAATGCGATTTCTTTTGGAAAAATTTCCAAAAAGTCTCGAAATCGCATTTTTCGTTCAAAAATTCCAATTTTTTAAAAAATAAATTGTTACCTTGATACAAATCGATTGCGGTTTGATCCGTAATGTTGATTTGTTGGAGAAGATGGTCTGAAAATGTCAAAAATTAGTAAAATTGAACAGTTTTTCTTGATTTTCAAATAAAAAATTGGAATTTTGAATAATTTGGGATTTCTAAATGAAATGAAAAATTGGCGATAGCCTTCGGCCGCCTATGACAAAAGTCTAGTTGTAAAAATGCGATTTCTTTTGGAAAAATTTCCAAAAAGTCTCGAAATCGCATTTTTCGTTCAAAAATTCCAATTTTTTAAAAAATAAATTGTTACCTTGATACAAATCGATTGCGGTTTGATCCGTGATGTTGATTTGATCGAGAAGATGGCCTGAAAATGTCAAAAATTAGTAAAATTGAACAGTTTTTCTTGATTTTCAAATAAAAAATTGGAATTTTGAATAATTTGGGATTTCTAAATGAAATGAAAAATTGGCGATAGCCTTCGGCCGCCTATGACAAAAGTCTAGTTGTAAAAATGCGATTTCTTTTGGAAAAATTTCCAAAAAGTCTCGAAATCGCATTTTTCTTCCAAAAATTCCAATTTTTTAAAAAATAAATTGTTACCTTGATACAAATCGATTGCGGTTTGATCCGTGATGTTGATTTGTCGGAGAAGATGGCCTGAAAATGTCAAAAATTAGTAAAATTGAATCGTTTTCTTAATTTTTAATTTAAAAAATGGAATTTTGAATAATTTGGAATTTCTAAACGAAATGAAAAATTGGCGATAGCCTTCGGCCGCCTATGACAAAAGTCTAGTTGTAAAAATGCGATTTCTTTTGGAAAAATTTCCAAAAAGTCTCGAAATCGCATTTTTCGTTCAAAAATTCCAATTTTTTAAAAAATAAATTGTTACCTTGATACAAATCGATTGCGGTTTGATCCGTGATGTTGATTTGATCGAGAAGATGGCCTGAAAATGTCAAAAATTAGTAAAATTGAACAGTTTTTCTTGATTTTCAAATAAAAAATTGGAATTTTGAATAATTTGGGATTTCTAAATGAAATGAAAAATTGGCGATAGCCTTCGGCCGCCTATGACAAAAGTCTAGTTGTAAAAATGCGATTTCTTTTGGAAAAATTTCCAAAAAGTCTCGAAATCGCATTTTTCTTCCAAAAATTCCAATTTTTTAAAAAATAAATTGTTACCTTGATACAAATCGATTGCGGTTTGATCCGTGATGTTGATTTGATCGAGAAGATGGCCTGAAAATGTCAAAAATTAGTAAAATTGAACAGTTTTTCTTGATTTTCAAATAAAAAATTGGAATTTTGAATAATTTGGGATTTCTAAATGAAATGAAAAATTGGCGATAGCCTTCGGCCGCCTATGACAAAAGTCTAGTTGTAAAAATGCGATTTCTTTTGGAAAAATTTCCAAAAAGTCTCGAAATCGCATTTTTCGTTCAAAAATTCCAATTTTTTAAAAAATAAATTGTTACCTTGATACAAATCGATTGCGGTTTGATCCGTGATGTTGATTTGATCGAGAAGATGGCCTGAAAATGTCAAAAATTAGTAAAATTGAACAGTTTTTCTTGATTTTCAAATAAAAAATTGGAATTTTGAATAATTTGGGATTTCTAAATGAAATGAAAAATTGGCGATAGCCTTCGGCCGCCTATGACAAAAGTCTAGTTGTAAAAATGCGATTTCTTTTGGAAAAATTTCCAAAAAGTCTCGAAATCGCATTTTTCGTTCAAAAATTCCAATTTTTTAAAAAATAAATTGTTACCTTGATACAAATCGATTGCGGTTTGATCCGTAATGTTGATTTGTTGGAGAAGATGGTCTGAAAATGTCAAAAATTAGTAAAATTGAACAGTTTTTCTTGATTTTCAAATAAAAAATTGGAATTTTGAATAATTTGGGATTTCTAAATGAAATGAAAAATTGGCGATAGCCTTCGGCCGCCTATGACAAAAGTCTAGTTGTAAAAATGCGATTTCTTTTGGAAAAATTTCCAAAAAGTCTCGAAATCGCATTTTTCGTTCAAAAATTCGAATTTTTTAAAAAATAAATTGTTACCTTGATACAAATCGATTGCGGTTTGATCCGTGATGTTGATTTGATCGAGAAGATGGCCTGAAAATGTCAAAAATTAGTAAAATTGAACAGTTTTTCTTGATTTTCAAATAAAAAATTGGAATTTTGAATAATTTGGGATTTCTAAATGAAATGAAAAATTGGCGATAGCCTTCGGCCGCCTATGACAAAAGTCTAGTTGTAAAAATGCGATTTCTTTTGGAAAAATTTCCAAAAAGTCTCGAAATCGCATTTTTCTTCCAAAAATTCCAATTTTTTAAAAAATAAATTGTTACCTTGATACAAATCGATTGCGGTTTGATCCGTGATGTTGATTTGTCGGAGAAGATGGCCTGAAAATGTCAAAAATTAGTAAAATTGAATCGTTTTCTTAATTTTTAATTTAAAAAATGGAATTTTGAATAATTTGGAATTTCTAAACGAAATGAAAAATTGGCGATAGCCTTCGGCCGCCTATGACAAAAGTCTAGTTGTAAAAATGCGATTTCTTTTGGAAAAATTTCCAAAAAGTCTCGAAATCGCATTTTTCGTTCAAAAATTCCAATTTTTTAAAAAATAAATTGTTACCTTGATACAAATCGATTGCGGTTTGATCCGTGATGTTGATTTGATCGAGAAGATGGCCTGAAAATGTCAAAAATTAGTAAAATTGAACAGTTTTTCTTGATTTTCAAATAAAAAATTGGAATTTTGAATAATTTGGGATTTCTAAATGAAATGAAAAATTGGCGATAGCCTTCGGCCGCCTATGACAAAAGTCTAGTTGTAAAAATGCGATTTCTTTTGGAAAAATTTCCAAAAAGTCTCGAAATCGCATTTTTCTTCCAAAAATTCCAATTTTTAAAAAAATAAATTGTTACCTTGATACAAATCGATTGCGGTTTGATCCGTGATGTTGATTTGTCGGAGAAGATGGCCTGAAAATGTCAAAAATTAGTAAAATTGAATCGTTTTCTTAATTTTTAATTTAAAAAATGGAATTTTGAATAATTTGGAATTTCTAAACGAAATGAAAAATTGGCGATAGCCTTCGGCCGCCTATGACAAAAGTCTAGTTGTAAAAATGCGATTTCTTTTGGAAAAATTTCCAAAAAGTCTCGAAATCGCATTTTTCGTTCAAAAATTCCAATTTTTTAAAAAATAAATTGTTACCTTGATACAAATCGATTGCGGTTTGATCCGTGATGTTGATTTGATCGAGAAGATGGCCTGAAAATGTCAAAAATTAGTAAAATTGAACAGTTTTTCTTGATTTTCAAATAAAAAATTGGAATTTTGAATAATTTGGGATTTCTAAATGAAATGAAAAATTGGCGATAGCCTTCGGCCGCCTATGACAAAAGTCTAGTTGTAAAAATGCGATTTCTTTTGGAAAAATTTCCAAAAAAGTCTCGAAATCGCATTTTTCGTTCAAAAATTCGAATTTTTTAAAAAATAAATTGTTACCTTGATACAAATCGATTGCGGTTTGATCCGTGATGTTGATTTGATCGAGAAGATAGCCTGAAAATGTCAAAAATTAGTAAAATTGAACAGTTTTCTTAATTTTTAATTTAAAAATTGGAATTTTCGGAATTTGCATCTTTTTAAGCAAAACGAAAAATTGGCGATGCCTTCGGCCGCCTACTACAAACATTTTGCTGTAAAAAGGCGAGTTCCATTGGGAAAACTACCAAAATTTTCCAAATCGCATTTTTCTTTCAAAAATTCCTATTTTTTAAAAATAAATAATTACCTGGATAGAAATCCGTTTCATCCGTGTTGTTTCTTTGTTGGTGGTGTCTAAACTGATGATCCATTTGAGTCGTATTGTCCATTCTTTTCCAATTCAGTGTTTCTGTCTCTTCTTTAATAACGAGCCATGTTTGTCATCGAATGCTAAATATTTGAAACTTCTTCTTTCTTCTTCGCAAATCATTGAGATGGCCACACGATTTTCCATTGCTTGGTCGGTTTTTACCCTGAAAGTCTTGAATATAGTATTTCACTTAATCGTATGAATTTTTTCCAAAGACCTCGTTTTCTAACCAGTAGGCATACCAATTAAAAATTAGAAAAAAGTTAAGGGGTACTAATTAGGGATGGATCAGTACTGGGACAATTTACGCCTATTTTAAGGGACGTTGGCCCCCGCATCGCGAGGATATTTTGTATGGAATTTTCTGAAAACCTCAGTTACTCAACAATTGCTCGCTTTTCTTCAATATTTAAAAACAATCTGAATCATAGTTGTTCTGGATAGGCATTTTATCAAGGAAAAAAATTCGGAACATGTGTTTGAACTCTAACCTTTTCTAAATTCAAAAAAGTGGCTCATAATCCACCAAATAAGAAAATAAAAATACTAACAAAGGTTACGGTTCGATTGGAAATTTAAAGAAATTATGAGCTTCTTCTGATAAAAACTCGAAAAAAAAACTCACTATACTGCTTCCTGAGCTCTCGAAAAGGCCTTCTGAAGTAGTTCGCTCGCAGCGTTATGCTTTCCTCCTTCTGTTATTTCAAATTCTCTCCAATCAATGTGCAAGCTTCAACATGGCGTGCAAAACATGGTGACAATCGTATCCAAGGCCTTCTCGATTCTTCTGCAAATTCTGATGAATAGGTGCCCATTACGAGTCCCAGCAAATCGAAATTATTGCATCATCACTCCAAAGGTTGTTCAATTGTCCACCCATCATCAACCATCACTTCTTTATTCAATTACGTCGTCCAAACGTTTGGAAGGTCCCAAGATTCGCTGAAATTGGAAATCATGATCATGAAAAGAACCAACTGATTGATTAACTCACACATAATTGAAGGTTCGAAACATTGAGATAAATCATCCAGCCCAGGGTGCTCCATCAACATATTCCTGATGCAGAACCATTGTTTACATCCTAGACGTTTTTCAACGTGTTGTCGCATGTTTGAAGTAGTAGATGTCATGGTTATTGTTGTTTTAGCTGAAAATTGGAAGAAGATTAGAAGAACCAATTTTATGATGATAAACCATTCGCCAAATTTGATCTGCGTCACAACACCAATCACTGGACATCTTGTATCCTTGAACAACTCGTCACCTGTTCACATTGCATATTTGAAAGCTGCTTCCCGGTGAAAGGAGTCTGAAATATGATACTAATTTATTTAAAAACTGATTTCATGACGCCAACCTCAACGCTTTCAAATAAAAATCAGATTGCGGGTTCCCATTGTCGTTGCAACGTTTGGTGCGACTGAAAATGAAAATTGTACATCAGCGTTTTGCGATTCTAAACAAACGGTTCGTATTCAACAGCAACACAGATCCTTCGATTCCTTGACCTTGTCACCAACTTGTTCATCCGTCGACGACTTTGACGCTTTATTTTGGCAAGGAATCTAAAAATCGAAAAATTGATTCATAAGTTATGTTTTATGGTTCAAAACCCACTTAGAAATCAATCCCATCCAAACTGAGAGTCCTTCCAATTATTATGTCGATTGCTGTTGTCGTCGATCTTGTTGAAACTTGCGTACCGCTAAAAATGAATTAATGACTGAACATTCATTTCCTAGGATTCCAAACAAACGTCGGCATGCACCCAATATCCATGTTTCTTCTATCCTTCGAATGATATTTCAACATCTCTGTAGGTTTGTTGTTGATTGCGACGAATCTGAAATTCAAAAAATTATTCGATCAATATTCTACGGCTCAAAACCAATTGCAAAACAAATCCATTCTGTTTTGGAGATACTTGGCATTGTTGGAAGGTTGACAGCTTGTTGACACTTGTGTACCACTGAAAATCAAATATTGATTGAACATCAAGGTCTTTATTATCCAACTTTTCGCTCGTATTCCACCAATTGCCCGTCATCTGCTTGTTTCCCATTGTGTCGAGGTGTTGACGATTGTATGAAATCTGAAAATACAAAAATTCATGCACAATAATGAACGAAATATTGTGAGACAAACCCAATTCCAATAATCTCTAGATGCGATGCCGGATGTTTGTAGTTGTCGCTGAGGGCACCACTGAAAATGAAATATTGAACAGCAAGGTCTTGAGCTTCTAAACAAACGTCCGGACTCGTCATCTTTCAGCATCTTCTCCGACCGTCTCGCAGATTATCTCCGGGTTGTTGGCCATCCTCGCGCGTTGACTCTATTGCCACATTGTTGAGCTCGCGCTGTTGTCCACAAGATTCTTGGTTCGTAGACACTGAAAATTGGAAACAATTAATTTATAAATTTAGTTTTATATTGCAAAACCATCGCCGCATCAGTCCATTTCTGCACAATTTTGAACATGTAGAAGATTTCTGTCATTGTCGTTGGTTTTCGGGCACGACTGAAAATAAGATTTGATTAAACGTCTAGAAGTTGTGATTTCAAACAAATTGCGCATCACTGGTCCTCTGCTCCTTGATGACATTGAGGTCGACCTGAGCTGCCTCCTGTTTGTACATCTTGAACCGACGTTGTTCGCTGAAATTAATAAAGTTGATGTTTTTGAAAAAAAATATATTTCGAATCAAACCACAATTCTTCTGCGTCATTTTGCTTCTGTTTGACGTCGTTGTTGGATCATTGACCACTTTGACTTGTCGTTGAGATTGTTGAAATTCCAGAATTACTGAAAATCAAATATTGATTGAACATCAAGGTCTGGAGCTTCCAAACAAACGATATCGGTATGCAGAAACCCTCCGTTTTTCGTCGATTCCAATCCAGCATAACATTCGCCATATTACATCATTCTCGTTGTCAGTCCTCGTCAAAGTGGTGAATCCATTGATTTGTTGATTGGTTCGTGCTGACGTCAATCATGCGGTTGGTTCCAATTGAGCTGAAAATTAAAAATATTAATTTATAGAATTCGTTTATGTTGCAAAACCAATCAAAAACCAATCCATTCCTGCACGATCCTTTCGAAGATTGTTGTCGTTGTTGTTCGCGTCGATGGTTTTCGGGCATGACTGAAAATTAGAATTTATCGAACGTCTAGAAGTCGCGATTTCAAACAAATTGTGTATAGCTGCCCTTCTGCTCATTGATGACTTCGATTTCGACCTGAGCTGGATCCTTTTTGAACTGTTGTTGCTCGCTGAAACAATTGAACTTGATGTTTTTGAACTTCATGTATATATATACAGTAGTGGTCATAAAGATTGTCACAAATGGTTTTTTGAGTATAACTTTTTAAAAAGTTAACCGATCGAGCTGAAACTTTCAGATATAGTGTAAAACGGTAAAATACATTGTTTTAACAACTATATCCCGAGAAATTAAAAGAATCGGTAAAAAAACAACAATTTCTAAGAAACACCGAAAACCGGGAAATATGCATTTTACGAATTTTTTTGAAGTAATTATAGAGTTTTCATGTAAAACCGTATTTTTTAGTTTTATTAAAGATCTGACTGTATTTTCAGCTCAAAATAATAGCAAAAACAACATTCAGAAAAAATGTATCGATGAAAGAATGAGAGCGAGTCGGTGCAAGAGGTGGAACACAGTAAAACCGACTAGATCTTTGAACCAAGTCGATCTTTTTAACTTTAAATATCGTTTTTAAATACTCGATATAACTAGAAAACAGAAAAATAATGTAAATATTGCATATAACATTCATAATCACAAACAGAGGTCTGCATAGTCCACTAGTAGTACAATTTTAAAGTGAATCCGACACATTCAACGCTGAATATCATAACGGCAAGACCTTGAATTAATATAAACTAACCTATATTTGAAAGAAAAATATTTTTAGATTATAATATACTTAATTTTAGAAGTTGACCTTAAAGGTAACCCGTTTGATGAACGGGAATTCATGGATTTGTGTGAAGAAAACCTGGCGTGATACTCGATAAATGTGAAGCGGTTGGCGCGATCTATACACCATTTTTTTGTCAATTTGTGATTAGTTAGCCGTTTTACATAATTCAGTTGGTTATAATCATGGATCTGACCTTTTTACGCTAGATTTCAAGTGCGGAAATATGACGTCCAGGTTTTCTTCACACAAATCCACGAATTCCCGTTCATCAAACGGGTTACCTTTAAGGTCCACTTCTAAAATTAAGTATATTATAATCTAAAAATATTTTTCTTTCAAATACAGGTTAGTTTATATTAATTCAAGCTCTTGCCGTTTTGATATTCAGCGTTGAAGGTGTCGGATTCACTTCAAAATTGTACTACTTGTGGACTATGCAGACCACTGTTTGTGATTATGAATGTTATATGCAGTATTAACATTATTTTTCTGTTTTATTGTTAAATTGGGTGTTTAAAAAAATATTTAAAGTTAAAAAGATCGACTTGGTTCAAAGATCTAGTCGGTTTTACTGTGTTCCACCTCTTGCACCGACTCGCTCTCATACTTTCATCGATACATTTTTTCTGAATGTTGTTTTTGCAATTATTTTGAGCTGAAAATACAGTCAGACCTTTAATAAAACTAAAAAATATGGTTTTACATGAAAACTCTATAATAACTTCAAAAAAAATTCGTAAAATGTATATTTCCCGGTTTTCGGTGTTTCTTAGAAATTTTTGTATTTTCACCGATTCTTTTAATTTCTCGGGATACAGTTGTTAATACAATGTATTTTACCGTTTTACAATATATATCTGAAAGTTTCAGCTCGATCGGTTAACTTTTTAAAAAGTTATACTCAAAAACCCATTTGTGACAATCTTTATGACCACTACTGTATATAGAATCAAACCACAATGCTGCTGCTCAATGTTGTTTCTATCTTTGTTGAATTGTTGAGCACTTGGACTTCGCAGATTGTTGTCGTTGGTCTTCGGGCACGACTGAAAATAAGATTTGAATAAACGTCTAGAAGTTGTGATTTCAAACAAATTGTGCATCACTGCTCCTCTGCTCCTTGATGACCTTGACGTCGACCTGAGCTGGATCCTTTTTGAACTGTTGTTGCCCGCTGAAACAATTGAACTTGATGTTTTTGAACTTGATGTATATATATATAGAATCAAACCACAATTCTGCTGCTCCATGTTGTTTCTGCTTGACATCCTTGTTGAATTGTTGAGCACTTGGACTTCGCACATTGTTGTCGTCGGTCTTCGGGCACGACTGAAAATAAGATTTGATTGAACGTCTAGAAGTTGTGATTTCAAACAAATTGTGCATCACTGCTCCTCTGCTCCTTGAAGACCTTGACGTCGACCTGAGCTGGATCTTTTTTGAACTGTTGTTGCTCGCTGAAATTAATAAATTTGATGTTTCTGAAAAAAAATAATATTTCGAATCAAACCACAATTCTTCTGCGTCATTTTTTTTCTGTTTAACGTCGTTGTTGAATTGTTGAACACTTGTTGTCGTTGAGATTGTTGAAACGCCAGCACTACTGAAAATCAAATATTTATTGAACATCAAGGTCTGGAGATTCCAAACAAACGGTTGGTATTCAGCAACTATCCGTTGTCCGTCGACTTTCAGCATTCTCGTTGTCAGTCCTCGTCAAAACGTTGAATCCATTGATTTTTTGATTGGCTCGTGCTGACGTCAATTATGTGGTTAGTTCCAATTGATCTGAAAATTGAAAATATTAATTTATAAAATTTGTTTTATGTTGCAAAACCCATCAAAAACCAATCCACACTTTTGAACATCTCGAAGGTTGTTGTCGTTGTTGTTCGCGTCGTTGGTTTTCAGGCATGACTGAAAATTAGAATTTATCGAACGTCTAGAAGTCTTGATTTCAAACAAATCGTGTAGCTGCCCTTCTGCTCATTGGAGCCCGTTGAAGTTGATCATTGGTCTTCGGAGCAACTGTAATCAAAATATTTATTGAACATCATAGTTTTGCAATTTCAAACAAATATTGCGCAGCGCTGCTCCTTGTTGCTTCACTCCTTCTTGTTCAATTTGCGTTGTTGTTGCTGAAATCAATGAATATTATTTTTTGAAATAAATCTTCTTTTTTCAATAATCAAACCACAATTCTGCTACACCGTGTCGACCGTTGTCCATTTGTTGCCATATCGCTTTATTTGTCCCAATGATTGGTTATGGAAAAGTTCAAATTATTAGAATATTTTAGCTTTTAAAAAATATTTTCTTCAATTTTGGTCACAATAACACACATAGAGCGGTTGAAGTTCTTCATGAAAACACACAAACGATCTCACAACGTTCATCTTACACAGTGGAAGATCAGAAGAGGCCTGTTTTCGAGTGGGTTTCTTGGGAAACAACTATCGATTAATTATGAGGGTTTTTGGTCAAAAAACGATCATAAATCGATTGAAGCACTTTCAGAAACACGCGCGAACTCACAACGTTCATCTATCACACTGGAAAGATCAGAAGAGGCCTGATTACGAATGAGTTCCAAACGGAAACAACAACTTCCCTATGAGTAATTTTTAAATCATAAAATACTTGTTTATTTGATCGACTCCACAACTTGCAATCCATTTTCCAATCATACGGTGCTTTGAAATCCCTCAGAACTGAGTTGTGATCCTTCATCGCCATATCCACTTCACTTCCACCCTCGAAATCCTCAACAACCTCACTTCTTCACAACTAACCTTCCCAGTTGTCAAAAACTTCTTCATCTGTGCCCAAAATCGCTACCATAAGCCAGGCCGCTGTTCCAAAAGAAGCGCCGAGACGCTTCTCCGTCCAAAGTTCGGTCGGGGGCGGTTGCACAATACCCTGGTAGCGGCTTAGGGATATGGGAGATCCTTCCAGCTCGATAGCGATTGACGAATAGGTGACCAACGCCTGGTAGGGTTAGGTGCTCGGATTTGAGGCGATGTTGGATCAATCGACTCGGGAAGTTATTCGTGGTTTCTGGTGAATTGAGAACAGCTGAAAATTGAAAAAAAACTTAGAGAAATGAAGCGCGAAATGTAGAAATGTAAAGAGAACTAAGAATAAAGCAAGTACGAACAGAATAATGAACCAAGCACAATTAATACCACCAAATTTTCTCACAAAATCCCAAACAAATGACAATTTCACCAAGAAACCCTTATCAGCCACCACCAACAACAATTACCCGGCCATACAATTAAAAAACCCATCAATTCCAGTTGTCTTCATTCAAATGATGCAAAATGAACTTTTTTCTAAAAATTCCACGCCATCGGTTCACGTGAAAAACTACGAATTTTTGAAAAACCGGAAATTAGGTTTTTTATTTCATTTCTCCATAAAAATGAGAAAGTTCAGGTACTAAAACATTGGAAAATTTGAAAAAAACACAGTTTTTATAGAAAATTGGTCGAAAAATCTCCGGCTCGTTGTCAAAAACACGATAAAGCTATTTAAAAATGTAACTTTCTTATTTATAAATGTTTTTTTTTCTGAAAAAAACTATATTTTTAAGAAAAAACGAAAAGCTCTGTATTTCAGGACAAATAATTAAATGGACCTCCTCCTCGAAAAGTACACACCTATTAGGAACTTCGGCCACCGCCTGAAATTTGGTAATTTTTCATAATCCACTAATTTGGAATTTTTCAACCATTTTTCAACCAGCAAAAAATGTTTTTAAAAATTGCTTTATTATGGTTAAGAAGAACAAAATAATGCAAAAACTGGAGTACCAGTGAAGATATCCATTAAAGAGACACTACAAATATCAAATTATGAAAAAAATCGCGAAAATTCAAATTCTTGTTCCAAGAAAGTTTTCAAAAGTCATGTTTTTGACCAAAAACAAACTAAACTTTCAAAAATCAGAAAAACTTAGAATTTTCAAGGTGTATACATTTCTGAAAGCATTCTCAACATACCAAAACACTATACAAAAGGGGGAAAATCAAAAACCTTGATGATTACGAGTTTTTCATCAATTTTAACCCGTTTTTAAAAATTTTTTTAATATGCTTAAGAAGAACAAAATAATGCAAAAACTGGAGTACCAGTGAAGATATCCATTAAAGGCATCTTGTCAGTTAACACGATCCAAATTCAAGGCAAAAATCAAAATTGGAAAGGGAGCGCAGGTGGTCCAAAGAACAATACCAAAATGTAGCCACATTCAAATAATTGTGTTTCGCGCCAATTCCGACCGCGTTGCACGGACACTGACCGCGTCGCACGGACACGCGCGCATTCAAATTTTGATTTTTTTTCAACTTTGGACCGCTGCTATGACGCGTGTACTTATCGGTGTGATTTCGCATAAATTACATTGAACTAATGAGAACACGCTCTATTTTTTGAAACTAAGAACAGGTAGGGTCAAATTAACTGAACAGCTGTCTTTAAAGAGACACTACAAATATCAAATTATGAAAAAATTCGCGCAAATTCAAATTCGTGTTCCAAAAAAGTTTTCAAAAGTCATGTTTTTGACCAAAAACAAACTAAACTTTCAAAAATCAGAAAAACTTAGAATTTTCAAGGTGTATACATTTCTGAAAGCATTCTCAACATACCAAAACACTATACAAAAGGGGGAAAACCAAAAACCATGATGATTACGAGTTTTTCATTAATTTTAACCTGTTTTTAAAAATTTCTTTAGTTTTTAAAAATTGCTTTAATATGCTTAAGAAAAACAAAATAATGCAAAAACTGGACTACCAGTGAAGATATCCATTAAAGAGACACTACAAATATCAAATTATGAAAAAAATCGCGAAAATTCAAATTCTTGTTCCAAGAAAGTTTTCAAAAGTCATGTTTTTGACAAAAAACAAACTAAACTTTCAAAAATCAGAAAAACTTAGAATTTTCAAGGTGTATACAATTCTGAAATCATTCCCAACATACCAAAACACTACACAAAAGAGGTAAACCAAAAACCTTGATGATTACGAGTTTTTCATCAATTTTAACCCATTTATTTACTGACATGAGATTTTACTAGATTTCTAAACATTCCCCCAAAATCATGGGCTAGAAAACGCTTCGGCCGACTGACAACTGGTCCGCTGGCGTTTCGTACTTAAAGAAGCACCAAAAAATCCAAGAATTCGTTATAAAAATCCCCGATATCACTAATTATTGCCATCGTTCTCTTGGCCATTCTTTAGAGATCCTTTCTATTCATCTCAAACTCACTCTTGAGAACGCTAATAAACTCCGGCACACGAATCTCACATTTCCGGCTGGCCTGATCCTAAAGGCACCTTTCTACAAACCAGCGTTTTCACAAGATGTGAATAACTTGTGAATTGACGTTCTAGTAATATTCTGGAGTGTCTAGGAATTCCCCCAGAACTCAAAATATCGAAAGGAAGATCATCCGGATCCTGGAAGCTACTTACACAGGAAACGCTCCTTTTTCGGTGCTTCTTTTGCATTTCACAAGTTTTTTTCTGCTTTAGAGGCAAAAATATTGATATTCAATCCTTTCTGTTTCGAAATTGTCCTTCCTAAGGACAATTCCTCCGACAGCTAACCATTGCAAGCAGCATCTGTCGGACATCCGCTCAAGTTTTTGCTCACACCGGTAAAAATACCTTTCTTGTGAATATTTTGCAATTTCAGACGTTGTTTTGCTTAAAAAAGCTCTTTTCCATGGAACAGTCCTTGTTTTTTCGAAATTGTCCTTCCTAATGACAATTCCCCAACAGCCAACTACTGCAAGTAGTTTCTGTCAGTATTCGCAGCTCTCACGAAGCAATGAATCGTTTTTCGTTCAAAAAAGTTTTCAGAATCCCCTTGCATGTTCGGTTCATTGCTCTTTGTTATTGTTCTGTTTTGCTTTCACATCCCCGACAAAAAAATTAAATAAAAATGAAAAAAAAAACATTATAAAGTCATCCTTCCTGTCATAATTTCAGTCTTCAACGCAAAAGAACTCTTTTTAGCCCTTTTTTCTTTCAAAAATCTTTATTTGGAACTTTTATAAATCAAATTTTAAATAAAAATAATCTTCTAAACGAAAAGAGTTCTTTTGCTCTGAAGATTTCATTAATTTTATCAAAAACAACGACATTTTAAAAGAAAAACTAGTAAAAACACTTAAAATCGAAGCGAAAAAATCAAAAAAAGGACGTTACCAAAAAAAAAAAGCAGCTGCCTTTTTGAATTTTCGCAAAAGTCGCTTGTTCGGTGGAGCGCGTTTGCAACCCACTTTTAACAATTGAAAGAATGAAGCGGTGTCTTTCTCGTTTTTAATGAAAAAATAACGTTTTCTGATGTTTTCGACAATTCTGCATTCGAATTTTGATGTCTCGATGCATGAAAATCAAATCCTAACTACGAAACAGCGTATTTTCAGTGTAAAATCTAAAAAAAAGTGTTAAACTTTCGAAAAATGGAAATGATTAAAAAATGAAAAAAAAATCGGTGTATACAATTTTTTAAATTCAAAAGACAAGCAATACTAATCAAAAACATTGGAAAAATTTAACTTCAAAATGAAGTATGGGAAAAATGGTGAAATAAATGTTTTGTTTCAAAATTTTGTGGTTTTAAAAAAGCAGAAAAATCCAGAAAAACTAGGAATATAATAATGAATACCACGTCTTTTTTGTTGAACAAAATAACAGTTTAAATAGAAAATTATTTATTTGACAAGTTGTGAAACGAGAAAATTAAAAACTCTTTCTAGACGATTTCGCCGATTTTTCTTTTCTTATCAAATCATCTTTTGTAGACTCTCGATACTCGAACAGATTGTTTTCCAGTTGTTTAAAGTCAGAAATGCTCTTCATTTGTTGGATGCATTTATACTGTAAACATTTGTAAAATCAAATAGGAAAGATTTTTGAAAAAATAGCCTTCGGCCGCCCATGACAAAAGTTTAGTTGTAAAAATGCGATTTCTTTTGGAAAAATTTCCAAAAAGCCTCAAAATCACATTTTTTCTTTCAACAATTCCAATTTTTTCAAAATAAATTGTTACCTTGATGTAAATCGATTGCGGTTTGATCCGTGATGTTGATTTGTTGTAGGAGATGGTCTGAAAATGTCAAAAATGAGTAAAATTGAACCGTTTTCTTAATTTTTAAGCTAAAAATTGGAATTTTGAATAATTTGGAATTTCTAAACGAAATGAAAAATTGGCGATAGCCTTCGGCCGCCTATGACAAAAGTTTAATTGTAAAAATGCGATTTCTTTTGGAAAAATTTCCAAAAAGTCTCGAAATCGCATTTTTCTTTCAAAAATTCCAATTTTTTTCAAAATAAATTGTTACCTTGATATAAATCGATTGCGGTTTGATCCGTGATGTTGATTTGTTGGAGGAGATGGTCTGAAAATGTCAAAAATGAGTAAAATTGAACCGTTTTCTTAATTTTTAAGCTAAAAATTGGAATTTTGAATAATTTGGAATTTCTAAATGAAATGAAAAATTGGCGATAGCCTTCGGCCGCCTATGACAAAAGTTTAGTTGTAAAAATGTGATTTCTTTTGGAAAAATTTCGAAAAAGCCTCGAAATCGCATTTTTTCTTTCAACAATTCCAATTTTTTCAAAATAAATTGTTACCTTGATGTAAATCGATTCCGGTTCCATCCGTTTTGTTGATCTGTTGGTGGCAATGGTCTCAAATTGTCAAAAATCAATAAAATTGATCAGTTTTTTAAATATTTAAATTAAAAATTGGAATTTTGAATAATTTTGGATTTCTAAACGAAATGAAAAATTGCCGATAGCCTTCGGCCGCCTATGACAAAAGTTTAGTTGTAAAAATGTGATTTCTTTTGGAAAAATTTCGAAAAAACCTCGAAATCGCATTTTTTCTTTCAACAATTCCTATTTTTTCATAATAAATTGTTACCTTGATATAAATCGATTGCGGTTTGATCCGTGATGTTAATTTAATGGAGGAGATGGTCTGAAAATGTCCAAAATGAGTAAAATTGAACCGTTTTCTTAATTTTTAAGTTAAAAATTGGAATTTTGAATAATTTGGAATTTCTAAACGAAATGAAAAATTGGCGATAGCCTTCGGCCGCCTATGACAAAAGTTTAGTTGTAAAAATGTGATTTCTTTTGGAAAAATTTCGAAAAAGCCTCGAAATCGCATTTTTTCTTTCAACAATTCCAATTTTTTCAAAATAAATTGTTACCTTGATGTAAATCGATTCCGGTTCCATCCGTTTTGTTGATCTGTTGGTGGCAATGGTCTCAAATTGTCAAAAATCAATAAAATTGATCAGTTTTTTAAATATTTAAGTTAAAAATTGGAATTTTGAATAATTTGGAATTTCTAAACGAAATGAAAAATTGGCGATAGCCTTCGGCCGCCTATGACAAAAGTTTAATTGTAAAAATGTGATTTCTTTTGGAAAAATTTCCAAAATGCCTAAAAATCGCATTTTTTCTTTCAACAATTCCAATTTTTTCAAAATAAATTGTTCCCTTGATATAAATCGATTGCGGTTTGATCCGTGATGTTGATTTAATGGAGGAGATGGTCTGAAAATGTCCAAAATGAGTAAAATGGAACCGTTTTCTTAATTTTTAAGTTAAAAATTGGAATTTTGAATAATTTGGAATTTCTAAACGAAATGAAAAATTGGCGATAGCCTTCGGCCGCCTATGACAAAAGTTTAATTGTAAAAATGCGATTTCTTTTGGAAAAATTTCCAAAAAGCCTAAAAATCGCATTTTTTCTTTCAACAATTCCAATTTTTTCAAAATAAATTGTTACCTTGATATAAATCGATTGCGGTTTGATCCGTGATGTTGATTTAATGGAGGAGATGGTCTGAAAATGTCAAAAATTAGTAAAATTGACCCGTTTTCTTAATTTTTAAGTTAAAAATTGGAATTTTGAATAATTTGGAATTTCTAAACGAAATGAAAAATTGGCGATAGCCTTCGGCCGCCTATGACAAAAGTTTAATTGTAAAAATGCGATTTCTTTTGGAAAAATTTCCAAAAAGCCTAAAAATCGCATTTTTTCTTTCAACAATTCCAATTTTTTCAAAATAAATTGTTACCTAGATGTAAATCGATTCCGGTTCCATCCGTTTTGTTGATCTGTTGGAGGAGATGGCCTGAAAATGTCAAAAATTAGTAAAATTGACCCGTTTTCTTAATTTTTAAGTTAAAAATTGGAATTTTGAATAATTTGGAATTTCTAAACGAAATGAAAAATTGGCGATAGCCTTCGGCCGCCTATGACAAAAGTTTAATTGTAAAAATGCGATTTCTTTTGGAAAAATTTCCAAAAAGCCTAAAAATCGCATTTTTTCTTTCAACAATTCCAATTTTTTCAAAATAAATTGTTACCTAGATGTAAATCGATTCCGGTTCCATCCGTTTTGTTGATCTGTTGGAGGAGATGGCCTGAAAATGTCAAAAATTAGTAAAATTGACCCGTTTTCTTAATTTTTAAGTTAAAAATTGGAATTTTGAATAATTTGGAATTTCTAAACGAAATGAAAAATTGGCGATAGCCTTCGGCCGCCTATGACAAAAGTTTAATTGTAAAAATGCGATTTCTTTTGGAAAAATTTCCAAAAAGCCTAAAAATCGCATTTTTTCTTTCAACAATTCCAATTTTTTCAAAATAAATTGTTACCTAGATGTAAATCGATTCCGGTTCCATCCGTTTTGTTGATCTGTTGGAGGAGATGGCCTGAAAATGTCAAAAATTAGTAAAATTGACCCGTTTTCTTAATTTTTAAGTTAAAAATTGGAATTTTGAATAATTTGGAATTTCTAAACGAAATGAAAAATTGGCGATAGCCTTCGGCCGCCTATGACAAAAGTTTAATTGTAAAAATGCGATTTCTTTTGGAAAAATTTCCAAAAAGCCTAAAAATCGCATTTTTTCTTTCAACAATTCCAATTTTTTCAAAATAAATTGTTACCTAGATGTAAATCGATTCCGGTTCCATCCGTTTTGTTGATCTGTTGGAGGAGATGGCCTGAAAATGTCAAAAATTAGTAAAATTGACCCGTTTTCTTAATTTTTAAGTTAAAAATTGGAATTTTGAATAATTTGGAATTTCTAAACGAAATGAAAAATTGGCGATAGCCTTCGGCCGCCTATGACAAAAGTTTAATTGTAAAAATGCGATTTCTTTTGGAAAAATTTCCAAAAAGCCTAAAAATCGCATTTTTTCTTTCAACAATTCCAATTTTTTCAAAATAAATTGTTACCTAGATGTAAATCGATTCCGGTTCCATCCGTTTTGTTGATCTGTTGGAGGAGATGGCCTGAAAATGTCAAAAATTAGTAAAATTGACCCGTTTTCTTAATTTTTAAGTTAAAAATTGGAATTTTGAATAATTTGGAATTTCTAAACGAAATGAAAAATTGGCGATAGCCTTCGGCCGCCTATGACAAAAGTTTAATTGTAAAAATGCGATTTCTTTTGGAAAAATTTCCAAAAAGCCTAAAAATCGCATTTTTTCTTTCAACAATTCCAATTTTTTTCAAAATAAATTGTTACCTTGATATAAATCGATTGCGGTTTCATCCGCGTTGTTGTTTTGTTGCTGCTGATGGCCTGAAAATGTCAAAAATTATTAAAAGTAAACAAAATTTAAAACATCGCAGTCAAAATTGGTATTTTGAGAAATTTCATTAATCTGAGATCAATTGAAAAATTGGCGAAAGCCTTCGGCCGCCTATGACAAAAGTTTAATTGTAAAAATGCGATTTCTTTTGGAAAAATTTCCAAAAAGCCTAAAAATCGCATTTTTTCTTTCAACAATTCCAATTTTTTCAAAATAAATTGTTACCTTGATATAAATCGATTGCGGTTTGATCCGTGATGTTGATTTAATGGAGGAGATGGTCTGAAAATGTCAAAAATTAGTAAAATTGACCCGTTTTCTTAATTTTTAAGTTAAAAATTGGAATTTTGAATAATTTGGAATTTCTAAACGAAATGAAAAATTGGCGATAGCCTTCGGCCGCCTATGACAAAAGTTTAATTGTAAAAATGCGATTTCTTTTGGAAAAATTTCCAAAAAGCCTAAAAATCGCATTTTTTTCTTTCAACAATTCCAATTTTTTCAAAATAAATTGTTACCTTGATATAAATCGATTGCGGTTTGATCCGTGATGTTGATTTAATGGAGGAGATGGTCTGAAAATGTCCAAAATGAGTTAAATTGAACCGTTTTCTTAATTTTTAAGTTAAAAATTGGAATTTTGAATAATTTGGAATTTCTAAACGAAATGAAAAATTGGCGATAGCCTTCGGCCGCCTATGACAAAAGTTTAATTGTAAAAATGCGATTTCTTTTGGAAAAATTTCCAAAAAGCCTAAAAAGCGCAATTTTTCTTTCAACAATTCCAATTTTTTTCAAAATAAATTGTTACCTAGATGTAAATCGATTCCGGTTCCATCCGTTTTGTTGATCTGTTGGAGGAGATGGCCTGAAAATGTCAAAAATTAGTAAAATTGACCCGTTTTCTTAATTTTTAAGTTAAAAATTGGAATTTTGAATAATTTGGAATTTCTAAACGAAATGAAAAATTGGCGATAGCCTTCGGCCGCCTATGACAAAAGTTTAATTGTAAAAATGCGATTTCTTTTGGAAAAATTTCCAAAAAGCCTAAAAATCGCATTTTTTCTTTCAACAATTCCAATTTTTTCAAAATAAATTGTTACCTAGATGTAAATCGATTCCGGTTCCATCCGTTTTGTTGATCTGTTGGAGGAGATGGCCTGAAAATGTCAAAAATTAGTAAAATTGACCCGTTTTCTTAATTTTTAAGTTAAAAATTGGAATTTTGAATAATTTGGAATTTCTAAACGAAATGAAAAATTGGCGATAGCCTTCGGCCGCCTATGACAAAAGTTTAATTGTAAAAATGCGATTTCTTTTGGAAAAATTTCCAAAAAGCCTAAAAATCGCATTTTTTCTTTCAACAATTCCAATTTTTTCAAAATAAATTGTTACCTAGATGTAAATCGATTCCGGTTCCATCCGTTTTGTTGATCTGTTGGAGGAGATGGCCTGAAAATGTCAAAAATTAGTAAAATTGACCCGTTTTCTTAATTTTTAAGTTAAAAATTGGAATTTTGAATAATTTGGAATTTCTAAACGAAATGAAAAATTGGCGATAGCCTTCGGCCGCCTATGACAAAAGTTTAATTGTAAAAATGCGATTTCTTTTGGAAAAATTTCCAAAAAGCCTAAAAATCGCATTTTTTCTTTCAACAATTCCAATTTTTTCAAAATAAATTGTTACCTAGATGTAAATCGATTCCGGTTCCATCCGTTTTGTTGATCTGTTGGAGGAGATGGCCTGAAAATGTCAAAAATTAGTAAAATTGACCCGTTTTCTTAATTTTTAAGTTAAAAATTGGAATTTTGAATAATTTGGAATTTCTAAACGAAATGAAAAATTGGCGATAGCCTTCGGCCGCCTATGACAAAAGTTTAATTGTAAAAATGCGATTTCTTTTGGAAAAATTTCCAAAAAGCCTAAAAATCGCATTTTTTCTTTCAACAATTCCAATTTTTTCAAAATAAATTGTTACCTAGATGTAAATCGATTCCGGTTCCATCCGTTTTGTTGATCTGTTGGAGGAGATGGCCTGAAAATGTCAAAAATTAGTAAAATTGACCCGTTTTCTTAATTTTTAAGTTAAAAATTGGAATTTTGAATAATTTGGAATTTCTAAACGAAATGAAAAATTGGCGATAGCCTTCGGCCGCCTATGACAAAAGTTTAATTGTAAAAATGCGATTTCTTTTGGAAAAATTTCCAAAAAGCCTAAAAATCGCATTTTTTCTTTCAACAATTCCAATTTTTTTCAAAATAAATTGTTACCTTGATATAAATCGATTGCGGTTTCATCCGCGTTGTTGTTTTGTTGCTGCTGATGGCCTGAAAATGTCAAAAATTATTAAAAGTAAACAAAATTTAAAACATCGCAGTCAAAATTGGTATTTTGAGAAATTTCATTAATCTGAGATCAATTGAAAAATTGGCGAAAGCCTTCGGCCGCCTATGACAAAAGTTTAATTGTAAAAATGCGATTTCTTTTGGAAAAATTTCCAAAAAGCCTAAAAATCGCATTTTTTCTTTCAACAATTCCAATTTTTTCAAAATAAATTGTTACCTTGATATAAATCGATTGCGGTTTGATCCGTGATGTTGATTTAATGGAGGAGATGGTCTGAAAATGTCAAAAATTAGTAAAATTGACCCGTTTTCTTAATTTTTAAGTTAAAAATTGGAATTTTGAATAATTTGGAATTTCTAAACGAAATGAAAAATTGGCGATAGCCTTCGGCCGCCTATGACAAAAGTTTAATTGTAAAAATGCGATTTCTTTTGGAAAAATTTCCAAAAAGCCTAAAAATCGCATTTTTTTCTTTCAACAATTCCAATTTTTTCAAAATAAATTGTTACCTTGATATAAATCGATTGCGGTTTGATCCGTGATGTTGATTTAATGGAGGAGATGGTCTGAAAATGTCCAAAATGAGTTAAATTGAACCGTTTTCTTAATTTTTAAGTTAAAAATTGGAATTTTGAATAATTTGGAATTTCTAAACGAAATGAAAAATTGGCGATAGCCTTCGGCCGCCTATGACAAAAGTTTAATTGTAAAAATGCGATTTCTTTTGGAAAAATTTCCAAAAAGCCTAAAAAGCGCAATTTTTCTTTCAACAATTCCAATTTTTTTCAAAATAAATTGTTACCTAGATGTAAATCGATTCCGGTTTCATCCGCGTTGTTGTTTTGTTGCTGCTGATGGCCTGAAAATGTCAAAAATTATTAAAAGTAAACAAAATTTAAAACATCGCAGTCAAAATTGGTATTTTGAGAAATTTCATTAATCTGAGATCAATTGAAAAATTGGCGAAAGCCTTCGGCCGCTTATGACATAAATTTAGTTCCAAAAATGTGATTTCCTCAAAAAAAAAATCCATCCAATTTTTTTTTGCCGTACTTCATCCCATCATTTGATCGCTTTCTTCTCCCTGGTCGGTCTATTCGCTGATGGTCCCATTTCGCCGAATCCGAGTCATTGTTCCTGAAATTATCCATATTTTTCACAACGAACATTTTATTTTTCATTTTCAAAGTTGTCATTTTAACGCTTTGAGTTCCCAAAATGAATGATTTCAATATTTTAAAAGAAAGTTCTGTTCAGACTTCAATATTAAAATCTTATAAAAGTGCGAGAGCTTGCAAATTACACCCTTCGCAAATTTCCACATTTTTGAAAACAAAATTCTACAAAATGATTAAAAGCTAACAATTTTTAAAATGTCGAAGTTAAAATTGGAATTTTGAAACAAATTCATGTTTTTGAACATAATTCCGAATTTATCTCCAAGCCTTCAAGTTTATCTTCTATTTTTAAGACTGTTAATTTTCAATTATAATCACTTACCATTCCAAAATGTTCCCCCATCGAGTGATCTCGCCTTGTGCTTTATCGTTCCAAGTCCTAATCCAGCTGATGTTCTCCGTTGATGTCCTTGTTGTTGATCTGAATGATCCGATCCAGTTGACGCCACATTTGTCGTTGTTTCAGCTCGTCTGGAACTTTTAAAGAGTTTAGATTTTTGAATTAAAAAAAATGTATTCCAAAGAAATATTGAATTCCAAAAAATACTCCAAAAACATTTTTAAATTCACTTTTTTTTTGAAATTTTGAGTGCTGACAAACCATAAGCTCTTTCTTGTCTTTAAATAAAAAAAAACACAGTGAATAAAACAAATTCTTTATTGAATATTTTTAAAAGAAAAATAATATAAAATAAAAGTTATGAAATGTTTTGAAGAACTGCACCATTTGAACTGTATTGATTGACTGGTATCTGGCTAAAAACCCTAGTAAACGGCGATAGACTCTTAGACACAGATAGACCTCATCGACCGAAACTTAAGGAAGGAAAACTGATGACCAATGACGATGAAACCAACACAACGAAAAATACAATCTGAAACGAATAAGAAGGGCCTAAATAATCTGAAATTTACTCATACATACGCACTAATTAAAAAAAATGAAAAACAAAATAAAAAATACTTTATGTGGGACTTTCAGATAATTTTAAAAAACTTAGTCAATTGAAAACTTGGGTATTTTTGGTACTCCTTCATTTTTTGCAACTTTTTCTTCAGAACACAAACAACACTTCAATAAATCCTTTATTTAAATCAATTCACATGAGAAATACGAAAAAAAAATGAAAAAACAAAAAAATAAAAACCCATTGTCGCAAATTTCATAAAGGAGCCACCAATTGGATCAAAAACTAATTTCTATATATTCTTTTACTATTTCTAAAACTGAAAGCCCACATAACCCGAACAACTTAAAGACAAGTTTTTGCTTAAGATTCGTTGCACTTTTTTTTTGAAAAATATGAATTGGGAATAGAAAATCATTGAAATTTGGTATAAAATTATGAAAAATTCCAAACTTTTAAAAGAAATAATTTATTCCCAATTCCAGAACAATTTCAGAACACTTTTTTCACACCTTTTTTTCAAATTTTGATTAAAATTGAAACTTGACAACCTGATAAATTTCCATGAACTGTTTGAGCAATTGCTAGGCACTGTTGAGCACTGATGGAGAATCCGAGCACTGGTGGAGACCTCCTAAAATATTTTCTGAAAGTTTCCAAAGAAAAACGACAAATAAAGAATAAAATTAATGGTTTTTCATAACCAGTCATATAAAAAAGAGAAAAAAGTCCAACAATTATAAAAAATATGTATTTATTGACCTGGAAAAGAAATCAATAATAAAAATGAAGAAAAATAGATAAAATTAAGTGTTATTTTAAATAAATGAAGAAAATTAACGATTTTAAAAGAATAACGAAATAAATATAAACATTTTAAAATTATTCTTAAATGAAATGTGAAAATAAAACCACTTCTTTTTAGAAAAACATGTAAAAATATAATTTTTGAAATGGGTTTTCAATAAATAACAAAAAATAATCCATTTCTTTTAAATAAAATATAAAACTCAATTTTTTTAAAGAGTTTTTAAAATAAAAAGCCAATTTCTTTTTAGAAAAAAAATAAAATACAATTTTTGAAATGATTTTTCAACAAATAATTAAAAATAAACCATTTCTTTCAGATAAACCATAAAATTCAACTTTTAAAGTGGTTTTTTAAATAAAAAGGAAAAATGTACCATTTCTTTTTAGAAAGAATCTAAAAATACAAATTTCTAAATGGGGTTTTTCAATAAATAACGAAAAATAAACCATTTTTTTGGGAAAATTAAAAAAATACGTTTTTGAAATGGTTTAGTTATTTTTTTAAATCTCAATTCCAGAAAAATTTATTATTTTTTTTCCATTTTTTAATCACTAAACCATCCTCGTTTCCCAAATTATGAAAAAAAATTGAATTTTGATAGCCTGATAAATATCCAATCATTGTTTGAGCATTACTGAGCACATAATATTGTCCGAAGAACCTGCTCCTAAAATTTTATCTGAGAATTCCAAAGAAAAAATGAAACTAAAAATAAAATTAATGGTATTTCAAAACCAATCATTTAAAAAATCAACCAAACAATTGTATAAAATGAAAATTTATTTATATAAAGTTCTCAATATGAGAAAAAATGAAAGCCAAGAAAAGAAATATATAAAAATTATGAAGAAAATAAAAGAAAAACCCTTAAAAAGAAGAAGAAGTCTTAATATAAGACAAAATTATACTAAAAAGAAGGAAAAAGGAAAGAAAAGAAAAAATAAGAAAAGAAAAAAAGTTTTTTTTGTTTTTTAAATGTTTTTTTTAATTTTTTTGTTTTTTTAATTTTTTAATTTTTTTTATATATTTTTTATTTTTGGAGCTGGAGGAGAGGTGGCGTCCTTGTCCTTTATGCGGTCCAACGGTGCGAGTGTTATCGTAGGAGCAAGGAGCCGGTATCAAAACGTTTCACACAACATGATGTTGTGTCTGAAAATTTAAAAATTAATTAAAAATCAATAAAATTAAAAGTATTACCTCCATTGGAGACGTTTCCAATATCATTCTCAATATGAGAAAAAATAAGGTCTCAATATGAGACAACCAATTCAAAAAACTGCTGATTATTTCTTCATCAACACATAGCGATCACCAAAGAAGTAATAAACGAATCCATTGTTGTTGACACGAATGGGGAAGTCTGAAATTTCAAAAATTAGAGTTTTTTCGAAATTTATATGATATACCTTCAACATTTTCATCATCTATAATTCTTCATCCAACTATTCTGTCCATTACCATTGTGGTCAGAAGTTCGAGATGCGAGCGACTTGGAAAAGGAAATGACTGTCTGAAAAACAAAACATTTATTAAATCTAAAAAATTTTTAAATTCTCAAACCTTTTCCAAGTCTCCAAACAATAATTGGCGATTTTCCAGCAAAATCCGCGTAGGAAAATCCGGATAAGTGAGGGCATTCTCAGTGATCCTTGATCCATGCCGCTACTCATCCACAATCAGAAACCTTTCCGTTGGCTTGTTTGAAGGGTGCGCCCAGTTTCTGATTCCGATTATTGTTCTTCTTCGCAATCCTTCGAACCTTTTCCCATCAAAATCTTCGCAACATTGAATTCTTATCAAAAATTCGTATTCCTTCCAAATAAAGCAGCTGATTTCCACTTATTGAGCCATTTTTCAAAAAAAAAAGTATTGATTGATGGACTTCTTTCCTCCTCGAACAAACTTTTGCATCCAATTCGATCAGTTGTTTAAATTGGGTCCAGCCAAGACCACTCAAAAACGTCCAATACGATCATCATCCAAAAATAGCGTTGTTCGTGCACTCATCTCTTCTCGATTCGCTGTCGGTGCATCAAAATAAGGAAAATCGATCGATAAACCATCACGTGTTGATCCTTTGTGATGATTCCGAAGTTTGATGGCATTCTTTCGCATCCATTGATCATCGCCAATCAAACTTCACCATATTGACCTTTTCGTTGGCTTATTCACAGCGCCCAGAGCCAATATGCCGATGATTTTCCTTTGAGTTCCGCAAACCAACCCGTCCTCGAGAAGTATCCTTCGTCGATTTCATTCCATGTCCAAAACAATCAATAGTTTTCAATAATTGACTCCATTCCGTTTCATTCCAACACCTCCTGGGTGGTGTTCCAACACCTCCTGGCATTTTCAGCATTCAATGGTTCTGGAAATAAAAATATTCATATTTTTCCATTTTTATAATTTATTTTCAAAATTTCAGTAATTTAAATTTTCGCAACAATAAACGAATCATTTTCATTGAAAAATGTGGAGAAATTTGAAAAAAATGGAAAAAAAGTCGAAAATTCGTTTTTTATCAAATATTTTTGAATTTTAAAGTTTAAAAATTACCTTTTTCGGATTGAATCCAGCCTAGATCCTCTCCAAATTTATCCATTTTCATACTGCATAAATCGTACTACAATCCGAATTCTGACGAAAATTCAATTGTCGTTTTCTTCCAATCGACAAAATCCTACGCACGTCTCATTTCCAAATAACACAAACATGAAGGCACAACTGCTCATCAATTCAACCAAATTCCGTGATTTTGATCATCAAATTTCGAGGTATCAATCGGCCCATCATCCCGAGAAAATGGGGTTCTGAAATTCAAGAATGTTTTTTAAAAATAGATTTTTAAACAATTACCTCGAATAACTACGGCACGATAGACGTCTCAAACCATATTGAGATCCAATTTTGGAATTTCCAACTAATCCATATTTGAGGCAAACCTCCTCGCTCTTCTCATTTTCAATATCCAACTGAAGTTCGATCAAACTATTCGAATTCTTCAAAATGCAGCTGAAACTTCATAAGTCCTCGTTGGTGCGCCATAATCAGGATAATTGATCGATAAATCATCACGTTGTTCCTCTTGTGATGATTCCGATGCTGATGGTGTTCTTTTTCGATCCAACTGATCTCCACCAATCAACTTCACCATGTTGGCCTTTCCGTAGGCTTATTCACAACGCCCAGCCAACATGCCAATCATTTTCCATTTTATTTCGCAATCCAATCCGTTCTCATGCGATGGTTCTGTAAATAATAATATTTCTATTATTCAATTTCATAATTTATTTTGTTCAAAAGCTTAGAAATTTAATTAAATAAGCCTTTTCATTGAAAAATGCTTAAAATTTAGAAAAAAAGTACAAAAACCGTCAAAAAACCATTTTTCATCTAATATTATTGAATTTTGAAATTTAAAAATTACCTTTTCGAATTGAATCCAGCCTAGATCCTCTTCAAATAGATCCATTTTTAGTTTCCGCACAAATCGAGTTCAAATTCGAATTCTGATGTCCTTTCAATCGTCGTCGATTTCCAATCTCCTAATATCGACAAAATACATGGGATTTCTTGAAGAATCATACATTCTTCTCATGAAATTGACAACCACTGGTTGAATTCCACATTTCGAGGTATCCGCGGTGAAGCAACGGACCACTGCCAGGGGAATAACGGTCTGAAAAATGCAATTTTTTGATGAATAATTTCTTCAAAAATTACCCTGCAGTGTTTTCTTGCCGATGTTCTGCAAATAACCTCTAAGCTCGTTTCATTTTCAAATAAGTCAGCCGAATCCGGCACAGTTTGTTCTTCGTCCCACTGGATCGGGAAATAACGGTCTGAAAATCTAACGTTTTAGAAAGAACACTTGGAAAAATCAATAATTACCCTTCCAGTGATGTTCTCCTTCGTTTTTTCGGGCGTTCACACCAAAAAACATCCAATTATCTTGATAATTCCAATCCATCTCAGTCACATTTCATCGGACATCTTGAATCATCATTCGAATCCAAGTTTTCACCATATTTCCACAAATACTTTGCATTTCATCGGCTTCTTGTCTTCTTCTTAACGACGTCCTCGATAAACATTTCGGTTGGAAAGGGAAATAACTGTCTGAAAAATCTTTTTAAATTAAATTTTCCATTTTTAAAAATTTAAGTATTACCCTTTCCATCTTACAAACATCAATATTGGCAAATATCCAAATATCAGCCATAATTTCGCATTTCCAGCAATTTTTCATGTTCTTCTTCACTTCAATCGAATTCTTCATCGATTTCCGCCAAATTTTCCATATTTCGGCAAATTCTTCACATTTCATCGGCTTCTTGTATTCCAAGGGACGTCTTCGATAAGAATTTCCGTTGGAAAGGGAAATAACTGTCTGAAAAAATATTTTTTGGTTAAACTAAACATTTAAAAAAAATTTAATTATTACCCTTTCCATCTTCCAAACACCAACATTGGCAAATATCCAAATTTCAGCCAACTGTCTACTTTTTGAGTAAATTTTCGTGTTTTTCTTCATCTCTTCATCGATTTTTTCCAACTTCGCTGATTTCGCATTCGATGTCCATTTTGTCCGAAATTTCGGCTCCATACTTCTCATGTTCAATACTTCTTGTATTTCAAATTCTTGGCGACATCTTCGATGAACACATACATTGGAAAGGGAAATAACGGTCTGAAAAAATATTTTAAAATTCAATTTTCAGTTATTAAACATGTTAATAGTACCCTTTCCAGCTACAAAGCATCAAAATCGGCAAAATTTCATATTTCAGCCATATTTTTGCATTTTGGTCCAAATTTTGAGCAAAAATTCGTGTTCATCTTTTTCATCCAAATTTCTTCATTGATTTGTTCCAAACTTCGGTGTTTTTCGCACATTTCCAATCCAATCGTTGTCCATTATATCCAAAATTTTCAGCGAATTTTGACGAATCCAAATTTATAGATTTTTGATTCCATTTGAAGTCCGAGCCCATTGGAAAAGGAAAATAACGGTCTGAAAATTTAAAAATATTATTTAAATTTCTGAAATTTCAATTGTTACCCTTTCCAACATTTAAATTTCTCGTCTTGTTGATTCGTCATAAAGGGCTCGAATGGAATCTCCTTCCTCGGCGCATCATCGATAGGGGCAAAAGATAAAAACAAGGGGGATTGGGGGAGATAACAAATACAAGAAATAGCATAACAAATATTAAATAACAACTTTAACAAAACTACAGACTTCTTCTTCTTTTACTAAATGAGAATTAATATATTCTCAATAATCGAAATGTTTTTAAAAGTGGCTTCAATAAGAAGCTTAAATTGTTCTCTCATGAATTATCGCAGAAATTTGAAATGCGCGCGCGCGTTTTCCTGGATTTGAACCAGTAATATGTGGGGAACCAAAAAATGGTTTTAAAAATTTGGAAGTTCTTGGACTTGAACCAAGAATGTGTTCCTAGACTTGAACTAGGAATGTATGGGAACCAAAGAATGGTTCTAAATTGAAAACAAACAGCAGAATTAACAAAGAAAGTGGTAAAAAATGACAGAATTGTCACGAAAAATATAACAAATGACAGAGTTGTCATGAAAATAATAAAAAATGACAGAGTTGTCATGAAACAATAACAAATAGAGAATTAACAAAGAAATTGATAAAAAATGACAGAATTGTCATGAAAATAATAACAAATGACAGAGGTGTCATGAAACAATAAAAAATACAGAATTAACAAGGAAATTGATAACAAATGACAGAGTTGTCATGAAATAATAACAAATGACAGAATTGTCATGAAAATAATAACAAATGACAGAATTGTCATGAAAATTATAACAAATGACAGAGTTGTCATGAAACAATAACAAATGACAGAATTGTCATGGAACAATAACAAATGACAGAATTGTCATGAAAATAATAACAAATGACAGAATTGTCATGAAAATAATAACAAATGACAGAATTGTCATGAAATAAAAACAAATGACAGAATTGTCATGAAAATTATAACAAATGACAGAGTTGTCATGAAACAATAACAAATGACAGAATTGTCATGGAATAATAACAAATGACAGAATTGTCATGGAATAATAACAAATGACAGAATTGTCATGAAATAATAACAAATGACAGAGTTGTCATGGAACAATAACAAATGACAGAGTTGTCATGGAACAATAACAAATGACAGAGTTGTCATGAAATAATAACAAATGACAGAGTTGTCATGGAACAATAACAAATGACAGAGTTGTCATGAAATAATAACAAATGACAGAGTTGTCATGGAACAATAACAAATGACAGAGTTGTCATAAAACAATAACAAATGACAGAATTGCCATGAAACAATAACGAATGACAGAATTAACAAGAATTTTCTAACAAATGACATAATTGTCATGGATTTTGTAATAAATGACAGAAATTAACAAAAGATTTGTATAAAATGACATTATTGTCATAAAGTTGGTAATACATTCAGAATTGAATAGAATTTGATGTTTTAAAGTGACGTTCACGTCAGGAATTATCAAGAAATTGGTATCATAAGAGTTTTTTGTGAGAAATGAATTTCTCAATCTGATTCGAATTCGAATTCAGATTTTTCCAAGTTAGAAAGACCAGATGATTGAAATTTGGCATAATTTGCGTTCCCTTTTTGGCTATAAAAGCCTTGAAATCAATAATTGAACCCCCTCCCCCCGCGCGTATGAAATTCGCGAATTTTAAAAAATTGTCACCTAAATATTGCTTTTTTAATAAATATCCATAAAAAAAAAACAATTTACGAACGCTCCCCAAACAGTACCTACAGAAGAAAATGAAAAAAACCTTCAAAAACCTGGTTCCCGACACGAAACTGAAAAAGAACTAGTCTTTCAAACAACAATTTTGTGGAATTTGGATCAAAATGAAATGAAATTCGCCAAGGAAAAAACGCGCTTCGTACCCACGAAATATACAGATTAGATGTGATGTACAGCCGCATGCCGTACATGAAATTTGTACCCTAGATTTTCTCAATTTTCTCATTTTTCATTCCCTACTTTTCATATTGTTCGTCTCTGAAACAATTGCCCGTTTCCCACATTCAATACCTTCATCGACCCCTCAATTTCCAACCAAACGCTCTCCAACACCATTCCAGTATTCCTGACTCTCCGACAATGATATCCAAAACCTTCTGAACGAACAAACAGCCCCTGTTTTCATCGCCAAACCCGGAGTTCTATCTCCTTCGTTTCCCGAGACAATGTGAATACCGCTACCATCCAAATTGTTGATATTTCGCCGTTAGCCAATCGATCATGTTTCTTCCTTTCCTCCAAGCCGTTCGTCCTGGACATCCGATCCCATAGTGACGCGACGCTTCGAAAAACTTGTTCGGTCATGAGGTCTCCACGAAAAAAAGCCGACAAAAATCCAGATGATGACGAAGAAAATGAGGAAGGACTTAAAACTGTAGAGCATGTGTAAACAACTGAGCCTATGAGACCGGATGTCACTAGGGGAGTGAAAAAGCAAAAATACTCACCGATGATGTCGAATCCCTGATCTGAAGAGCTGAAAAAAATCAGTAAAAAAAAGTACCAAATGAACTTAGAATGAATAATAGAACATATTATCAAAATGACAAAAAAGACGTGACAATTATCATTCCTTGAATCGCCACTGAACTGACCGTTGACCTGATCTTTCTATAAAAAAATATTGAAACATAACATACCAACTCCCTAAAACAGTCTGGGGCGCCAGGCAGAAGGAAAACAACAGAAATCTGGCCGCAGAAGTCCAGACTGAGTTTTAAAAAAACAGCAGGACGAAACCCGCTAGGAGGAAAGTCGAAGAAACTTATCGGGGATCTTTCGGAAAACCGCTAATACCCGCAACTGGATTGCAGAAGTAGTCACATTGTCTCAAGGGAAACGACGGAGATAGAACTCCGGGTTTGGCGATGAAAACAGGGGGTGTTTGTTCGTTCAGAAGATTTTGGATATCATTGTCAGAGTCAGGAATACTGGAATGTTGTTGGAGAGAGTTTAGTTTGAAATTGAGGGGTCGGTGGAGGTATTGAATGTGTGAACCGTTCAATTGTTTCAGAGAAGAACAATACGAAAAGTAGGGAATGAAAAACAAGAAAATTGAAAAAACCTAGTGCACAAATCGCATGCACAACATGCTGCCAGCCGCAGTCCCCAACCTCCAACCAATCGGACATAGGCCTCCGAGTAGCTCCCGAATTGTTTTTGATTGTTTTTTTTTTAAATCAAATTAAAAATAGTTGTTTTTTAAAATGTAATTTCCCTTTTTTTAAAGTTTTTTTTCAAAAATTAATTTTTTTGAAATTTTTTTTAAAAAAGTTAATAAAAATAATGTTTATTGAATTTTGGTCAATTTTTGACCGGAGCTGTCGTTTCTGAGGCCGGGAAAAATGTATTTTTTTGGATTTTTTCGGTTTTCAGAATCTTTTTTTAATTTTTAAGAGATTTTTTTGTTTTTTTTTTTCAAATTTTTTTGGCTCTTTCTCCCGGCCGGAGAACAACAGCTCCAAAAACTGTACATCCCCATCTAACCTGTCTATTTCGGGGTTCGAAGCGCATTTTTTCTTTGGCGAATTTCATTTCATTTTGATCTAATTCCACTCATGCTATTTGAAATCTAGACTTTTTCAGTGCTCGTGTCAACCAGCGTTATGAGGGTTTTTTTGATTTTGTTCTGTAGGTGGTCTATTTGGGGAGTTTTCGCAAATTGATATAAACATCTCTCTCCCACCCTCCCTCCCTCTTTCTCTCCCTCCCTCCCTCCCAAAATTATCAATTTAAAATTTGCCCCAAAAAATATTATATTATTCTTTATCTTTCTCTCCCTCCCTCCCACCCTCTCGTTCTCAAAATTATCAATGAAAAGCGCGCTTTCTAAATCTCAGCGTTTCAAAAACCATTAATTTTGCCATTGCAATTAATTTTCGCACATCAAGCCTTTAAAACTTTTTAGTCAAAATTTTCAAAGAGAAAAGGACATCACGGTTTCAAGATCCGTGGAAATCATCGCATATTCTGCGGAATTTGACATGACTGAAGTTGTATTGACAGAAAATGTGACTGTAGATTTGAAGAATCTGAAATTATTCAATTAAAAACGACAATTTTCAAAAATAATTTAAACTTACAAGAATAATAAAAATTTCCTTCCGGCGAGATTATATAATTTCTCGACTTTTCAGAAGTTTTCATTTTTGAAATGAATCTATTGGATCCATGGCTTCAACTTGTGGCCTATCTGAAATTTACATAATATAATTTAAAATCTTCAAAAGAAAAACAAACTCACTTCAAAATAGGTCCATTTTCGGGGCCTTTTTGCGTAATCAGCAAACGTAGAATTGATATAATAAATTTAAATGAAGATGATCGAATTGTTCTGAAAAAAAATTGAAAATTTTTGTCTTTTGAAAAATACACCAAAATTACCTTTTTTCGAAGCCATGACATTGATGGTTCTATCGAATTAAATCGATTTCAGATTAGTAAAAACATTCCAAAGTATACAATTGCTTGATAAAAACGAAATGATGTTAATTGTTGGTCCTCTGAAATTGATATAAAATAATTAAACATTTTCAACAAAAAATAAAACAACTTACCTCAAAATAAGACTATTTTTCAGACTTTTTTGCTTTTTCAGCAAAATGAAATTGTAGTATATGTAATGCAATAATAGTTAAATGTTCCAGAGTACAGAAAATTATCGATTTCTAAAATAAATTGAAATCTTTGAAAATTTTTTTCAAAATTACCTTTTTCCAAAGCCAAGACATTGAGGGTTCGAAGATTAATCGATTGCAAATAAATGTGTTGATTTTCTGGTATTCCGATTGTTTGATAAAATATATTGATTTTAATTTGCTAGCTATCTGAAATTTAAACAAAATAATTAAAAATTTTCATAAAAATTACCTTTTTTCAAAGCCAAGACATGGGCGGTTCCATAATTGATTGCAGATGAATAAGCACATTTTCCGATAATTTGATAAAAATATAACTATTTTAATTTTTGGCCAATCTGAAATGAAAATAAAATAATTAAACATTTTCAAGAAAAAACAACTAACTTCAAAATAAGACCATTTTTAAGCCGTTTGTCATATTCACCAAACATAAAATTGATTTAAAATAGAAAATGTTGAATTTTCCTGAAAAAAAATTGAAATCCTTGAAAAATACACCAAAATAACCTTTTTTCGAAGCCAGCTGATGTATGGTTCGTCAAATATTGACCTAATAAATAGATGTTGAAGCTCTCAGATCATTTCATTAAAAAAATAGTGATTTCCCATTGTGGAGTAGATAAAATATGTCCATAACTTCCCGATTTCTAAAATAAAATTGAAATCAATGAAAAATTATTCGAAAAGTACCATTTTTTGAAGCCAATACATTGATGATTTTTCGAATTTCCAATAATTCACATTGTCTAATAAAAATATGACGATTTCGCTTGTGGTCTATCTGAAATAAAAAAAAATTCAAATTTTCAGCAAAAAAAACAACTTACTTTCAAATAGAACCATTGTTCAATCCTTTTTGCTTATGCAGCAATATAAAATTGAAGTTTCCATTTGATAATTATTGTTACATGCCCAGTTCCATAATAATCATTTCTATTCTCGAATTTTCCACGTCCATTGACCATCCATTTATCGATTCATCATTCTTCGTATTTCCAAAATATTCGTTTTCATTCCAACCAAAAAAATCAAGTAAATCAAAAAAGAAATCAAACAATTATCATCATTTCTCCAACGGGGACTAACTTTCAATAACCCGGGGGACTAGTTTCTCATAACGGAGAAACTAGCCCCCCCACGAATAAAATAAAATAATTATTGACCTATTTTTTTGGGTTTTCCTTCGAATTTTTGTCTAAAAAATAAATTTGTAGGTTTTAAAGAATTATTGGAAGGTAAACCAAAGAGTTTTTAGCGAAAAAGGATGAAATTTTTTCAGAGAAATAAGTAAATAATGGAAAAACGGCCAACTTGAGGAAAAATAAGGAAAATGGCGAATAAAATTGTTGCAGTGAGTTTTTATAAGTTTGAAAAACTTAGAAAAAATAAAAAATTGAATCTTAGAAGTGAAATCGTTCGAAAATGTCAAGACTTGAAAAAAAAACAATTTTTTTTGAAAAAAATCGAGATTTTGGAAAACTTCCGAAATAAATTTTGGAAACTTTAAATCAAATCTTACCTCTATTCATCTACAAACATTCCCACTTCTATACCAAAAAACACGTTCATAATCCTCATTTCTTCACTTCAAACGGCGATTGAAACTTCAATCCTTGTCGAAATAATTGCCGAACCATCGAATCGATAACATCCCATCTACTTGTGGGATGATCAGAAGAATCAATTAATTGATTCTTCACCACTTTGCACTCTTTTCGTTGGCTTGTTTCGGGGGGCGCCCAAGTGCAAAGTGTCGATTCTCCGGTTCGTTTAACTTCCCATCGACCAGCTTTTTCCAACATGAACAACTCCAAACATGTTCATTCATCATTTTGCATCAATCCCATCAAATATACCGAGCCCCATTCGTTCGGTGAAATTGATGACTTCTTGCCCACTTCTCGAAAACGTCAACATGTTGTTCAAACCACTACACGGACAGTCAGGTTTCCAGATCCCATTCATCCGGTTTTTTGACGTCGAATAAAGGCGTGGAGTGATGAAAATGAACGTTGAGTTCATCGAGCCGGTAATTGAAGTCTGTAATACGAAAAAATAATGGAAGTCGTGAAAAATCAGGAGCTGAAAGTACCTGTTGGAATCCCATTCATTCCATTAAACTTAAACCCCGCTTTGTTCACCTAAGAACACCGAATTGATTGAATTTGAAGAAGTGTTGCATTCGGAAGCTGCTGAATTGAAGAAACCTTCAACTGAGAAGGCGAAATTGAAGATGACGAAGGCAAAAGACCAAAAAATCTGAAAATTAGGATTATTCGAAGTCTTTTGCTCAAAAACTTACACAAAAATTTAAAAAAAACCATTCCGTTATCCAAAAGACATAAAAAGAAGACAAGCCAAGAATACCGCACCAGGAGAAGAAGAAATGTTGGAGAAAGAGCTTAGGATCTTGCCTGAAAAATTAGTAATATTATTCTCAGCTTCTCGTGTGTTTCAATAGTAGGAAAAGTGTCAATAGAACCAAATAGTATTGACAAATTTCGGATAACAAATATGGATATTTAAGAAAATAAGTTTTCAGTTGAATTCTGACTTTTTCCATACTGTTAAATCACATAAAATGCCTGTTCTCAATTCTGGTTTGAAAAACATACGTTTAAACGCATGTAGCAGTTTCTAATGCGGTCCTGCGTTGCCCGGTTGTCACGTCTAACGACATGATATGGTCCTTGCGGTTGTGGTGGTGGTGGAAGATGGAAGACAGGCGGTGGCGTGGCGATTGGTCGGAACATATATCCATCTGAAAAAATCATATTGCGTTGAAATAATCTTTATTTGCTGAAAATTCATAAAAATGCTTTTTTTCAGTTATGATCAATCAATCGACAACTGGGCACAACAAACAACAATTTGTCAGCTCAAAATGTGAGTTTTAAAAAAAATTTGTTTCAAAAGTGAAAAAAAAGCTGCTAAAAATCGTCTTTAAAAGATGATTAAATTGTATTAAAGACAGAGGTTCACAACTTCTCAATTCTACGAAAATTAGCTAAAAATCATTGAAAATTTTATTTTTAACTTAATTTCTTTATATAAAGAATGTTTCCAACTAAAAATTTAAAAAAAACTGAATTCTCAAAATTCCTCGGCCTTCTTGTTCTTTTGTTTTTTTGATAAATAACATACCACACAAAACAGCTTAACCCGTGTCTTTAAAAAGGAGTCTTGAGAAAAAAAAAACAACTTACTGAGCTCATTGCGAAGTGCTTCCAAGACCCCACGAAGACGTTGTCTTTCCGCTCCAACTTCGCAATCATCTGCCGCTCCTTTGTTGATGACCACGATATCACCTTGCAACCATCTTCTGGCGTGATAAATACAGTAGATCCCATCATCATTCTCCTCATCAAACTGGAAATTGTAATTCAGTTCAAAAGAAATCAATCAATCAATAATGTATTTTTTTTTCGGGAGGAGACTTATTTCCCAAGCACTAGGAAAATTATTTAATGAAACTCAAAGTTTTGAAAGAAATTACAAATTACATACTGTCTTTAAAATATCAAATTTTAAAATTAAAATGTTATTTTTGAGTTCAAAATTTCTAAATGAAAATATAGAATTCAAAATTTTGATACAGAATTCAAAGCAGTGAAAAAGTAGTGGAATTTTCCAGAAAAGTTTTAAAATACTGTTTGCCAATAAAGCCAATAAAGCTGGAATTATGAAATTAAAGTCTTAATTAATGAAAAAGTAGTAAGGAAAAAAATAATTAAACAGGAAATATGGATAAGAAATACATAAATAAAACATACTCTTTCCTGATTGCACCGGTTGCGGTATGAATATCGGTATTTCAACAAGTCTGCTTCATTCGCATCGATACACGCCGCCATAATGCTCCTCATCACTCCAATCCTCTCGTCCTTAACACTCTTCGATGGGACTTTGCTGTCGTATATTATTAGGTCCCGCTGTTCCATGTTCAGACATCCGATCGACCAATGTTCGGATTGTGTTCCTGCATTGTTCAACATCGGCACAATGATCCAGCTGGCTTTTCGGAAGAACATGTGATCGTGTACGATGTTCTGAGCCATCAGGTGTCCGGCGCACGCATCAACATAAACTGATGGATGCATCAGTGCAACGCCATCTTCAACAGCATTTGCCTTCGAAACTTCTTCCATCAAAGCTCCAAGCATCGCGTTTCTCGTCAGTTTTTGGTCGATGCAGCCGTCGACATCCTGTTGGCTGAGGAGTGTCGGAAGTTGTTGTCTCCATACATCAGCCATGTTGCGATCTTCAAGATCCACATTGTGTTCCGCGGCCTCTTCTTCATCCTCATCGCTACCATCATCTGGTTCTTCCTGAAAACATTGTTTCTTTTACTTAAAATTGATTTCATCACAATTTTATATATTTTTGAAATTTTAAAGCAGTTCTAAAAAATCCAAAAAACATCATTTTCAGTATTTTTTTTCTGAAAATCAGAAAATCGATTTCGAAATTCGTTTTAACAATTTTTAAAATAATACATTCCATTTTCAGGAAGAAATAACTCACATCTTCCGAATCATCATCCTCCATATCTTCGATTTCACCTTCATCCTGTTGATCGGCTTCATCATCAGCATTCGGGTGATCTTCTGGCATGTGGAAATCGATTCCAGCAATCTCTGGGAACTGAAAAAGGTATATTTTTTTCGTTAAAAAAAACTAAAAATATAAATTTTTGTGTTATTTTGTTTTTTCAAGAAATTCATGCTCACGAACCCCCTACTCTGACCAAAAATCATGTAAAAGCTACAAAAATTAGGGGTTTTCCATTAATTTTTTCTTAAAGACAGTGCCCCACCTCATTTTTTGGTTTTATTTCCAAAAATTCTTTAAGAGAAAACCTTTTAATTTAAAGTTTTCCTATAAATTGAAAAAATTACCAATTTCTATTACAAATTTGAACTTAACTTAAACAAGATCAATTTTCCCCTGCTTATAAACAATTTCTTTATAAAAAGAAGGAGATAAATTCTAATTTTTTGCATTCTATTAAATAATTGTGCGTTAGATTCCTAGGCTTAAATATTCATATGTCGGAAACAATTAAAATATAATTTTTGGATCAGACGTGGAACCTACTTCGTCATCAAAATCCGGATGTGGTTGTTGTGGAACGGCTACTTCCATCAACTCCTCCTCTTCATCATTCGGCTCCCCTGCGATTCCTTCGTCGGTGAGTCCGTTTTCCAACACGCCATTTGCAGGATCGACATCCATTGGTTGACTATCAATATCAACGACGCTCTGAAAACAAAGGTATAAGTTCTAGTCTTATTATTTCTTTTTTTTTACAAAGTTAATAAATACTTATTCATGATCTATTTTTGCAATTTCTATTTGTTAATTATACGAGTTCCTGACTCGATTGTTCTATTTCTGAAATTTTCAAATTCATATTTATCTTTTACAGATATTTATGTTTCGTCAGATTCTTTTTCATCAGACATCGTTAGTTTTTCAAAGGTGAGTCTTTTATTGTATTTTCTTGGAAAAAATTGAATTTCAAAAATGTTTGGCTAATTTTGATGCCTTCAAAACAACGGCTAGCTTCATTTCACAAAAGATTTCAAAAAAATTGAGAAGAATTCAAAATGCTGCTCGATTTATATCAGAATTAGTGTTGTTTCAATGGCTTAAGACAGTATTCCACTATATTTCCAAAACTGAGTTGATTGTGCACGTTTTAATTAGGAAGAGGATTCAAAAAACAACAAAAATGTTCGTTTCAATCTTTTCGAAATCAAATTTTCTCAATTAGGAGATTCACATCACATTAAAAATGTTTTGATGGATTTTTTAAAATAAGACGTATGCATTGAACAAATAATTGATTGAACATCTAAGTTTTCACTGTTTTTCCAGGAATTGCATTTAAAGAAAGTGTGAGACTACAAAATGCTGAAAAGTAGGGTGTATGTGAACAGGGAATGACAACACATATAAAAGTGTACATATACTTTCGTCACGAACTAAATAGATTTTTAAATCTCAGCGTGAATTCTTGGAGAAGAGCATTGTTTGAAAATAATTAATAACGGGTATTCTGACGGCTTAAAGATAGTGATCCACTGAAAATTGATCCAGAAATTACAAGCAGTGGGTACGTGAACAGTGAAGGACAACATATAACGTATAAGTGTTTACTTCAAATTGCAGCATGTTTTCGTTGACGAAGAATTATGTACAAATACTGCTCAATCCTTTTCTGATATATTAAAGGGACATTCATGCAATCTCAAACACAAAACAAATATAAAAACTTTATTTTGACAAACACTTTTGAAAATAAAGACAATGACCCATTCAATTTTCAAATTGACCTTACAAAAATCTAAATCAATGCGAAAATAACAATTTTTCCGAAAATTGACAAGATGACCTTTTATTTAAAATAAAACATCAATTAAAAAAAGTTTTGCATTTTTTAAAATGCCCAGCTTGATTTGAATAAGTAATCAATAAACCTTTTTACAGAAACAAATTCAATAAATCTTACCTCATCCATTGGTGCATCCTCTGCTTCTTCCATATCTTCAACATTCATCGACTCCGCCCTTCGTCTCTTTGCATCTGGAGCTCTCGCATCGTCCTCAGACTCAACCTGGAACAAAATAGCGGTATATTTTTTTATTATAGAAATATCAAAGTTAAAATTTTCAATTATTTCAAGATGTTTCAAACTCACATATTGCCGCTTCACTCCTCTTCTCCTGCTAACTGCTTGTGTTTCAACATTTCGAAGGATTCTCGCACTTGGTCCTTCTGAATCGTCTTCCCCATGAACAATGTTTTCTGGCTGCTGAAATTTTAATAATGGTAAGTTATTGTTGAATTTTTATCAACATTTTTGCAAAAAAGCTTTAAATTTAGAAAAAACTTGATTTCCTATAGTATAAAAAAATAGATAAACTTATGAAAAAAATACATTTTGGTGTTTTTCAGTTAAAACTCCTAAACCAAAATTTTAATTCTTAAAATTAATGTACAATTTAAAATTGTAAGCTCAATTAAGCTCAAACATCTGTAAACACTTTCTAGTTCATTACAGCTAATTTTTTTCACTTAAAGATAATGTACTACTTCTTTAAAAATTTAATATAATTTCCGGAAAACATACGACAAAGGCATTGTTCAGAGTTGACAGATTCAGCGATCCGGATCGATTCGAACTATCCCCAGAAACATCTCCTTCGTTCGAAGAATCGGCATCCCATTGATGTCCTCCTTGCATCATCAAGGCTTGTGGCGGAGCAAGGGGGAAATGGTCTTCCAACCTCATTGTCGCATCATGTGGTCCGATGTCGACCATCCTCTCCCTAATCTCAACATCATCGTCGTCATCCGATGAACCAATCGTCGAAACCGACGAGTCGACCAGGTCGGCTAACTCCTGATCGTCGTCAATCTGACGAATTGTCCATGGCAGGCTGTTGATGAACCGGGGTTGTTCGGCTACAACAACCGCCGGTTCATTTCCTTCTCTTCTGGCTCGAAGGATGCCTTCGATGAACGCGATTGTTTCCGCATTCATGCGCTCATATAACGCTTCCTCATCAATCGCCATAAATCTTAGTCCTAGGACTATTCTCTCCAGATCGTCGTCGATCCCTGGGACTCTTCCCAACGCCATGGCGATACGACTCTGTAAAAAAACAATAATTACAACAGATAAATGAATGTCGGTTTTTTCATCATTAACAGTATCTATTTCTAGTTTTTATTTTCTCTAACTTAACTGAAAATAGAAACAAAGCCAGATTTTCCTTATTTTTTAATAATATGAAAATTTCTTCAAACAGTGCTTAGGTAACTTTTAAAAAATACAATAATTCATATGATTTTTGCATTAAAGTACCAAAATTAAATTCCATAGGTGAGCATCATCTTTAAAAAATAGTTTCGGATATAATACGTACCTCAACAACCGGCATCAATTCGGGTTGTTGGGCCGGCCACTCGCCTGCTGCGGCACCAACGCCCCTCATCTCAACCGGTCCTCCAGCTTCTCCAGCGCTAACTCCTCGGAGTTCTTCAGCATTAGCAACATTGCTAGACATATTCAAATATGAATGTGATTACCTGTAAAATAAAATGGAATAAAATAAACTTTTAAGATAGAGATAACATAGTTTTAACTTAAAGCTAAAAAAAAATAGGAAACGAGAAGCATAGAATGCTGAACAGACTGTAGATTATATAATTTAAATAAGCATAATTGTTTTCAGAATTCGCTCAAAACAATGGATTTCGACAGAAGCCAGGCGGGAAGACTTGCGCGGAATTTAAAAAGAGGTAAATTTGTAATTATGAACAAATATTCAAAGAAAACTTATTAAAAGGATTATATTCAATTTTTGAACCTTTCAGTTCCCTCACCAATAAAATATTGAAATTACTTTGGAAAACGTTTTTAAATATCCTGCCAAAAATATCAGAAGAAATACTTCGAAAAATATGTTAGGAATTGAGAAATTTGTATTTTGAAACAAAAAGCATATGATATTCAAGCAAAAATGTATAACATTTCAATTAGAAGTGATAAAATAAATATCGGGAGCTCCCGTAAGAATTATAATATGAAAATTCATATAAAATATGTTAGGAATTGAGAAATTTGTATTTTGAAACAAAAATCATAGAATATTCAAGCAAAAATGTATAAAATTTCAATTAGAAGTGATAAAATAAATATCGGGAGCTCCCGTAAGAATTATAATATGAAAATTGATATAAAATATGTTAGGAATTGAGAAATTTGTATTTTGAAACAAAAATCATAGAATATTCAAGCAAAAATGTATAAAATTTCAATTAGAAGTGAGAAAATGGATTTCGGGAGCTCCCGTAAGAATTATAAGATGAAAATTGATATAAAATATGTTAGGAATTGAGAAATTTGTATTTTGAAACAAAAATCATAGAATATTCAAGCAAAAATGTATAAAATTTCAATTAGAAGTGATAAAATAAATATCGGGAGCTCCCGTAAGAATTATAATATGAAAATTGATATAAAATATGTTAGGAATTGAGAAATTTGTATTTTGAAACAAAAATCATAGAATATTCAAGCAAAAATGTATAAAATTTCAATTAGAAGTGAGAAAATGGATTTCGGGAGCTCCCGTAAGAATTATAAGATGAAAATTGATATAAAATATGTTAGGAATTGAGAAATTTGTATTTTGAAACAAAAATCATAGAATATTCAAGCAAAAATGTATAAAATTTCAATTAGAAGTGATAAAATAAATATCGGGAGCTCCCGTAAGAATTATAAGATGAAAATTGATATAAAATATGTTAGGAATTGAGAAATTTGTATTTTGAAACAAAAATCATAGAATATTCAAGCAAAAATGTATAAAATTTCAATTAGAAGTGATAAAATGAATATCGGGAGCTCCCGTAAGAATTATAAGATGAAAATTGATATAGAATATGTTAGGAATTGAGAATTTTGTATTTTGAAACAAAAATCAAATAATTTTAGATTGTTCTCCTTAGTTTTCTTAGTTTTATGAACATTTTCTTCTTAGAAGGCCTTAACTGTGATATTTGGAAATGACACTATCCCACCGATGTTTAGACCCCCCTTTTTGATCCAATGCAGCCAAAGAACTCAAAATCGGTGATAGTCGACACTTTGAAAGGCGATAAAATGCCTTATTCTCAACAGTTGTCAATAAAAAGTACAGGGAATTATGTTGGAACATATATATTTATAGACGGTTTTCGAAATTTGAAAAAATTCCGCCCTATTGTTAAAATAGTGGGTTTTTAAAACCCTTCCATTAAATTAGCACATTGGCTTATAAAAAAACGTAAACGTTTGGCCATTATAACTTTTTCCGATAAAGGGTGGAAGCTTCGGAGTAAGTTAGGGAAAAGAAATTGGAAAAAAACATTTGAAAAAAGGTTCAATTATTAAAAATTCAAATTATCAGCCGGAAAACTATAAAATTAACAATATTGCGATTGTAAAATGATGCAGGAAAATTTGGGAATATGGAAAATTTAAAAAAAAAACGAAAAACCCCCTTTTTTGCAAGGAAAAGCTTTAAAAATTAAGAAAAGGGGGAGGGATAAACCATTCTGGCGTCTTACAAAAACACGCTCTCACACTATTTCCGAGAGTGTGTGCGTTTGTTAGAGGTGATAAGAGAAAAACAGATATCACTCTCCTTTTTTGTGGATGTTTTCGCTCTTTCTTTTTTTGATGACTGTAGCATTTTTTCATGGTTTTTCAAAATTTCAAAGATTTTATTAGATAGGAACAATCTTTTGTTTGTATTGTTAATTAATATCTTATTATTGATAAGTCCTTTTATTTTGTTTCCTTCATTGAAAATTATTGAAAATTTCCCTAGATTTAGATGTTTTTTAAATAAAAAGTTTCCCATCCGAAGTTGAAAGAATAACTCAAAGTTTGAAACTGAAATTATTAATCAGTTATTGTATCTGAAGTGCTTTCGAATTTCAAAGATATGTGATTTTGCAATTCGTGTTAAAAAATAAAGATTCTAAGATTTTAACGATGAAATTCGAAGTTTTTGTGTTTAAAATATATTCCTGAGAATTTATATCCCGTTGGAAATATTATAATTTTTCTATAATTCTAGATTGAAATTCAGTTTCAGTTGAAATCATGAAAATGGATTCATTTTTTGTGTTGTCACTGAAACAACCGGAACTTTTTTGAAATATATGTTTACAAATCTAATGAGAGGTATTTTCCAAAAACCGAAGAGGTTTCTATTTTTAATTGGTCACAAAATGATCACTCAGTGTTTTTATATGGAATCATAATATAAATTTTCAATCAAAATTTAAATCATGGTTTTTTGTCACGTTTTAGTCTTTTCAAAGTTTCAGTGATCCAAAATTTCTTTCGACTATCATTATTCAACTTCTTTGCAGGCTTCCCTCTTCGAGTCAATCGGCAAGTCGAATAAAAATGATCGGCCAGACGGTTTGCAACAATTTATGATTATTTGATTGTTGTTGTTTGAAAATGTGTGAATTTTGACAAGTTTGAGACGAAGGTTGGTGAGAAGACGACGAACGTGGAATACATTGATTTATAGCAGGTAAACTTTAAAAAAAACTTCAATCACTTTTTTATCAGAAAGTTTGAGAGGCAAACATATTTTTGAAAAAAAAATTTAGAAATCGAGTTGTTTCAGATCAAGCCAATCCCTGCCAAAACCCGTTAGTTCAATCACAGAGAATTGAAAAGTATATGAGGTACGATGTTTTTAGCCTTGAGTCTTTTTGCGCCTGCTAGGATCGCCAATTGTTTGCTCTCTTCCACAATAGTTTCGGTCTTTGCCTTTTTTGTTGATGGTTCATACGACATCTGTAATTATAACTTTAACTCAATTTCGAGGTTTATAATGTATTTTAGAATATATTTATTAGAAAAACACGAGCGAGCACTTTAGAATGTCAATGGGACTGTAGAATGAATATTAGTGTTGGCCGTTCTTCTTTTATATCGGTCGTATCTATTCATTCATCCTTGAGGCTTTCCATTATTCATAGAGTTCTATTCATCGAGTTCTACAGCCACAATTCGGTTAGTATTAAAGCACAGTGCGTTTCCATCCTAATAAGGATTCCAAAAACAGAAACTTTAAAATTACAGAAAGATGGCAACAATCACGATGAGAACCACAAGGACCACAACAACACCTTCGACCTCATGGATATGGAACGATGGAGGAAATGACGATAATATAGATGAGAACCGCAGAATCATCAATTGAACCAAGGATTTGGCCCAGTTGGCCACAGATATTGAAGTCATGGTGCGGAAGCATCTGGAACGGATGGAAACGCAATCGATATACATCCAGTAAGTACTTATTTTGAAAAAAATTGAATTTTCGAAAATAAAAGCAATTTTGAAAGTTTTTGGAAATTTTTCCAAAGGAAAATTGCATCTTTAGAGCTACGTTTTGTCATAGGCGACCGAAGGCTATCGCCAATTTTTAATTTTGTTTAAAAAATGGAAACTTCTGAAAATTCAATTTTTAATTTAAATATTTAAAAAACAGTTAAATTTTGCCGGTTTTGGACATGTTCAGAACCAATTTTTTGAAGATAGCGATAATGTTACTTAAATAACATTTTCCAGATCAGCAAATCAACAGTAACCCGCTCCGAAACGGAATAATGAAGATGCCGATTAAGAAATGAAGCTGCTGATGGATATTTAATAATTGATTTCTTATTTATCGTTTTTAGTGTTGGGAAACTTCCGGCAGTTGGTTTTCTTAAGGTATGGAATTGGAACGGTTCTTCTATTTTTCGATTCCTGAAAAATCCAAGTGGAAGAAAAGAACGTTCCATTTTCCAGATTCTAGAACTCCACTGTCAATAATAAAGATGCGAAAGGGAGCTTCTCATAACAATCACCCATTCCAGTCGGTCAGTATGTTGGTCAGGAACGGAACTGATCATTTAATGGTGTAACTGGTAAGAAAATGGTTCCTCTGAAAGTCTGTGAGTGAAATTTGTTCACCTAATTGGTTACGGAATGAGAAGGTGTGAAAACGAGTTCAACAAGTAGGTTTTTGTTGAGCTCAGTTGTTGGGGCTTTGGAGTAAGCGTGAGTTATGCGTATTATTGGAAATTCCTCAATTTTTAAAATTTTAATTAAAATTTCAGTTGAATATACCGTAAACCGTTTTTGGGAATGGGGTCAAACTACCATATCTCAAGATTCGCACACAGGATTTTGATTTTCTAGTTTAATAAAAATTCAAAATTTCAAGTGTTTTTAGTATCTACATTTCCAGGCATGGTCAATGCTGAATCATCAAGAACGAAAAAAAATACCGATTATTCATTATTTACTACATAATATAAATTGGTAATTTTTCAAATAGAGATCATATCAAGATTTTCGGACTAAAATGTGTTAGTGTTTTTAAAAATTCTAGAAAAATGTTTTTCTTTAAATTATTATAAGAGACGTGGTACATAGTTAGTGTATTGAAACGTAGTAGAAATTTCCCAGTCACGAATGAGGCATATCATCGAGCTGTAACATATCAACTGTAAGATAAAAATTACACTTTTAAAAAATACCGCGGCCTTCAATTTCTTTCCACCAATTGGACTTTCTTTCTTTTTACTCGCCGAATTTTCAAGTGATTTTTTCAATCCTCCAGATTTTCTGTTGTCCCCTCTGCTTTTCTTTCCTTCTCTTTCTTTATCCTCACCACTTTTTTTCCCATTTTTTTTTGTTGTCTGAATTTTCGAAAGTATAAAGTACCACTTCCTGAGCTCACCTTTTTTGAACTTTCACTTGCACATTCTTTTGTAGCTTCTTTCAGCGCTTGTTTCTTTGTCTCAAGTTCAGATTTATTAGCATTTTTATGACATCTGAAATTTATAAGATTCTCTCACATATGATTTGGGGTGGTGGAAATGGAATTTGCTCAAATTTTTGCTTATTTATTTATTATGTGGTCAATATGATGACCATTTTGAGCACCGACTGGTAATGATCCTTCAAATGGTCTAAAATGAGCATTTTTGTGCACTTTGAAGATTCATAACTTGGTTTTTATTTTCTCAGAATGTTCTAATCATTCTATGAACCCTTAAATGTCACCCATTTTGGTTAAATTTCGATTTTTTTTTAAATATGACGGTGTTCATATTGGGCGCATAATAAACAGAAATGGAAAGTTTGAGCAAAAGAAATTCGAATAAAAATGATCTCACAATTTCGCTGCTGAGCAACATTTCGCCAGTCTTGTGCACTGACTTTTAAGTCGTCGAGCCTCTTTATTGCATGTCTGAAATCACAAAATTGAAACACTTGCTCAGAAATTTAAACAATTAAAGGGGGCTGAGGGGGACGAAATAAATTGTTGAAAAATGACGAAACTAATATTGTTTATAAATAAATGAAAAAAATCCAAAAAAATACTGGATTTTTTTTTCATTTATTTATAAACAATCATACTTTCATCATTTTTCAACCATTTATTTCGTCCCCTCAGGTCGCCTTTAATCAGAATGACAACATTTGTTTTTTTTTTTAAATATAGTTTCTAAATGGTGATTCTGAACAGATTTAGGACATTTCCAAGATGAAAATGACATCGAAATTGAAAATTGGTCCGTAGTCCCTTTAAAGACAATGTATCAGTTAATTTGACTCTCATTATTACAAAAACCACGTCTAAAGGGAAATAAGGAGTAGTTAAGAAAACCTTAACAAAACTGATCCCACCTTGGCCGCAGCTTTCAAACTATTCTTCTCCTTCTTAGATTTCCGCTTCTGTGGTTCAATTGAAGCACGTTTCGCATTTTTCTTCAAAATCGATTGACATCTTTCATGCTTTTTTTGGCTAAGATCCGTTGAATTCTCCGCTTCCTTCCTAACACAAGCCTCTAGGTTAGTAAAGATCTGTAAATTTCTTAATTGTCATTTTTATGCGAGTTTTGCCGTTTGTTGTAAGGCGTCCGTAATGTAAGCAAAACTTTAAGCTCAGCCGAAAGTCACCAAAATCATACCAAATCATGAATAGACCGTACTTCCAAATGAATCCGTTTCACTTCAGTACAATGTCCCTTTTTACCATTAGTGATCTGGAATTTTGTGGCTATTTTTATTTCCGAAAAATTCAAAAGCTTCACTTCAGTATTGTTTTCCAAAACATAACATTCTTCAAGTTTTGCTTGGGCTTTGTGAATACAATCTGCATATTCCATACAAATTGGCGACTGAAAATAGAAACAATCATTTTTTTAAATGCTTGAAGGTAATAAGATTTTTACACGCATAAGCTGCCACTCTGAATGGTTAAATACCAAAATTTCGACAAAATCAAACTCACCGCGTCAATCATGGTTGAAATATCATTTTCCGCCGCGGTCAATATAAAAAATGCAGCTATGAAAAATATTGTTTGCATTTCTGCTGAAAAAAAATAATTAGAAACGGCATTGGTATTTTTTAAAAATAAGATTCCGGGTAGTTTAGGGTGTTTATGGGGAGCTCTGAACCTCCTTGAAAAGGTTGAAAAAAGCCTTAAATAAGCAAGGAAGAAGTTTTTTTCGTAAGAAGAAAACCAATTTATCACTTCACATAAAGAAGACTGCGTGAATTCTATTCTCTTGGGTGCATAGCAACAAGAATTTTGGAGGACCGTTTGATTGTTTTTAAAATTAGTATTGCTGTAATTATAAAATATATACTTTCAAGCCAGAAAAATTTTAATAAAGAAAGAATTCAGACGAATTATTAAGATTATCGCCTTGACAATACTGCTCTTCAAAACTCAACTTTCTCGACAAAAAAAACTTAAGTTAGAAGAGCACGAAAATTGAGTTTATTTTGCCCTTCTCCCCCTTTTTTAATTATACTTCATCTTCCCACACACAAACTGTCACATATTAATTATTGTTGCTCTTCGCTGTTCTCGAGTGAGAAAAAGGTTAAAAAATGAAGAGAGTTGAAAAAGAGGTGAAAAATAGAAGTCAAGTGGTAAATGACTGTTTGCAAAGAGAGCCGCGAGAAATATTTTTGTTGAATCAAGAAAAGGGTTTAGTTGAAAATGGAAAAATACGATGAAAATAATATTTTTCTAAATAAATTAAAGGCAGCTTTTTAGTTAAGACAATCCAAATTCTAGGCAAAAAATCAAAATTCGAATGAAGGCCCAGATGGTCCAAAGAACAATACCAATAGGACATTCAAATAATTGTGTTTCGCGCCAATTCCGACCGCGTTGCACGATCCATGACCGCGGGGCACGATCCGGCGCGCATTCAAATTTTGGACTGATACTATGCCGCGTGTATTTATCGGTGTGATTTCGCATAAATTGCGTTGTATTAATGAGAGAACGCTCTAATTTTTGAAACTATGATCAGGTAGGGTCAAATTAACTGAACAGCTGTCTTTAAGTAATGTGTGTCTTGGTCATTAATTAATATATAGTTTTGTTTCTATAAAATTTTTGAGTGCATGTTTGGTTTTAAAAAATCCTACATAAAGATGAGCCAACGCGGGGAAAAATTACAAATATTTTTTAAACTATTAATTAAAGAAGTAAGTGGTATCCTATCTTTAAACAGCTTCTTAGAAACTTAAAACCTTTAAGATATAAAATTCAAAAGTGTGCGTTTATAAAATAAAAGAATTCCTCGACGGTCGTAAAAAAATAACAATAGCAATAACGAGAGTAAACGTCTTTATTCACATTCTAACAAAATGGGAAATGTTTCGTAAAACGTCTCGAAAATTTTTAAATCACTCCCATGTGCATTTTTAAAAATTCCGGCTTGAACCGTCGAACAAAATGTACGAAGTAGATATTTCCAAAAAAAAAATAGAATAATTCGAACATACACATGACCTCAAAACACATTTAGTATGCTCGAGCGTTGACTTTTGTTGGATGAGTGGAGTGGTCCATCATTTCAGTGCAAAACTAATTACGTATGCTGGCAGAAAGATGGACAAGATAAAACCATCCAATATATATATGGACGTATAATTGTAGGGAGAAATATAATGCACAAAAGAAGAGTGGATGTATTAACGAAATTGATCCTCGTTAATATATTATCTAGCCAACATAACAATGAAAATGTCGAATATCTTCCTGAGTGTGATAACTGATTCAAAAACATTCTTTCTCAATTCAGAACTACAGTCAAGAACAATGTATGAACAAATCTATGAAAATGATCCAAGTGAGGAAAATAATACAATATACAATCGCAATTAAATGCAGCTGATCAGTTAACACGATCCAAATTCCAGGCAAAAGGTCAAAATTCGAATGAGAGCCCAGGTAGTCCAAAGAACAACACCAATATGTAGCCACATTCAAATAATTGTGTGTCGCGCCAATTCCGACCGCGTTGCACGGACACAGACCGCGTCGCACGGACACGCGCGCATTCAAATATTTGTTTTTTCAACTTTGGATGGCTGCTATGAAGCGTGTATTTATCGGTGTGATTTCGCATAAATTGCATTATACTAATGAGAGAACGCTCTAATTTTTGAAACTAAGAACAGGTAGGGTCAAATTAACTGAACAGCTGTCTTTAAAGTCACATTCCAATTTCACCGATTGCTGTCTATGTATAACAAATCCCAGTTATCCGTGACTGGTGGCTATCGTTTAAGAGCCATAGCTTGACTCGAGCTCCATAGTTCTGAGAAAAATTTTGAGGAAGTTACATTTGGGCCACTTTCAGCCGATCGAAGTGGGAGCGACTTTCATAAATTTTTTAAAAATCTAGTTTTCCCCTCTGGGTCGAAAATGTATGAAAAATGCTAGAATTTAGAACAAATTTTAAAACATGGATTAAAAATGGCAGTCTCAAAATTGTAACACTTCAATGCTCGTCACTTCAACCCATAAAAATACATTAATTCAAAAATGTTTAAAAAAAGCACCAAAAAATCCATAAAAAACTAAAATTTTCGGTCTCTTCGAGTTATCGAGGGACCACTAAACACGTTTTTTTTTTCATTTTCTATCTCTTCGAAATCTCTCGTTTCCATGCAGGTGGGTGTCGAGTTCGATTTATTTTTTTACACTGCTTGATTTTTCTTTTTTTTTCTCGTTTGAACCTGAAAATATGGGACTCACAATTGAGTATGATTTATTTTGATTTCAAGAAAAAAATATACTTTACTAGAAAGACAATGAATTAATTTTTGCGAAAATTAAGTGAAAAATTAAGTTTTAAGGAAAATTAAGAACTATCCGATCTAACAAGCAAGATAAAGTAAATAGATCCTTTAAGGAATGATTATTGGAAGCCAGAAAATTTCCAACCAAAAAAATAGCAATCTATACAATCAGAAGAACCCTTATTTTGTCACATTATGGTTATATTAATGAGTACCAAAATTACGATAATACAGCAAACTAATTTTACAAACTATCAATTATAAAATTCAGAAAAGTTGTTAGAGATCGATCATAACCCGTCTCAATGAATATGAGCAACGATATGTATTACAAAATTAAAAAGCTGCAACAAAACGAGCCAATGAGTGTGCCATTGGGAAAAGAAGAAGCACCCATGATGGAGGTTTGTAGACAGAGGAGATCTCGTTTTCGGTCTAGAAATATATTTTTTAATTCAACGTATACAAAATAAGTTTCATCCGTGTTTTCTAATTTGTTTGACATTATTGAAACGAATAAATTATCTAACTTTTCTAAATGGTTTCACTTTTAACCTTTGAATAAAATGAGTAGAGATCTAAAAACTAACCCTATCATTCATTAGCCTATCTCTCGCTGTTGGTTGCCTCGACATTTGTTTCTTCTCCTTTTCCTCCTCAATATCCTCCTCGGAACTCTCGTCTGACAACGGAACACCAACATCCAACGTCGTTGTTTCAGAAACAACTTCACTCGTTGATATCTCTTCATCTTTGTAATCTTCGAATGCTACTGGTACGAGATCTGCAAGGGAACTTTTTAATATGCGTCTTAAATATCGTCAAAATACCATCGTCTTCATTGCCACCGGCAATTCTTGGATCTGGCTTATCAGCTGATGGGAAAAGCACGTGTTTTGGAGCTGGATGAGCTCCATCATCAACATAATCTCCAAGGTTCGGCGCGTCATAATCAACAAGAGGGTTTTGTTTCAAAAATTCGGCGGTTGGTAGAAGAGGAGCCATTGGGTCGGCTGAAAAGTAATGACAAATATGGTGCAAACTAATGTGAAAATTAGTAGAAAAGTTGAACTAAACTGTGTTTTTACTGGTGATTTTTCTAGGGCCGTTTTGCTCATAAGAGAAGACTTAAAACATTTCCAAGTTTCGCGCCAGTCAGTCTAGCTTCATTGGTTGTCTCTGTGTTTTCTGCCTATCAACAGTTCTCATATTTGTTCGAAATCTTTATCTTTTTTCCCCTCCTATTTTGTCAACACTAATCACAAAAATCGCTAATTTGTTTTCTCGCTGTTGCTTCTTTTTTCCTCGCCTGTTTCGCTGACGCAATTGCTCTATGTTCTGATGTATTTGTGTATGTGCAACTGTATCGTCATCGCCACGAGTATTGTTTTTTTTTTTGCGAATTCTATTGTTTATCACTACCAATCTTTGGATGTGCACGTATAGCTCATGATCCGGAGTTTTGAAAAAACTAAAAAAAAAGTTTTATCCTCAATAAATTTAAATTCTCTCAATACTAATTTTTAAAAAAGTTAGAACCAAGTTTTTACTTAAAATTACTTTTTAAATTTCATTTCTATGAAAATTCAGAACAGGACAACGAATGGAAAAAACAAATTTCTCCTTTGTAACAACACGAATATCTTAGATTAAACTATTTGAATAAAAAAAAGAAGACTTACTCTCATCAATATTCCTTCGATCAATCAACTTGTTACAAAAATCGTTAAAGCACATGCAATGTTTTCCTTTACCATCCGGTTCAAGCCAACATCCGTCTTTGGCTTCTTCCATTTTTTGGCCTAAATTCAAGAAAAAGTTGTTGGTTTTTAAAAAATTATAAATACCTTTCATTGCTAACAAACAGAAGGCTGAAGCTGTTTTATTGTCTCCAGCATCGACTGAAATAAGAGTTGATGAGTTTTAACTAGCAACGGGAGAGGATTATATCCTAAGTTCCATTACATATTTACACGCTTCATTTATGAAATGAAACCCCTATTGGAGCCCATTAAATCCTGAGAATATTACGTTGAAAAAATCTACGGCTTGAACAATTCAAAAAAAAAGGTAATTTAAATCTTACTACTAAATTTTTATACTTCCAAATCTATTTTTTGAATCACTCTGAAAAACCGTAAAAATTCATATATTTACCTCAATTTTTAAAAAATGCACGGACCGTAAAAAATAAGGAAACTCCAAAGCAGGAAATAAAATAGTTTTGAATCTCGTTAAAAACTCACAAATCATGCATGCAACTCCATGACACGTTCGTTCCGTTGAACATTCCTTATGATCCGGCCCAGTGCCATAACAATCAAAGCATTGTAAGCTCACTGTTCTACAGACGAGAATTGTCAAAAATAAGAATAGGCGAAATTGTAGATTCATTTCTGTTGACTGACTTTCCAAACTGAAAAAAGTGTGACAATTACCCGAAAAAAAATACGGTTTATGCAAATTCGATAGGAACGACATATGTACGATCGTCAACTGGACCGAAAGAAACGAACTGAAAAATCATTTTGCGAGGCGGAGCATTTACACAGACAAGGGGGGGGGGGGAGGCAGTGGGTGGACAGAGCAAGAACGGTTTGGAGAAAGTGACAACAAATAGAAAGAAATACAACTGAGCAAGATGATCTTTTGCGATCTAATGATGAAAGTGATGATAAGATTTTTAAAGTGGGCTAAATGAGCGAAATCATTGTTCTAAACTTTAAAGACAGCGTGCCAGTTAGTTTCAACATGTGTAAAAAATCATGCCATCGATACAGAAATCCAATACAAAATCCCATAATAAAAACGTCTGATGTTATGCTTAAAGTGGTTCGTAATCGTTTTTTGGTTTTATACTCAATTTTATCATTTTCTCCATATCAAAACATGAAACCAAACACAGTTTTTTAAAATTCAGTTGCAGTATGCGACAAAGTTGTGAACTGGGCGATTTGGATTCTAGGTCATGCTTCGGTATCACAGCTTTTTGAAATGAAGAAATAATTAAAAATCGAAAAAAAAACCAAAAATGGTGACCTAGAATCCGACTCATTCCACTGTCAATTCAAATTTCAAAACGGGTTTTGGTCGAGAACCCAAAAATGGTATTTTCTTTTCAAAGTATCCATTTGTTTGAAAAAAACCCTTTTGATGTATTATGATGAAACTATGAAAAATATTGAATCATGTATTCTCTGCAAAAGGAATCAAGGAAAAAATGAATTGCTATTGATAATCTTGAACAACAAAACTAAAGATATCAACGAAATAATAGGTTCATGCCACAAATTGTTAAAAAAACGATCAATCATGTCACTGCATATTGAAAAAGGTGAAACCGTTTTCTTCTTAAATTAAAAAAAATTAGAAATATTTCTTAATGAGGACTAAGGAGGATACAAAAAATAGCTATGCGAAATTTCTCATCTTATGAAAATATTACACCATCTCTTTTTTTTTCACATTACAGTCAGAAACCAAGACAAAATTACAACAAGAACGGAAAATTTGTAAAATAAAAAACTTAGAAAATGTGTGATATGAAACACTTATTTAGTGAACTGAATACCAGAGTTTAGCACTTTAACTTTTCCACTGGAAAAAATTGACGAACAACGCAATTCTTTTGAAAAATGTGATTTTGACGTAATGTCGGATTTTCTCGGAGGAGTAAAACAAACAAAACAAAGTGGAGGTTTTTTAATCCCTATTATTTTAATTAACAATATTATTGTAGGCACGCTTTGAATTAAAATCAATTTTTCTTTGAAGGAAGTTTATTTTTTCCTGTTACGGAAAATGAACGTTTTATCAAAAAAATGACGCATAATTAAAGATGCAGTTCAACACAAAGAACGACGTGTTCCTCCTCATTCACTTTCTTGTTTGAATCATCAAATGATGTGATAAAGTAATCAAATGGCGAAAAAAATGTTTAATTAGAACAAAGAAAAAGCTGCTTATTTTGATGCGTTCAGAAGAGCTGAGTGGGTGTAAAAATTGACTTTTTAGATTTAAAACAATTTTCTTTCAAGCATTGTTTATTAAAAAAAACATTTTGGGGTTAAAAATTTATAACAAAACATGAGAATTTTTTTGTTCCGTTCGAAATAAAAAATCAGAAATTGCGGCTAATAAAGACTATCATTGCATTTTTCCAAATTTTCGTCAAAATACTATTTTTCAATATTATTCAGAAAAAAATGAGCACAATTTCCAAAAAAAAATTACATCGAAAAAATCGAAGATTTTGGGGGACTTTCAGCAAAAAATTGACAAAAGGAACGTTCCTAAATTTTAGAATGAATCTCTCTCTCTCACTTCTATGTATATTTTTTTCTGTTATGTGATTGCATTCCTCTTCACGGAGTGTTCAAAAGAGGGGCATAGAAGAGAGATGAATGAGTTTTCGCTTATTTTAGATGAAGCCACATAACTTCAACACAACAAAAAACATCTAAAAAAATATTTGTGCATCTAGAAGCAGACGGAAAAGCAAGAAACAAGAAAATAACAAAAATCTACATGCATATAAGTAGAAAGCTCAAAGTTGAGCAGAAAATAAGTTTTTAAAAAAATCTCGGGTAAAAATCGATTAGAAATAAAATAAAAACTTCTGAAAGGAAGTCGTGAGATGAATTTTCTTCCCAACTTTCGCCATAATGTGAAAAAAAATGGTTCATTAATTTTGTTACACGACCAAAAAAGGAAGAATGGGATTTTTGAGGTTGACGCCTGACTAATCGAGAATCGAGAAGACAGAAATTTTTTTAACATTGGAAGAAAGTTATTCACTTTCGATTTTTAATTTGGTGTCAAGCTGTGTGAAAAAGCTATATATGTTTGCTAACGCTTTTCGTACTATGAAGGCTAGGTAAAGTACCGCTTGGAATTCAAATGACTGAGATAGGAAAATTTGTGTGTTTAAATTCTGAAAATATTAGAGCTCGAGATATCTTGAAGCTTGAGATACAGTGTTTGAAGTTGGAAAATCCGAGTTTTCTATCCCTTCCCTTGTTTTTAAGTTTTTTTTTTGAATTCAACGTCCTAAATAACGTAAAAACAAACAAATTCATCAATCTTATCTTAACAAGCTTCTGAGCTGAAAAACAGTAAGAAGGGCCGAAAAACTTTCAATTTCAAAGCCGAGAGTTGAAATCTAATATTTTAAGAATTTAATACGCCCAACATACATGCGTCCCTAGTTAGTTTTTATCAAATAACATGTTAGTTTTATTTTTATGACTCAAAAATCCTTGGAAATAGTAATCCTGAACATGATTTTGAACTTATAAAAATTACCCATTTAAAATTGATAAAACATCAAATTTAAGCACTCTTCCAGAAATTTTGAATTAGAATGAATGGGTGATTTTTATAGGTTTAGAAACAAATCTTACCAGATTCTTTTCCCATAGCCCAAGCAACCAGGTAGGCTCATTTTTTCAATTGAAGAAGCGTCCGTAAATATAATTCACTTCGTCTCTTTTTTTTATTATTTTCATTTTATTATTACACTCCGAAGTTTTGGGGGCTACTATGCATTTAAAAATGTTTTTTTTGTCGTTTTAGGATTTCAATCCAATTTTTAGTACGAGACAACAAATGTTCTTGAAAACTAAAGCAGTGTGTCGGTTGATAAAATTGAATTCAAACGTTATGATTATGGAGGCGTCTTATCTAAGCTTAGGAGTGGTGTCGGCGCTATCGCACGCTGTTTTCAAATTTTGCAAACTTGGAAGAGTTCAGAGCTTTAGATAAGTAAATATGTGAAAGAATATATGCGTATATACATTTTCTAAAGTGGATTTTTGTTGTGAGAAAATGAACACTTGAAACATTTGAGAAAATCGAGAAAATGAGAAAACACAAATGCTTGAAATGTGACATTAGAAAATATTGTTAAACAAATGACGGGACGGGACCGGGGGGAAGCAAGCGGTTCCGAATAAACAAAACATCCTTTTCGTTGCTTTTTGAAGAAATAAAAGGATTAATGACATAGAACGTTTTAAAATACACTTATACCTATCAAAAACGGCAAAAAATGCCAGGATTTTCACTTTTTTTGATAAAAATACAGATAACATAGTTGAATGATCACTTTTTCTGATTTACATTTCACTTTAAAGCTCTAAAACAAAGCTACATCAAACAAAACGAAAGACGCCGCGATTATGAACCATCGCCAAAAAAAGTTCTATTTAATCAGCCACGAAAAAAAAGAGCTTGTTTCCCACCTTTGTCATATTTACGACACAACACAAATAAAACGACAGGAAAACAGCTGGTTCGGATTGTAATTGACCAGAGGAAAAAAAGGAGAAAAATCATCTGATGTTTACCGACGAAATTTCCGCATTGAAGACGGAACGGAAACAGTCAAAACATGAGCAGGAACAATTCACGGATTTTTTTTGATTTCAAACCGGGGAAATGATATTTTTTGGAGCCACTTAAAATTTAAAGGGATTCAAAGTTGTCGAGATCGTAAGTCTTCACTTCACAGGAAACATTTTATTTAGGAAAAGTAGTTTCCTACAAAAAGTACAAGCTCACAAAACAGCGAAAGTTGCTTGAAAATTCTCACAGTTAAGTAAGGTAAATCCATTTCGTTGCGAGAGTACTGAAGTGTTCGCCTCTTTTTTGCGAGACTTGCAACTCTGTTAGCCAATAAATACGAAAAAATTACCATTGTGATGTAGTCTGGCAATCATTTATTCAAAAATAGATTTTCAACTGATCTCCACAATTTCTAATTCAGATTTTTTATACTCTTCGAATAATTAAATAACTGATTCAGTTTCAATTTTTAAATTGTTTTTAGATTCAAGACATTTTCAAGAAAAAAAAAATCAAAATCTTTCGTTGTAGTAAAAAAAAATAAATCAAAAAGGTAAGCCTCAACCACATTCCAAGAAACTAAGGTGGGACCAAAAAATTTCAAAACGAGGCAAAAAGAAAAATGAGAGAAAAAAAGCGAGGTGAACATTTGTCAAATAATTCCACTTCCTCTCGCACTTTTCTCCAATCTTTCCTCCATTATATTTTTGTGAAAAAAAAAAGGTTTTGGCGCCTTTGAACTTTTGCAAAAGAATAAAGGTGCTTGAATATGTTTCGAACAACTTCCAAATTTGGAATTTTTGAAGAAGTTGACTAATTTTTGAAGTACTTCGAAGTGCGCTCTTCATAAAAACTTATTGTGAATACTATGAACATGCTAAGGGCAGAATCTTAATCAGCGAAAAGTGCGAGAGGAAGTGGAATTATGCAATTTTTAAACTGAAGAAATAAACGGAAAATACTAAAATGATGAAAAAAAACGAGGTTTTTTTTGTCTTAGAAAATCTTAGAATAAAAAGAGAAAAGGAGAGAATTATCAGCTGTTAGTCCCATCATTCTAGTGAGATCATCAGTTCAAAATAAGATAAATTTGTTTTTAATGTAGTCTACATAGAACCATAATTACAGATATTCTAAAAAATTTGAAAAAAAAACGAGGGATATAAAGGATACAGGAGAAATACAATGAAAACACTGAGAACTTTAGGGAAAAAGTGATTTATTTTATTTTTCCCCAATTGTCCTATCCCCAAAAAGTGACCCAGAGAACTGAGTGGATCATTATCGAAATTTTTATTTATTAAGTTCTGAAAAATGAAAACTAACCAAAAGTGGAAATCCTTTGAAATAAATTGTGGAAAAACTACATGAAAACCAGCTGATGAAATATGACACCTATACGCGAGGACTACACAAAAAATGATACTCGAGAATCACGATCTTTGGTTTTTTGGTTGAGCTGAAAACATGAAAAAAATAAGATTTTTTGATGACAACTGTTATTTTTTTAATTCTTAAAACTAACCTTTCATAACTTTATTAACGCAAAAATTAAAAATAAATAAAGACAACTTTTATGAGACATTATCTTGTAGCGATTCGTAGACGGTTCTCAAGGCCTTAAGCTCTTGAAGGACATCCTGTAATAGAACTATTTTTCAACCTATTATTTTTCAAAGCAAATGTCTGACCTGTGCCACGTGATGTTTGTATCGAAACGGTGGTTCGCCATCTTGTTCCAAATGCTGTAAGCCGTTATCAATTCCAGCTGGTAAAATGGTCGGGAAATAGTCGATAAGCTCGTGGCGTGGTAGAGCTTCATGAATAATTGACACAATTTCAATACTAAGATCCTAAAAAATTCAGAGTTAGATGTAGAAGGGATTTTTAAAAACTCATACAATCTCTAGAGCTATCAAACCGGCGATCAACAACGGGACTGAAATATTTTTAAAATTTTCAGTATAAAATGTTTTGAATTCTTCAATATTTCCGACTTCTATCAAAGAAAACAATTTCGCATATAGTTCAACTTCTGTCGTCAAAAGACACTTCAAATCACTAATTGAATAGTCTAGAAGGCTTTCTTGCCTGATGCATGAAGAACTGAGAGATTTTGAAGGATTGAAACGTGTTGCGGATTCAGGATTAATAATCTTGAGCTTCCTGAGAAAATTTTTCGTTTCTGTGTTTCAATTCAGATAGATTACAATTTCACGCTATTCAGGTCATCTCCATCGTAATTCGCAATTTCATAACATTCAGCAGCCTCATTATAATATCCGAAAAGATTTGCCAAAACAGCTAAACAATACATAGTAGCATCGTCACAATTCGCCCTATCTGTAAAATTTCAAATCGTGGAATTAAAAAAAATAAATACAAACCTTTCAATTCAAGCAACGTCTCAAATTCTAGGGCAGCGGTGGTGCTTTCAAATCGACGCTTATTCTTCTTCAGTGAGTCACAGAGATGCGTACAATACACAACAACAGACGAAACAGTTGGTTTATGACAAAGTGCCTGTCTGGACATCATTAATGCTTCATAACTATTCGCATTCAAATGTGCATGTTGAGCCCAAGCGCACCAACCATCTGCATTCAGTGGGTTGTATTTCAAGCATTGTTCAAGTGCCTTACCGGCCATCACCAACTGCAAACTTATTACGTTTTCTTTACCGTGTTCATTAGAAAGTAAACCTCATTTTGAAGCATGCATAAAACTGCGAGTTTCAACCATGCTCCGTCATTTGCTTTATTCAGTTGGAGGGCGCGAGTCAAACAATGAAGCTGCTGGTTTGGATGAGATTTCAGTAATCGTAGTACATCTGCCAGCAACGCCCATAAAGATGAAAGTAAAAATGCATCAGTAGTCAGTGATAGTGCATGCGTGATCAAGCATTCAGCTCTGTAATAAAACATTTTTTAATATCAAATTTACAATATCAAAGGAGGACTTTGGTGAGCTCATAAATTTAACTGATCTGAGATACTTATATATTTAAAGTGTATGTTTACTGATTTCCAATTTTTGTTTCAATCTACTCGGAACCACCATTTTTAAAGAATGTAAAGATAAATGGTTTTTTCGAGCGGCCGGGGTCCAAATCAGTACTCTAAAACCAAAATTGAAAATGTGTAAACAGACACTTTAAAGGGAGTACGGACCAACTTTCAATTTCGATTTCCAATTCCCGCGGACTAGTTTTCGCCAGTGGAAACGTTCCCTATTCCACTGTTTTAAAGGTAGTTTTCTAGGGTTCTGCGTAGTTTCAGAAATTTTTAGAAACAGAATCGGAATGAATACGCGCCCTATCGTTACATTTATAAGCTCTCCAAAGATCTAATGTTATTCTCACCTTCTCAAAGTGTCAAGATTTTCTTCAATTTTGTAAATTTTCAAAAGAGTAACAGCCATGTCAAACCATGCCATTGCATCGTTTCTTCGACACCGTAGAACAATAGAATAAAACGAAGCCGCTGTTTTGACGCATGCCAACCGATCTTCAATCCTCCATTCTTCGTTGATTTCGAAAGTTTTCAGGCATTTTTCAGAATACTCTGAAGCCTGGAGAAGTGAGTCGCCAGTAAGTTTGTAAAGAATCGAGAAATTCGTGGAATTGTACGAAAAACATCTTTGTAATGCTTTGAATATTAATTTCAAATGATTTTTTCGATCCTCTCCACAAGTAGTTCCGAGAAAATTGAGACGAATCTTTAAATTGAATTTTTAAAAATACATCAAAGCTGAATACCTGCGCTTCAAGAATATCCATTGAATTGTTCGCCGCTTTACTGAACTTCTCATCTACATTTCCTAACTCTTCGATTTTTTCTAAAGCAACGTCGAAATCTTTCAACTGCACAAGAACTTGAATCATCTGAAATAAATGGGATTCATAGATATTTTTCTAAAAATCTAAAAATGTTGTTTACCGGAATCATGTATACACGACATCCTTCCAATTGTGACAAATGTTCATAGGAACTTACAGCCGCTCTCAAGTGCCCCTTTTTGAAATATGCCTGGGCTAACCTTGCCCACGCCATTTTATTGCTCACATCTTTTCGAACTATTTGTTGCAGTTCATCTATCGCTTCGTCAAAATTTCCCGCTTCTAAATATAAGCTGTAAAAAAATGGAATTGATAAACCCCGAAAGTATTTTCTTAAAGTTAGACTTACGCCGAAATTTCTTCTGAAAGCCACGTCGATTTTTGACTTTTTCTCAAAGAAGCTAATTTTTTCAAATGCTGAAGTCTCTCGGCGTTTGATGCATTTTGTTTTTTCAGCAACTATTTTTAAATAATTAGTTATTCATTTTCTATTATTTTCCGTTTACCTTATCAAGTTCTCTGACATATTCCTCATTTCCTTGTTGAACTTTTACCGCCCTTTCTAAACAAGATCTCGCTTTTATCGGATTTTTTTGAGCCAATGATTTTCCTAGTACGTAGAAAACTCGACTCGATCTCGGATTTAATTTGGCGGCCTAAAAAAACATGTTTATTTAGTGGCGTGCGATGTTTTTCTGAATACTTTAACCAACAGAGATGTTCCATCAGAATTAAGTGCGATTTTCACTTCAGCTGCCAACAAAACGTCTCTCCAATCCGGTTCTCCAAACTTCAGCAATTTTTCAACCAATACAAGACTCTCTTTATTCAGTCTCCCGCCATACAACTCCGAAACTAGACGTGCAATACACCCGTGTTCCGATTCCGTCCCAAAATTATCGAAAATCCTTTTCACTTCTTCAGCATTTCCCTGAATTTCGCAAATCTTCACCTTCTCCTCAATAAATTCCGGTAAAGGTAATTTAGCAATATCAACTTCGATATTTTCGTGTTCTTCTACTGCAACTCTTGCGAGCCAACCAGTACAAAAAGCAACAACATCTCTGTTTTTTGAGCAGTTTCTTGCGAATTCAACAACTTTTTTACAACTTGACCAATTCTCTCCTTCAGCCAACAAATTCACAAAAAGAAGACAGTACGGATACGATTGCATCGCTGAAGGAGGCAAAGAATCGAGAATTTCGAGAGCAGATGTTGTGTCATTGTCCCTGAAGTCAAAATAATGAAAACTATAGAGTATTCGAAATGCCAACCTTAAACATTCCAAAATTTCGCTACTTTTCTCGAAAATGTATCCGGCTATCAAATTTTCGAAACTCTCAGGAATCGTATGGGAAACAAAGAATGTCTCGCAAATGAAATTAAAAAGTTCCTTTTTCATCCAATGATCATCTGGGCTGTTATAGGTGTTAACGAATTCAATCAAGTTTTCGATGAGCTCTTCACTTTCTGTCTGGAGAAAAATTGAGTTTTTTTTTTGGAAAATTAAATTTTAAGAACTTTCAACAAAAATCGACAGTAATTTCTGAAAATTTCTTCATCGCCATTTATCGAATTCTTCTGTTTCAAATCAGAAAATGATCGTGAGAGCTGAAAAAATATGAACTTCGCCGTATTTTCTCCAAAAATTACCAGTTTTAGCTCTAATTCTGAATAGTTATAATTATCCTGGACTTCGAAACTCTTTACGATTCTTTTCAAAATATCAGTATCGGTACGCCAATTCTCCATAATTTCGTTCCATTTTTTGTTATTCACGAGAAACTTATAGTATAGTTCATTGACTTTCCCATCATTTTCTCTGAAATATGTTGCCATGTTAAATAAGTACATCTTCCAAATTATTACGACAAATATAGCATTTTTTTGAAAACATCGACTGAGAAATCGTCGTTGGCGAAATTTTCTTCATCTTCATTACTTTCTAAAATTTTGTAAGCTTCTTTCCATGCAATTGGTTTGGCATCATCTAATTCAACTGCTTGACGATAAAAATCGAATCCCGCTTTTTTATTCCCAACGTTTTTGTTCGCCAAACCCAAGAAGCAATAAAGCATGTAATCTTTCACCCCGTCTTTGATAAACCCCTAAATAAAATAACCCTTTCAAGCATTTTTAAAAAACTAAACTCACTTGAAGAAGATTGATAACGTTTTCATTCTGCTGTTCTTTTAATAGCTTCTGAGCTTCTTTCAAGATCTCTTTTAGGCTGGACATTTAGGCTGAAATTGTTTTCTTTTATTTCGATCATTGAAAGGTTATTTAAATAACGTTCTTAAATATATTTAAGAAAATTTGAAAAAAATAGCGAAAATTGTCGTAATATTAAATGTTTTCCGTAAATCAACACTCTGCATTGGCCTGGAAAATTTAATGAAAATTGAAACGTCAATTAATGAGGGTAGGACAATTCATTAGAAAACTAAAATATTATACGACAAAAATATTTTCGACAATTTCCTAAGAAAACAAAAATATTAGATGACAATTTCATTAGCGACTAATTCATTGGAAAACCATTTCCTTAGAAAATCGCATTGGAGCGCGTTTGCTGGAGGGTAGTCCTTGTGTTTGTAGCGTTTCAAGACGCTAACGATATTTAAGGCGCATGCGCCTTGAAATGTCTGCGTCTCTCAACGTCACGTTGGTTGCCGGCCCTGATCGTTGAGAGACGCAGACATTTCAAGGCGCATGCGCCTTAAATATCGTTAGCGTCTTGAAACGCTACAAGCACAAGGACTACCCTCCAGCAAACGCGCTCCAATGCGATTTTCTAAGGAAATGGTTTTCCAATGAATTAGTCGCTAATGAAATTGTCATCTAATATTTTTGTTTTCTTAGGAAATTGTCGAAAATATTTTTGTCGTATAATATTTTAGTTTTCTAATGAATTGTCCTACCCTCCAATTAATTGGAAGAAGTGAAACTTTAATGGACCTATTCAGTTTGAAAAAAAATACAAAAAATGTCGAAAAATTCAATGCAGAAATTGCAATTTCTTTGCATGTCTATCATTGTGGAAATTTTACCAAAAAATCAGTAGTGAGTCCCAATGGCCCTTAGAGGCTCAAAATATCTGATTTAGACCCAAAAAGACTGTCTGGGTCGAAAAAAAGACATGTCGAGAAATACAGATAAATTGCAATTTCTCAGTGCATAAAAAAAACACAGTATTGCAATATTTGCTTGCAATATGTGCAATATTTCGTCGTCGTGTGTGTGGCGGTATACGGTATACATCGTGTTTTTGCGCGGAAGTTTGAAATAGGGTTTTTCCCATTTCAGAAAAAGTTTCCTCTGTTTTTCGAGAACGTTTAATCTTTTTGTTTTTAAACGAAAAAATATAACATGTGAGTTCACCGAAATCCCCCGGGATTTGCTTTCAACACCATCAACTCATATTTCTTCTTTGATTTCTTATACATTCAAAGCCCACATTTCCCAAAATCCCCCCTCCTCCACTGGAAAAATGTTGTACGCTTTATTTATTCTGATTATTTTTGCAACTGAAACTTTTGCGACATTTAAAATCGAAAGTGTCAAGTTTAAGCATAATACCGAGGAAAATAGAGATCGTCGGGATGTTAAGAACAGGTATTCAAATATAAAATAACTTATGAAGTACCCAGTTTTGTTCAGTGCAAATAATATTGCCGAAAACGTAACTCATCTCTTAAACGAGATTCTTAGTGACTATGACCAGCATTTTCGACCAGGATTCAATTGTAAGAATACATTTGAAAATAACTCAATTGAGCTCGATTGAACGATTCTTAAACTTTTTCTCAAAAAATTACAGCTGGTCGACCGACCAAAGTATTTATTGACCTTTTCATCCGAACTATGGGCCCAGTCGCAGATCTCGCTTATGTAATTTTTATTGTATAAACCCCCTGTACAGTAGGCATTTTTTCAAGACTTATTCCTTCAATTGCTATTTCCGACAAACATGGACCGATGATCGCTTACGTTTCAACAATAGTGGTATTGGATTCCGACAGCTCTCGCTAAGCATGGCAATGTTGGATAAAATTTGGAAACCGGATACGGTAATGAACTGGAAAATTTTCTAAGCGATTTTTAAGATTTCACGCTGTTTTTTTATGTCACGTTCTTTCATATATTTCCGAAAAAACAATGTTTTACATGAAAGTGATATTTTTAATGCATAAGATGACTCGTCATAAAATTAAAATAATGTTCCAGTTTTTCTGGAACGGCGCTGGCTCATATGTGCATGGAATAACAACTTCAAATCGTTTGGTTCGATTAGAACCAGACGGAACAGTTTTATATTCTAGTAGAATTACTGTAAAAGGTAAGAATTATCCAACCAAATACTTAAAAAATTAAATCTTCTATTTTTTCCACAGCTCGCTGCAAAATGGACATGTCAAGATATCCACTAGATAAACAAGCGTGTCGTTTAGTCATTGGGTCCTACGCTTATTCGTCAGATGAACTACAATTGGTTTGGAGGGAAATGGAAGAAGATAAAGGCGTTAAAGTGATAAAAGATGAAAACCAAAGAAGATTTTAAAAAATTCAGATTGACTACGATAGCATTGCAGACCTGCCACAATTTTCTTTGACTGGTTTTGAGATTTTCGATGCTGCAAACATTACAAGAGATCGTAAGCATATAAAAATTAAAGGAGTGGGGGCGGAGAACTCAGAAATGGACTTCAGATGAATAAGAAGACGTCAATTGATAGCAAAAAATATAGGTCAAAAGGATAAGAAAACCCGATACAAATAAAAATTGAAAAAAAAAACGAATATTGACATTTCCTAATGGACCTATCCAGAAACTAAAAACGACGCAAAAAAAATTGTTTGCGTTTAAATTAAATTGTTTTCGCGTTTCTCGTTTTTAGTTTCTGGATGGGTCCATAAGAACTAAGATTTAAAAGTATATATTATATTTTGTCTAACACTTTTTTTGCTATTTATCAATTGGTTTCTAGTCGTGTTCCTAGAGATCTGAAACTCATTTCTGAGCTCTTCGGAGCCCCCCCCCCCCCTTTAAATCTGTAGATTTTTGAGGTGAATATTCCGCTTTGGAAGCTCGTTTCTATTTCGAACGTCATTTCGGTTACTTCCTTATGAATTTCTATGTCCCATGCGCTTTGGTTTTCCTCATTTGTTGGGTTGCATTTTTCACAAAAAGAGAGGCAACTGCTGAAAGAATCGGAATTGGAATCACCAATGTTCTCACCATTGTACTAATCTCCTTGGATAGCAAAACAGACTCTCCAAAAGTTGATAGTCCGACAGCTCTAGATGTTTATATGTGGATCTGTTATTTGTCTCATCTTTTGTGCATGATCGAATTCACAGTTGTCCATTACTACACAAAATACAATACAGGCGATCCAGAGATTCAAGAAGTTGAAAGAGAGCGACTTCGGCAAATAATTAAACAAATTCCGAAGAATGCGAGTTGTTCTCGACCGGTGAATAAAGTGCGACGAGTTGCTCAGACATTGACTGCAACGGTAATGAAAATGAAAACCTGATTGACCCATTTCAGAATTCAATGTGTATATCACATAATTTTTCAAATTTTAACTTACACTCTTAAAATGCCTTTTCCAGCGATCCCTACCAAATAAACGAAGATTCATGTCTGTACGCCAGCCATCAGAAAAAAGCAGAAGCGAATTTTCCCAAATTTTGAGAAAAATTAGTCATAATTCCGTTGAGGTTGATTTTTTTAAATTTCCAATGAATCTCCAAACCTCTTTCCTTTAAGGAAAGTCAGCAAAGTTTAAACATCGAGACAATTCGTCAGGAAAACGTCGGATGGCGACTTTACTATTGGATGATTGATCATGTAAACCCCAATTGTAAATTTCATAACGATAATATAATTTTTGCAGAATATCAAAACCGATCCATTCGGTGTTGCTCAAAACTCGAGCAGTAGAATTGATCGAATATCACTAATCGTTGCACCACTAATTTTTATTTTTACACTGATACTTTACTACGACTTTTATGTTAATCGCCCGTTTCATTTTTATTTTGACAATAACTTTATGGATAATTGAACACAATTTGTCGTACCTTTAATGAATAAATAGATTTTGTAACTTTCATTAAAGAAGATAACATGAAACAACAGATTAACACAACAGATTAAAATCAACAACAACAAACTTTTGATATAGAATCAAAATAAAATGAAAACCTCAATTTAACGTCTTTTTGGTTTCTTAGCAGCGTTTCCTTTTCCAAACGATCCTTTTGCTGGTCGCTTTCCTTGTTTCTTTCCTTTAGACTTCTTCTTGCTTCCACCATCATCATCTGAGAGCTCTTCGAGCATTTCAGCGAACTGAAAGAATTTTCAAAAAATATCTTCTTTTTTTTTACGGATACTTACTCTGTCCCCGGCTAATTCATAGTCATTCTCTCCAATTTCCTCGTCACTTGAAATATCATCTTAAAATATTTTTCGTATAAAATTCATATTTAACTTAATATAAATTTACCTTCTCCGAAAATGTTTGAATTTCCTCCTTTACTATTACCAAAGTTTTCTTCTTCATCATCGTCGTCCTCATCACTATCGTCGTCATCGTCATCTTTTTCGTTATCATCATCCTGAAATAAAAGTAACTTATGAAAAGAGAGCATCAATCGAATAATGAATTCTAACCTCGGCATCGTCATCGTCATCATCATCTTCACCATCTTCATCACCATATAACTCATCATCTTCATCAATGTCAACTTCCTCTTCAACTGCAGCCTTTTTCTAAATTATATGAAATTTGAAGAATAAATGAATAACACTAAAATTTACATTTTTCTTATTCTTCTCTGCTGAAAACTCTTTGCTGTAATCGATATCAAATTCTTCGTTAAGCTCTCCTGGTTCGAAGCGTTCTGAAATAAGAAAATCTTGTGAAAATATCAAACGCGGTACCAAACCCATGATTTGATCAAACTCCATTGAGTTCACAGATTCGGCATATTCCCATTCATCTTCCTTTTCATCCTTTTTAACCTTCTTTTCTTTCACAAGTGACGATGTGTAACGATGTAAGAAACGCTCATCAACCGGAATTTCTTCCCTCTTTTTCTGTGTGTACTCCTAAAAAAGCATTATTAAAACTCCTAGTCAGAAAAAAAAAAAAAAACTCACTTTTGATTCGACTGCCAATTTCCTCACACCCCACGGATCATGTGCTTTCTTTCTCACAACCCTATTTTGCGAGCTCGCCACTTCTTTCGGGTTTCTGAATGCGAATCGATCAAGGAAGCTCATCAAGTTGAAATCGTTTAGAGAGTCCCCACCATAGTTTATTTCTCCTCCCTAAAAATAACAGAACTTCGTATTAAATTTTTTTTTAAATATTTATACTTCTTTTAACTGTTTTGCAAACACTGCAACAGATGGATGAAAATGACTACTCAATAAAATCAGCTCATTATCCGAAACTTGACTTGCGTCAACATAAAGTGGATTTCTTGCAACTGGATCATATGGAGATTTTGCGGACTTCACACCCAACGTTTTCCGGTGCACCCATCCACCATTTGATGAAGCTCCCAATTTTCCTTTACCAACTTTCTTCTTCTCGTCTGATTCATCTTCTTCCGCGATAATATGTTTGTCTTCAGACTGAAATGTTTTGTTACTTTTCTGAAGTTGAAAGTGTAAAATGATTTGATTTTATTCTCAATGTTTGTTTTAATCCGTTTCTTATCAATTGGTATATATTTTTGCTAAACTCATTAATTTGGTGATTCTAAGCAGATAAAAAGAAACATTTCAAGTCAATAAATACCTTGACTTCAGTTTTCACTAAATGTTCCGGTTCAATTTCATTTCCATCAACATCCAAATCAACATATCGTTCTTCGTCATCATCATCTTCCAATTGAGAAACCACTCTCGCTGATTTCTGGAAAAAAGAAAATAATAATTTGATTATAAAAAATAAGAATCCCCACATCAGCGCTCTTCATCAAAACAAGTAAATTGTCATTCGGTCTCAAAGTTTTCAATCTTGAAATCAAAAGAAGAATACTTGCTGCAAACTCGGAGCTCATGTTTACTGCGACCTGAAAATATAAATTTTTATTGCGAATTTTGGGTGTTATTCCATTACGCAAGAACAAAATTCATGTAGAAACAAAATTACCTGCAACAACCTTTTGACAAATGCTCGAACTCTTTGTAATGACGGATCCTCTTTCATCGTATCAAAAAGCAATTTCAGCAACTGAGCGTAGGCACCCGGAGGACAATTATCAAGAAGTTTTCTATAGAGTGCATTGTAGAAACGATCCGAAACGTGCTTACTAAATAAAAATTAATTATTCGGGAAGCAAAAACATACAACTCACTTCATTTTATGGAATTGGAACAAAAGTTTCAGTGCGGGCAAAGCTGTGCGATAATTTGAGTTATGCGCCAAATAATAAATATCTTTAACATCCTCCAACAATTTGTCTGTCTCGTTCGCAAATGGAAATGCTCTGTTTGCACCTGCTAAGACAATTGGCAACAATCTATTGTCCGTTATTTTTTTCCCAACGATTGTCTTGAAAAGCGATAGATAAATCTTCATCAAGCGGCATGTTAGCTCCGAATCTTTCGCGGAAAACCTCATTTGAGATAGAAATGTGATAGAGTATAAGTGAGCTCTTTCGTTCACATTTTTCCTGAAAAAAAAACGAATTCAAAGTTATTTAATTAATTTCAATTCCCCAACCTAAAAACTAGCTGCTCAATTTCATTGACCATCACCATTCTCATCGCTGGGTGTTTTCTTGAAATATCTTCAAGAATATAAACAACATAGCTGCCAATCTTATAGTTTGGGTGACCGAATGAATTCACAAGCGATGAGAGAATCATCTGAAATTGAATCCAATGTTTATAATTAGAAAATAATAACTTACGCCCTCCGCTTCTGGCCGAGCTGATAAACACGATGCCAAAGTCTTTAGAGCTCTTTTGTTCACGTCTTCCAATGGTCTTTTGACAAGTTCCTAAAATGGAAAATTAGCAAAACTTCAAAGTTTAAATTTATACTAACCACCATTGCTTGAATAAATTGTTGATATAAAACCTTCAACTCGTTCTCAAAAGCCCACATCATTATAATCTTCCTACGACTTCTTTCGTTACCCGACGACAACTCGTTCAATTGTTTAAGAGGTCTCTAGAATTTTTTTAATTATAAAATTATAATTTTTTTAATTTAAAAAATACCTTGGAGAACGAGATCAACTTTCTATTTTCAGGTAAACAGTGATTGACGAATACATCTTCCATGATTGCTGAGAAATTAATGCAATAGAAATTTACTTTCATGAAATTGCTGAAACTCACGAATAATATCGATAACATCCCTTGTTCCTTGTTTCTTGCAAGCACCAATCAATTTCTCAATATATTCTAACGAATGAACTGGTGATTTGTGCATCTGTAAGCAATTCATAAGAAATATTCACATTGATGATAAAAATTACCTGTAGTTGCATTGCAGTTCGCTTGTCGGCCGACGTACCTTTCGCGAGAACCGAATATAACCATGACCCTTCAGATCCATTGTTCTGCATTTCCACTGTAGAAACAAAATTCTCAAATTTTTAATTCTGGTAAAGGCGTTTTTTTCAGTATCTCATTGAATGATTTCACCATTCTATGAAAACAATTCGAAAGTACTTAAAGTGTTTGATTACTAAGCGTTTTACAGAATCCCTATCTCATTAGAATAATCTCGGCCTGGATGCAATTTTCAACTGTTAATATGCACAAAGTAGCCCCCAAAGTCCCAAAGTCTAAAAAGTTTATCGAGCTATAACTTAGCTCAAGCTCCACATTTTTAGATAAAAATTACAGGGAGGGTTGATCTTTGGCAGTTCCTTTTCTTAATCATTCTATTGTGATTGCACCTACAATTTTCTCGGACTTGTATACAAGTTCAGTATACTGAATTTAATTTTCAAATATATAACTTACTCGTCTGCAGTAATGCTGAATCTTGTGCAAGTACCTCCTTTCCCTCTTTCAAAAGCGAATCAACTTCTATTGATGACATCTTTTCATCAACATCACCCAAAACGTGGTTTATTTGATACGAATACCATTTTTCTCCCTCTTGATGCTTCACCAGAATACCGTCATGATTGAGAATCTTTTTAAGTTTTCGTTTCTCGATTTTCTTAATGTTGTTGTTCTCAACCGACTTCGGATTATCCATTTTTGAGCCATTTTCATTCTCCAACTTTGCAATAACACTTTCCACAGCTTCCAACTTTTTCTTGTTTGCTTCAATCTTCACAGATTTTCTACCACCCTTTTTTGAAGCATTAAATTTTTTAAGCTTCATTTTCTAAAATATTCGCCTTAAATAAAATTAATAGTTTAAGAATCAAGGTATTGAAAAGGTGTAAAACCTCTGAAAATGGATAAATATAGCGTTCGAATAAATAGTTCATGTCAACAAGGCAACTCAAAATGAAAAATTACATAATATACAGGGATTATATTTCCTTTCATTCTTTGCTGAAAAACCGTTTAGCAAATTGTTCGCTGTCGTTTGTCACATTAAATACCGCATTGATTTCAGCCTATAAATTCAGATAAAAACTGCAAGATATTGTAACAAAAAAAAGTACCACTCTGTTCGAATCACCGCCAAGCACTCTGGATTCTTGTTCTATAGAATATTTCTGAGCAATGGAGAGTCCGCTCAAAACGTAACAAGTATGGTAGAGATCAACACCTAAATCCCAAAAAATTGTATTATTATTTTCGTCACTTTATTTGTACCCTTTTGAGGTTTGTCGCGACAACCTCCAGCCACTGACTGACATCCAACAAATATGTATTCTTCAAGCATTTTCGAATTGAATAATCCTTTATCCACGTGTTTTCCCTGAAATAAAAGGGAATTATAAAATATATTATTATTTTATAGCAACCTCTCTTTCCATTTCTCCGTCAATCAATGGGAAAATAGCACCCTGCCAGAAACTATAACATCCATCTACTAGTTTATTCGTTCTACCTTGAAACCCTCCTTCATACTTCATTTGACGTCTTCCGACCCATCGGGTAAGACTATCGAGGTCAACCAATCGGAAACTGAAAATCAAATAGTTTTAGAAGCAACACGCAGTTTGTGAAGTGAATTACCGATTAAGGAGTACAAGAGATGCAACAGCACAAAACGTATATCCCCCGTGAGCTTCTGTAAATGGTTCACCTCCGAATCCACCTTCGTAAGATTGGCAACTGATAATCCATTCAGCTGTGTTTTCAACTATCTGATCAATTGGCAACCCGACAATTTGACATGTCGCTAATGCACAATAAACACTTCGCATATCACTCTAAAATAATTTGAAAAGATAAATTCTTATTAAAAAATCAGTTACCTCACCACCAATGTGCATCGTAAAACCGCCATTTTTTTCTTTCATTCGTTTCAAAAAGTTGAACAATTTAGAAGTGTCAATTGATTCTAACGCTTCTTTTGATTTCAATGAAACTAAGCACATCACGGTCGCATAGGACGTAGCCAAATGTGCATATTGACCTGGACCACCACCATAACCACCTTCTGGATGTTCACAAGATTTTAGAAATTGTATAATCGAATTTTCAAGTGTTTCTGGTATTGTTGCTTCCAGAATGTTCAATGAATGCACAGCCCAAAAACACATCCACGATCGGCTTGCATCCAGACACTGAAAAGAGGTTTCTATTCTAAATATAAATATTAATTTACCTCGTAATGCCTCGGTAGAGCTTTCAAATAATTAAATAGATAGTCAATATGTCGTTGTCGATGAATGCATAATCCTGACATATCTTCCTCATCCGACAATTCGAAAGGCTCTAGAACCAAGCGCGTATAAACATCCGACAGCAAAGTTTCAACCCTTTTTTGCTCTGTACTGGTGAACGTAAAACGTCCATCGTCATTGTTTTTGAATTTTTCGTCAAAACTACGGAGCGGCACCGTATCACTGGACATTTTCTGTAAAACTTGAAAATGGAAATGCCCTATTCCCCGAAAATATTTTGAAAATTCAGGAACAACTTTTTTCATTACGGAAAATTTATTTCCCCCTCAAACATGTCTGTATAAATTATTAGTCAATAATCCAAAGTGGCATGGCATTTTTCAATTTTCGTTTAAATTATTTATATTTACACCTCTGAATAACTAAATAACAATATATACAGACATGATCATGTATAAATACGTAAATAGACAGGGAAACAATATTTTCCCAATCGGATATTTATTATTTACGTAGTTTGAAAAAGGTATCCCTTAAAAAATAAATTCTAAAATTCTGAAAAATGAAATATAATACGACACTACGCTATTGCGATTAAAGATCGCCCTCCGTATCTGCGTAGTATCGTTTATTTTCCAAACAGCCTAAACTTTTTTCTGAAAATTGTTTGTTTTTCCGATAATAAAACAGTTTTATTACGTCAATTTATAAACTGTTTTGAATTTAGATTTGTATTAAAACATAAAAACCTACGTAATTTGTTATTAATTGTTTTTTTTTAATTTTCTCAAAAATGATATCGATATCCTCGGAGTTTCGAATATTTTTCTTATGGACCTACCCAGAAACTAAAAACGACGCTAAAATAGAAACAAATTCAGCAACAAATTCAATGCAGATACATGAAAAACATTAATTTTAAACGAAAACAATTATTTTTTGCTATTGTTTTCACGTTTCTGCATTGAATTTTTTGCAAAGTTTTTAGTTTCTGGGTTGGTTCGTATGTTCTTTTATTCATATGTTTTTTCTCAATCATTCCATTTTAATCATTCGAACATTTTACGGTCAATAAGATTACAATTTCACGTGAAAAATAACCCAGTGATCACATTTTTCCTCGAAAAAATCTTATCTTTTCTGCTGCAGCAGCATGCTGTGGTTTTTTGTGCACGTGTTCAATACTTGATTTTTTTTAGAGAGTACCCCTTTCTCTCTCACTATCGCTCACTGTTATTTATCATTTTTTTCTTTCGCCTTTTAAAATCAAAATTAAAATTTCCCATTACAAGCGAACGCATTTCAGGTAATGTCGAAATTCCCAGTTGCTCCATTGCGAACTATCGGTGGACTTCGACCATCAGCTACTGCGGCCATCTCAACTGCTAACTTCAGCTTCACGCAATCGAGATCGATCAGAAATGGCGTAATAGCTTCGAAATCGGTGCTGGTCGGGAATGTTGCGAAGAAATATCCTACAGCGGCGAGCTTCAACATTAAAGGAATAAGACTTTTCAGTAGTGGTAAAAAAATTTGGAAACATAATTATTCAAATTAAATTCGAATTTTCAAGGTAATCTGCCAAACCACAAAAGAGTTGCACTTCCAGCCTTGTCGCCAACAATGGAATTGGGAACTGTTGTCAGTTGGCAGAAGGTAAGTTTTTAAAATTTGTATAAGTAATATTGCTTGTTAGTGTGGTACACCATTTAGACAAACTTTTACACGGCATAATGCTGTTCGGATATCGCCACATAGCATCTGTCTTAGAAACTATAAAATTTATGATTTATTTTATAAATTACACGTATATTATCAGAAAGAAGGAGATCAACTCAGCGAAGGAGATCTTCTTTGCGAAATTGAAACCGACAAAGCGACCATGGGATTCGAAACTCCAGAAGAAGGTTATTTGGGTAAAATTCTGATTTCTGAAGGAACCAAGGATGTCCCAATTGGAAAAGTAAGTTTTTATTCTTTGCGCAATTTCACTAATGATAACTCAGCTTCTCTGCATCATTGTCGAATCTGAGGCCGATGTTGCCGCATTCAAGGATTTCAAAGATGATGCTGCTCCACCTCCAGCAGCAGCAGAACCAGCTGCACCAAAACCAGAAACACCAACACCAGCTCCGGCTTCTCCAGCAAAATTGTACCAACCACCATCAGTACCGCAATCTGCGCCAGTTCCACCGCCATCGACAGGAAGAGTTCCAGCTTCACCATTCGCTAAAAAGTTGGCTGCTGAGCAAGGACTAGATCTTACGGTATGTCGAAAAGGGAAAAAATTAATTCGGATACATTTGAAAGTTATTAAAATATAGGTGGGATGGTGCTCTTTGTCGATAGTTTGCCCCCTTAACTCTTAATTTTTGAAATAACACTATCCCACCTATAGCTGTTAACTTCAACGACTAACCTCATCTATTCCCTCCACCAATATTTGAAAATTCAGGGCGTCACTGGCAGTGGACCTGGTGGAAGAGTCTTGGCCTCAGATTTATCACAAGCACCTGCTAAAGGGGCTACGTCTACTGCTGCTCCACAAACTGGTGGTCAAGATTTTACTGTAACTATTTTATTTTTGAATTCCTTCTCAATATTTTCACTTAAGGATATTCCATTGTCCAATATGAGAAAGACCATCGCTAAACGCTTGACCGAAAGCAAATCCACAATTCCACATTATTACTTGACAAGTGAGATTCAACTGGATACACTTTTGCAGTAGGATATTTTTCGTGTAAACAAATATAGTTGTTTTTTAGAGTTCGAGAAAAATTGAATGCTCTCCTTGCCAAAGGAACATCGGGTAATGCGACGAAAATTTCAATCAACGATTTTATTATTAAGGTACCAATATCTTTTTTTTGTCAAAGTTTGAATTTTTTCTAATAGGCATCAGCATTGGCTTGCCAGCGAGTTCCAGAAGCAAATAGCTATTGGATGGACACATTCATTCGTGAAAATCATCATGTAGATGTCTCAGTTGCTGTTAGTACTCCTGCAGGACTCATAACTCCGATAATTTTCAACGCTCATGCTAAGGTGGGATATAAAAATAATGAATATCATGCTGAAAATATTGAAAACGATTATATTTGTAGGGGCTTGCAACCATCGCATCTGAAATCGTGGAATTGGCTCAAAGAGCTAGAGAAGGAAAGCTTCAGCCACATGAATTCCAGGTTGAATTCAGTAATTATGTTTTTTAGAAAATAATAAATTTTTAGGGAGGTACATTCACTGTCTCAAACTTGGGAATGTTCGGAAGTGTTTCGGACTTCACAGCAATTATCAACCCTCCACAATCGTGTATTTTAGCAATTGGAGGTGCCGCTGAAAAATTGATCCCGGATGGTGATGAAGGGTGAGTAACAGAAAATTTGTTTCCTATTTTTTAATATAAATTTTTAGATTCAAAAAAGTGAAAACAATGAAAGTTACATTGTCATGTGACCACCGAACAGTTGATGGAGCTGTTGGAGCTGTATGGCTTCGTCATTTTAAGGAGTTCCTGGAGAAACCACACACAATGCTCCTCTAATTTTTCTGGCGTTCTTATAGATTTTTCCCGAAAAAAAAAAACACTCGTTTAATTTCAAAACTATTTTTTAAAGTTATTCTGTAAGAAAACTTGTATTTAGGCCATGATTAAGTCGAAAAATCCGGTAGTTTTTTGTTAATATTTAAATTTAAATTCAAGTTTCAGTAAGCGATAGATCTTTTCAGAAATGTTGAGTTCGAAATATTTAGATAAGTCATTTTTCGTCATAAATAAAACATTTGGAAATTTTATTACATAGGTCGTTATCCCGAAGACAAAGCAAACAGTTCTCACATTCAACCTCGTATTTTTTTCAAATTGTAAACAAAAAAACCGTACAAACATTATTAACGACAAAATTGGCAACTTCTGGCACAGAAGCTTGCGAGATATCGCTGGTGCGTAGGTGAGCGGCAGAATCTCAACCATTGAGAACAACGGCCTTGAGGGTCGCGATCCATGCATTCTGAAAATTTTGAATTTTAAATACCTTATTAAATATCGAGATTTTTTGGATGATCTGAAGCTATTTCTGCGTTGAATTAAGTCTTCCCGAAAAAAAGTGATAATACATACGTCCGGCTTGAAAAGCATTTTGCTGATTTGCTGCAAATGTGCTTTGACCACGTCTTCTTTGAAATACTGAATTCGGTTGTTGTGCAACGATTCTTTGACGTGGTCGCATTGGAACCCGTTGAAACGTTTGGGTCATTGGGCTGAAATATAATTCACTGTCAATGTTCACATCTAAAAATAGAATCTACCTTTCAGTTGTTGTGATTTCGAGCGTACGCGTTGGTGAAGAAGTGAAAGTAGAAGAAGAACGAAAACCATCTGAATGTTCAAACGGTTTTGTGGATAAGTGGAATAAATTGAAAAAAAGCAACAAATGTCAACTTATGAGACTAACTGATAGTGAATCTCGAAAATCGTGAGATTTCTCGAGTAGCGTGCTTCCTAACCTATACCATATCTTATACATACGTCTATGCATGAGTTCCATACCTGCGACTGGAATTATTCTCGACAATTGAGGTAACGTTGATGATGGTGCAGGCTGTGGCTAAATGTGGGAGTTAATAAATTATTTCAATTAATTTTCAATGAAGCGATTAACTGAAAATATGAAAAAAAAAACGTTTAACCTGTTGTGCAGCGAATTGAGATTGTTCCAATGCTTGAGCGCCCTAGAAAAAATTTGTTGAAATAAATATTTATTTTGCTGAACATAGTGCGGTTTACAAACGTTACATGTGAAAATTAAAAACCGAAAAGAAGCAGCACTAACTTGTTAATTCATACATTCTTGGAGCACTGAAACTTAAAAAAAAAGCAAACTTGCACAGTAACAAAAAAGGGAAAACTGAAAGAACTAGGTTCGTGAAACCCGAATACTCGAGAAAGCGAATATTAAAAGCAAAGCAAAAAAAAAACATAAATAATTAATTCGGACGCCTACGCACAATACTGTCAAAAACTCGGAATGTTTCCATTTTGAATTGTTTAACCGGAGGTGGAACGGTTGGCATTGGACTGCTATAGCCAGGGAATCCGTCACGATTTAGACGACAAGGTGGAAGAGGTTTCGAGCGAACTGATTTTACCCAGAATTGTGTTTGATGTTTGACAACTGTGGCGCTGAAATTATTTATTTTGAAGGTTTTCAAATGTTGGTTCGGTAGGAATTTGCGGTCAAGGTCCAATGAGACGATATTTATATTCGAGACGTTCAGAAAACCGCATATTTTAAAAATAGGATCCTAAATTTTGTCGTAGACTGCGAACAGTACACTCGCTACAAGATGTTTTGCTGATTATTTATTACAGTTATCTTCTTATTTATTACAATTAATTTTTCTCAATGACGTCTAATTTTCTAGTTATGTACCTTTAAAGGAGGGTTTTACAGAGATAATAAATGTATCTTAAATGAAAATAGACTTCATTCTCATTCCAAATCAGTTTTTAAAATTTTCTAAAAGCGCCTAGAAGCCGAGAAACCATGCCTCAAAATAATGGCCTAGAAAAAGGGGCAACCTGGCCGAACTTTTTCCTATGAGTTTCTTTCGTGTTTCGTTAATAAATAATTATGCAGAATACCTATATTAGTCCTTTTGTATGTCTTTTCATCTTAATTTATGTTTTTTAATTGTTTTTTTTTCGATTTTTCATGCCTGCAGACTAGTTTTCGCCGGTGGCCCCTTTTTCTAGGCCATTGTTTTTAAGCGAATTTTCTCGGCTTCTAGGTGGTTTTAGAAAAATTTTAAAAACAGATTTGGAATAAGAATGAAGTCTATTTTCATTTAAGGTACATTTATTATCTCCGTAAAGCACCCCTTTAACCAAAAATAAATTGTGTAAAAACACAAGACCACCAATAAATTTTGAAAGCTTTCCAAACGATCCGAAATTACATACTGTTTACGAATATCTGCCGTTTAGCTTTTTGCGCTTTGAACGCATTTCCGATTCCTTTTTCAAAAATGAACTAAGAATCAAATTGTACCATTTTTAGAGCAACTAGCATAAACAACGTTAAAACTCACACGAACTGTACAGTATCAATCTCTTCATCGACCTTCCACCACATTTTAATATGTTTCTTTTTCTCGTCATGCGAATGTGTAGCCGAATCTTTGTTCCTAAAGCATTGTTGTTGCCATGAACCATTGTCGTCAAGTCTGACAAGCTGTCCAATTCTGCAAAAAAAAAGAAACAAATGATTTTCGAAAAAATTTGAGTTTTGAAAATTTAAAATTCGCGGATTTGCACAAACCTGTTTCCCAGTTGATCATTGTTCCATGAATAAGGCTGAATAACGAAACCTTTGAACCAAATTGATTCGTTCAAACCTTGTAGTGTCACTGAATAATTGTTTTTTTTTACAATTCAGAAATTTGCGAAAACCTACACCCAATCGGTTGATTTCTCCAGTAACACTTCTGATCCACTGCAATTTCATACGGTGGCGGTGTCAATTGTAAACCTCCTTGATGCTCAACAGCTTCTAACGGATTCATACTTTCGAACGCTGCATGAACACACGGTGCACCATCAGGCCATGATTCTACTGTTGATATTAAATAGAACGCTATGATAGAATAAAATTCCACCTGCATTTTGGTTCAACCTGGAAATAAAAGTGTGTTGAGTGGAAATTTCTTATTCAAAAAAGAGAAAAAAAAACTCGATATGGGATGTCGATAAGGTCGAGTGAATGGGCTATGCATGTTCAAAAAAGTGGAAACGCAAAATTCGATTGATCATTGAAACTATAAAAACTAAGAGGCGTTTCACTTCTGAAATTTTAAAACAAAAACCTGTAACATTTATTGAGAAAACAAGTGTGGACTCACAATCAGACATTCAAGAATTAAGTTTAATATTTTTTGATACTCCAAAGGTCAATTTTTTTTCGAAATTCTCCTCTGAAGGTCTTTGGAGAGCATATAAATGTATTTTTTACTGACTCCAATCTCAGACGCCCTCTATCAACTGGTAAACTGCCAGGACCCTTTCACACACTTCCTTTAATCTTTTAAACAGTTTGAATTTCATTTTGGAATTGAGTACATCGTTTCAGTTGATGTAATCAGAGCAAATCTCAATCGTAAGCTCGTCTTGCGAATAGTAAGCTACACACAAGCAATTAAATTAGATTATCATAAAAATAAAAGGTAAAGTGGAACCCTATCTTTAACAGAACAACGTATTTGTATCTTAAAAAAACAAAAAATGACCAGACAAGAGAAGTTGAAAATGTTTAAAGAAAAAATTCGCGCGGTTCACAGAAGAACAGGTATGAGAACTTTACAATTTATGTATGGTGATACTCCACGGAAGTAAATAGGAAGCAAAGCCAAAATTAAAAAGTGGACAGCGTAAGGAAGCAAAAAATTCTCTCGCTGATAGATTGGGCTATTTTTTTCCCCTTCTTGTAACCTTGTGTACAATGGCAATGATGATGATACCTTGCTAAGGCTTGGTAATACAAGTAGTCTACCAAGTTTTTTTTTGTGTAATACGTTTCGTTTTTCTCGTCGCCCCCGAAATTTTTTGTCTATTGCCGAAATTCAAAAAAAAACACTGAATTTGAAGGACATGCGAAACTAACAACAAATTAAGTTATATTTGTTATGGTTCGTTTTGTTCACATCGGAAAGTTTCAAACTGTACTTAATAATCTTATTATGGAATCAAAATTGAAAGCGTTATTTTAGAGAAAAATAAAAAAGAACCGGCTTACAAAAAAAAAAGAAAAAAATAGGGAAGGTAATTTTTTCTCCCATATAAATTCGAAAAAACAATAGTAATCAATTGCTATGTATTTTCTTCGGGGGAAAAAACATTAAATGCCATGAATTAATTATTCAATACAACATATAACTCGAGTATAACCCGAAATCTATGAACGTCTGAATTCTTATAGTATAAAATTGTTAGGTAAGTTTTGAAAATTAACCGCAATTACTTCAAAGAGGACTTTAGAAAGTTTATAAATGTAACTGAGATGAAAATAGGTCTCGCACTCATTTCAATTATGTTTATGTAAGATATTCTGAAACCGCGAGGTAGCTTAGAAAAATATCTTCAAAACTATGCCCTAGAAAAAGTTGCCATCGAAAACTAGTCCGCGGAAATGATTACACGAAGAATCAGAAGAATTCATCATTCTAAATTAGAAATGGCTAATTTATGCACTCTGGATATTCACAAGAAAAAGTTCGCCCAAATCAAAACTTTTTCTAGGCCATTGTTTTGAAGCTAATTTTCTCGTCATCTAGAAAATTTTAAAAAAAACGGATTTACACTGAGTACGAGGTCTGCTTTCATCTCAGTTACATTAACCCTTCCAAAGGTCTAATTTTTAAGGAAGATTTACTGAGGTTTTTTTGAAATTAACTTAAATTATTTAAGCTTCAATTTTTGGGAACATCTTTTTTTAATTAAAAAAAAGATCACTTCTGAGAGCACAATAATATTACAGAACCGACGATACCAGTAGCTATTGTCAACTCAAATATTCTATTGTCAACTCAAATATTCTTGATCATGCAAGTTGGTTTTGACCTACCCAGAAAATCTAAGTCTCTCACACAGTTGTGCTATTTTTAAATGCGAGCGGTTGCGCTGCGGTCTTTTAGTAGAAAATGGATGATACAAAATTTTAAAGTTGACAATACAAAATTTGTTAATATTATTGAATCTTTTATTTTGGAGAGTATTGTGGAGATATTCATCAAAAGTAAATAATAACGAATATACATATCTTGACTTTACAAAAAAAAACGATGAATGTCAATCATGTCATAAATCCCGCAATAAACACGGAAATATGACACTCCACCTCATTTTAACGAGGAAAAAACATATCCAGCTGTTGGCAGATATTCGACATTTTCTCACGATGCTCCCCTCACACCTGTGACTCGAACAGATTACACTTGTTATCCTCTCAGTATAGCAAGATAATTAATAAGAATATTAATATTAAACTAATTAAAAAACAATAATATACCTCTTGGGAATTGGTCAAGGAAAGAAAAAATGTCGAAAAAATTAACGATGCTTCTTTTCCTTTTACTTCATATCGAAATGACCTAAGAACGAGTTTACAAGAGGTGTTGTAATTGATATTTTTGTGGCAATTTGAACCAATTTTCAAGACAAAAAATAACAATCAATTATTTAGAAGAATGTTTCCTTTGAAATTAATTTTCCGCGAGGGAAAATCCAGATACCATCACTATATGTTTTCCTTGAAAGGGGCAACTTTTTCAAACATTGTGTATTATTTTCCTCAAGTAAAACATTTCTGAAGGATATGGAAATCTAAATACTCAAGTGTTCCTGTATTCCTGAAGGAATATTCGTTTCAAATAAAACATTTAGAAGCATTTTTTTCAAATACAATCTCGATTTTGTTCGAATTTTCTAGAAAAATTTAGAAGGCAAGACTAACTTCAAAACAATGACCTAGAAAAAGTTCCCACTTGGTAATTGTTTTGAAGATATTTTTCTCAGCTTCGACGTGGTTCCTGAAAATTTTAGAAACAGAATCGGAATTATTTTCATCTCAGTTACAGTTAGAATCTTTCGAAAGACCCCCTCCTTTAAACTTTGACGAGCATGTGACTGCGTTCGTCGCATCTGACAGAAAACTTAAAAACAGGAAACTTTAAGCTAAATAAAGCTGAAAATTCTTTATTAAAAATCACGTGCTGTTTATTGAGTGAGAACGTCCTTTTTCATAAGCTTATGGTGTAAAATGTAGCACCAAAACAATTCACAGCACAATCATAATTACAGACTAATCAAACAACTGACGCATGAAATTGCGCGAAACGCTTGCTTTTCATAACCCTTTGAAACATGATCTTTTTTGATTGGCGCATCTTCTTCAAAAAAGAAGAAGCTGTGCGTAATCCCTTGACCACTGTATCAAATGGCTACCATTTTCCTTGTCGGCATTCTTTTATGGAATTGTCCCATGGGCAAACAAACCACCTCATCATATTATTATTATTATATTGTTACAATTTCTTGTTTTGTCCCTCAAGAGGTCATCATTGTTCTCAAGTGACAGAGAGATAGGTACATCGTTGTTGACAGATTTCTTTTTTGATGTTTTACCGAAGTACAAAAAAAGTCTTGTTATGTAATACCTTATTCATGCTTCATTGGGTGTAGAGGTCAGCTAGCTCAAGTTTTTACGGTTTTAAAGACCCATTATATATGTAGATCCTTTATTATATTATATAATGGGTTTATTGTATATTTATAAGAATTTATAAGTATGCTAATATTTTAAAAGGTACTAATTATTCTATGAAACACGAGGATACTTTGATTGGGTAGAATTTGAGACGGTGACCTGGTTGATTTGTGCTAATTAATTAATGGTGTTGGAATGTACACAATAATTTAGTTTTGCACTAAAAAACTCCATGAGGAAGCAAAAAACTTGAAAAAAAGTAAATTTTTTGAAACTTACTATAAAATTGCACATTCTCTTTGAAGCCAATCGGTTTCAGTAGTCTCGATTTAAAAATAACTTCAAATGTGTTACTATGTCTTTAAGAAAAATGTGTTAAGCTCTTTAACGGTTTTATAAATTATAAAATTTTCGAATAATCCGTTTCATGAAACAAAAGCGTCCAGTTGGTCATGAAATTTCTTAAAGGTTCTCGTATTAAAATGTTATTCATGATATATTTCAGCCCAAACAAAGCGAAAATATAATACATCATTGCTTCCTCAATACTTAATCCAAATTAATTTCATATTAATCTCATCCACTCATCCACTCCAGAAAAAATAATATTGGCTGCTTAATCCCCTGTTTTGGGTCGACTAATTTACCTCATTTATCAGCTTGCAGCTGCCAATTACATCGTCATCCAAATTAAGTATGAAGAGAGACGAAATGTTCATACAAGTGTATGTATTTGGCATTTTGCCAGGTGCGCTTCACTTCTCATATCCTCTCGATTACGCTTTTATTAACACGTGTATTAATTGTTTTAATATTTTTGGCTTAATCAAGTTTTCATTGGTTCGACGGTTTTTAGTTCCATCGAAAAAACGTTTACATGGCACTCTTTGATATATTATGTATGAACGGCACAGTGTTCTAAACATTTTTCAGAAGCCCTATATACTATGGCGGCATTTTTGCTAATTACAAATCAAAGAAATAAATGCAATTGATATAACATGCAAATCCTTGATGGTGGATTAACCTGATGAATGCGGCTTCTCGTAAACACTTTGATCTGCACCGATAAGTGCTTTCAGTTGCGTAATTTCAAGGACCTCACAGGCAAGGTGTGCCACAAGTGGATTATATTAATTGTGCAAATAAGGTATGGATAATTAGATCAAAGTTGCGTCCCTAGGTATTTGTGATACTTTTTTGGTTACAATAATACTTCAAAAATATTATTTCGGAAATTCCTACTAACTTAGATTTTTTCTATTTTAAAAAGATTCAAAAGTGGCTCCAAGTGGGGAAATTTTTGAAATACACTTCTATAATCACTTTGTAGGGAAGGAAACGGAAACTTTGAGCGAATTTCAGCACACAAGAACGCTTGAAACTGAGAATTTCAAGATTTCATGAAAGTAACGATTTTTTTGGTATCAATTGTAGAATAAAAAACTGTATTCATAAGCCGGTTATAATAGAATTGGGTCGACGATTTTTTTTTTTGAAAAATCGACATCCCTAGGTGTTGCAAGAATCAAAAAAAGAAATAAAATATAAAAAAGGATGTTGAAGGTTTTTTTATTTCAGAAATTTTATAAATAGATTTATAAATTTAGCAAACTATAAATCCATTTTGTAATGAACTAATCGTGATTAAAATTTTTTAAAAAGCTTCAAATAATGTTATTCTCTCTTTAACAAGCTTGTAAGAGCATTGACGTTTTAATTTCTGAAATCTAAATGTTTTGATCTTTCGAAATGCTCAAGTTTCCCCCTCAAATTTGTCCAAGAACCACCACACCCGATCATCCACAATCCATGGGGGCGGAGCCTAATTGGCAGTCTGTCAAGAAGGGGGAGGGGGGAAAAGCCTTGTGTCACCAACAACACCATTTACACCAAACAAACACCCTGCTGACAACACCATTATTAATTTATTCCGTTTCCTGTGAATATGATTGTAAGTTGATTTTTTTTTGGTTCAGGCTTGAAATGTTGCTACCGTAACTCGAGAAACATGTTTCTTGTTTTTTGTTTTGGCTAAACAAATAAAACATGTTTTTTTTTGGTGAACTGGAGAAACATGTTTGTGTTTCTTTTCACACTTTGTGTCATCTTGGATAACACATCATTTATAATTTTTTTTGTTCCTAATAATATTTTCTAAATATTTGTTCGTTTTCAGATGCTCGCTTTCGCTCCAACAACTTCCTGCCAAGCGCTATTTTTGGATTTTTTGCCTGTTCAAAAAGACTTGACGGATTTCGATGATTCTGGATTTTTCGGTAAGACTAATTGCGAAATCAATGGAAGGTTTAAAACTAGAAATTTTTACAGATGACGAAATTCGTGAAATTGAGACTGAAAACGAAAAAAACGACGAATTTTTGGTTTTTGGTAAAAAATTGGGACAACATATCGGCGAGCAATTGGTCGGAATGTGTGATGAATTTGACGACGAGTTTATGAATTGTGTAAGTTTTTTAAATTAACTGAAATTTTAAGATTTAAAAAATTGATCTAATGTCTTAAAAAAAATTTTTCTTCCAGGATTCCAACACCAAACCATCAACATTTTCCTGGCTATATCGTCTCACCTTCTGGTTGTTTTAAATATCTTCAAACTTCGCTTCTGAATCATATCAAATACGGGTCATGTCCCCCCACCCATTCATAAATGTGATGATCTCTCCCATTGTACCATAGCTAGTAATTTTATAATTAATATTTTTAGATTTTATTGTCTTGTGAGTATTTTCAAAACCTTTGTATTTATAGTAATGTACGATGTACATACATATTTATTGCCAATAAATATGGTTTTTTTAAAAGAACTTGTGAACTTTTTTATCGGTTCCGACCAAGAGAACTTTATTGCGGGGGGGGGGGGGGGGGGAAACAAAAAACCACTTGACAACTTTATCTACATTAAAATCGTTAACGAATCCGTTAAAAATCGAACAGTTTATATGAGAATTTGTTCGTTAACATTTTTTTTGTTTCAGTCGTGGCGTTTCAAAGTTCAAAAATTCATCGAAATCAGGCTGTAATTGCTCATAACTTGGCTAAAAATTTAGATAAGGAGCGAAATTGAAAATTTTGTTAGAATTCATGCAAAGTTTGATTTATGATCATTGAAAGTCTAGATTTCGAAGAGTTTGATCTTTATGAACATTCTTTAAAGTCAACTCCCAATTCGAAAACTGCTGGAAATTCGTGGTTTCCTTTTAGGAAGAAAATACATTCGAAATCCTAAATTTATAATTGGCTACCTCATTTTTGCACGTGGCGAAGAAATTGTAAAACAGCAGCTTTGCTTATGGTGCCGAAAAGTTTGATTAATTCTTCGGCTTTTCGAGCGTTGAAGAGCTATAACTTGGCTCAAACCCTATTTTAATTTATGCAATTTTCGGGGTTAAGAAAACCAGGCTTTTCTGTGGCAATTCCGCAAGTTTCAGCAACCACGTGGTAAATGCTGGAAATGCGTTTTTGGAGAATATTGATGCAACTTACACACTTGTTTTAGGAAGTGAGAATATTTTTCGCAACTAAAATGTTTTGAGTGTTTATCAGATATGGGGTATGAAAATTAATTTTTATTTTTATTTTCATTCTGAATTAATGAATTTTTTGAGCAACTGAAAAAAAAGTTACAATATCAGCTCTGCTAAACACAACACTTGATTAAACAAATATTTTCATTATCTAACACCCACCTGTGCCAACAAGAGCTCCTAGAAAATTTGTAGCTGTCACACCCCAAACCAATTCCACCCAATTTGTTAATATTTGCTTAGGAGGATCAGATCATCCAGTTAATTAGAAAACTAACAGGAAAATAATACGCACACACAACCATTTCCTTCCTGCTTCGCCCAATAGATTACCACCTGTTTCGCGCAAGCAGCAAATATGTCAGTTGTAATCCTGAAATTTGAGACTTTCTGGGTCATAACTATGCCATTACCTAGATTTATAATGAAAAGATTTATCTATGGGTTACGTTGGAAAATATCGTGTTAATGGTTTTTCTATTTGTGAATCGGGAGTTCCGGAAGACATTAAATTCTCAGAACGAAGTATTAGTTCTATTTATGGGATTAATTGTGCAACTTTTTTTTAAATAAAAATTAGTGTTTTTTGGCACCAAACCCTTCCCATGGTCACAAAGAAGACATATTGACATGTACCGTTTACCAAAAGCTATTCTAACCATCAAACACATCGTGTCAATTATGCAATCGTTTTTCTTTGTCTTGACGAAAACAGAACACCCAAGAATGCACATAATTGGAGAGGTTAATTCACAAAAAGCACAAGGCGGCACGTTTGATCGAAATTGAGATGAAGAGCCGAGGCTATATACCTCCGTTTTTTCGTAATAGTGTCTCTTGGGAATTATTCATGCGGATGCTTACGTCACATTTAAATGGAATTCCTTGATTTCGGAAATTTCTACAGTATTATTTACTTGTTTCTTTTGGCTCAAAAAGATGTATCGGAAACATGAATTGAATTGTCTATTAAATTAACATAAATGAGTGACACTGACACATTTGATGGATCATCTTTTGTATAACAATTAGGAGAAGACAAATGTATTTTCAATAGGTACCGTATACTGAATGGATGTTCAGGAAGTGGTGTGCTAATTTGGACATATGATTCATTCAATCCCATCCTGACACCTGCTTCTGCCAAAAACCCACAGGCTCTATTCAGAGTAACAACTGGCATTTCCTGAACTATTGGCATCATCAAATTGGCGCATTCAAGGAACGAATTGAGTAAATATTATGAGAATAGTCGAGTGAACAATTAGGATGAACATCGAAGCCACCTGCATCCGTTGAGTACATAATATGATTCGACTTCTGATTTTTAGCATTCTTAGACAGAAACTAGTAGTTAAAAAGTTTTTGATGAGGATGTGTATTTGGCGTTTTCGTAAAAATTTTTAGAGCTTTTCCATCAAAATACGGTTGCTACCGGAATCAAGTCCTCGCTAGTTATTGTTGCGAATTTCGAGTATTTATCCACGTCCTTGGAATAAGCACCGAAAAGAACAAAAGACAGATGTACATGAGAGTGGTGATGTTGCATACTCTTCCCTTCACTAATTTATCAAAAGTCTAATGTGACAATTTATGGGATTTGTGGTTTTTCTTTTGAAAGTTTTTTTGTTTCAAAAGGGTTTCCCGCAAAATGAGATACTAATTCGATGATTTGTGAGCAGTTGTTGAAACTTATCTGGGTTTTTTCTTGAACTGGCATTTCGGGTGTTTCTAGGGGTTAGGAACTTACGAAGTATTTCGAAAACACGTAAAAAAATATGATACACCATTTACTCAAATAGTATGCATATTAAAAAAATAGAGATTTAGCAATTATGCGCGCGAAAACTGCAAACTTCTGTGCCGTGTTTGCAAATTAAGCCACGCCTACCAGCTTTTTTTTCCTTATTTTATTTCAATTTTCTACTTTTTTCCTATTTTCAGCTCAAATTTCGTTGTTTTTACTCACTTTAACTTAATTTAAATTTGATTAATGTTATTTTTTCTGTAAAATCATTAAACCAAGGAAGAAATAGCCCCTCAATACCAAAAATATAGCATTTTGTTTTTTTTTTTGAATTCTTCGACATGGCAAATAACTAGCCACTAAATATAATGTTCCAATTTTTTTTTTAAATAGTAAACCTTTCAGATAATGGTGGACAAATCAACAGAAGTAGAAAAAGTTATCGATCCTATTATCGACTTGGGAAATTTATTGTTTATCGATCGTGATGCAGGAGAAGGTGATTTAAAGTAAGATTCATATTTGAATCACTATTGCTAAATTCATGGTATTCAGCGAAAATCTTATCGAAAGAGCTCGAAAAAATACGCAACTTCTTTTCAACAATATTTGGCAGCTTGAGCAAAAAAGGGTTGAGGATGCCATAACTGTGGAGCTGCCTGCGCCAACATACCGCTTACCAAGAGAAAAAAAGGTTAATATTTTACTTTTGAGTTGAAAATTTTTAAAAATTGTTTTTTTCAGTGTCCGGAAAAGAAAGAACCAACAAAGTGGGAGAAATATGCTGCTGAGAAAGGAATCGCCAAAAGAACCAAGGACAAAAAGGTTTACGATGAAGCCACCAAAGAATGGAAGCCTACGTATGGCTACCGTAGAGCTAACGACAACACTAAAGATTGGCTGATCGAAATCCCGGACAATGCTGAGGATCCGAACAAAGACTTCTTCGCCGAGCGCCGCGAAAAGAAACAGGAGCGTATGGCTAAAAATGAGACCCAGCGTCTTAAAAACCTTGCAAGACAGATGAAAACTACAGTCAAAACTGGTCCATCGACTGAAAAAGCTATTGGAGTTGGAGTTGATGCCAAAGAAAAGACAAAACAACAAGTGCGATTTGCTGTAGATCGAGCAAAACTAGCCACCGCATCCGCTGGAAAATTCCAAGACGGACTGAAAGGAGAGAAAACGAATATTAAAACTGGCAAGAAGAGAAAGGTATAGTTTAACAATACATATTCAGCTCAAGCAATCTAATTTATTGTAGTTCGAAGCGAATGAAGCGCCTGTATCAAATGAAAAAGAACGAGCATTGCAAATTTTGAACAAAATGAAGGCAAAGAAGGTAATATAAGTTATTTCAACGAATTTTTTAAATTTTATTTTCTTTACAGGCCAAAATCATCGAAGAAAAGGTTGCCGCAGTTGCAGGTCCAGCTAAGGAGTAATTCCATTCCTCTATTTTCGTATAAAATATATATTCTTTCAGTGATAAGCCGAAGAAGCAAGTAAAAGGAGGAAGTAAACCAACTAGACAAAAAAGTCAGATTCATAGACAGCAATGGTTTAAAAATAAGGTTGATTCAAAGAAGTCAAAAGGCGGAAATGGCAAGAAAGGTGGAAAGAAATAAATTTTTGTTATTGTTTTTTGTTGAATTTTTGTTAAATTGTTTTTGTTTCAATAAATGATACTGAGAGTTACCCCACCGTATTTTGCTGAGAGTTTATAATTTAATTTTAATTTATTTAATTTATTTACGTAGCGGAAAAGCAACGTGAGAAAAAACATACACAAGAAAGAAAAAATAAAGAATCAAAAAAACATTCAATGAGACATAAGTTTTTTAAAATCATAATTAAGATCTTTCAAGAAAGAGAAAGAATAATGAAAACATAAAAAAATAAAGAAATAATAAAGGCATTTTTTGGGTCGGGGGCTGGGGATAAAAAAGGCAAGAGTTAAAGCTTTATTTTTCTAAACCGTGAAGAACTGTTTTCTAGTATATCAACCCGTCGTATTAAACGAGACACCATGTAAAAAAAATAGAAATGGAAATGTTTATTGGGAATGAAATAGACCAGTGTTTATTTTAAAAGTAGGATACAGATTAGTTCAATAGTGTTCTTAGTGATTTTCATTCTCGGTAATAGCACCATATAATTTTTGGATATTCTTTCCAGACAGACTTCTAATTTTAGTCAAAAATTTGGGTACAGTCCTAGGAATGAATGCTTTTTTTCGTATTCCTTTCCTGGGAACAGGGTAAATAATATTAAACACAGAACGCGTCCGAACCTTTTTAATCGAAAACAATTTACTTGAAGAGATCTTTGCTTTTTTTAACAGAACTTTTCTCAAAAATTTTTGATCAAGATACTCACGCCTTTCCTTTAAGGATTGGAGATTAAAGAGTTCAAGACGCTTTTCATAATTTAGATAATTATGATCAGTATATTTTATAACCTTACCATGGATTCGAGAAAGAAGCTTTCGAGTGAAATGTTTCTGAGTTTTCTCAATTTCTTTGGCAAATGTATCACAAATAGAGTTTGTAACTGGTATACCATATTCTAGAAGTGAGCGAATATGTGATTTGAAGAGAGCGAGATAGAACTTTGGATTTTTATTTGAGAATGCTTTGAAAATCGTAAAAATAGAAGAGTTTGCCTTTGAAATTATCTTTTTCCAATGTTCTTTGAAACTTAAATCAGTGGTAATATGAAAACCTAGATCCCTAATATTACTAACCCTTTCAACAACACAACCGTTAATAGTGTAGTCTACAATTGTCGGTTTTTTTGATAGTGAAATAACTTTTGTTTTCTGAGCATTTAAAGGTAGATTATTATTTTTTGCCCATATAGCCACCTTATCTATAGCCTGTTGTAGGGGAGCTGAAGAAAATGTTAACTGGTTATTGGTATAAATCTTAAGATCATCAGCAAATTGCGCAATCGAAACTTCATCATTTTTGATGAAGTCTGATAAATCATTAACGAAAATGCTGAACAAAATGGGAGAAAGTACTCCGCCCTGCGGAACTCCCGATAAGTTGATTCAAAGAAGTCAAAAGGCGGAAATGGCAAGAAAGGTGGAAAGAAATAAATTTTTGTTATTGTTTTTTGTTGAATTTTTGTTAAATTGTTTTTGTTTCAATAAATGATACTGAGAGTTACCCCACCGTATTTTGCTGAGAGTTTATAATGATGACATTTGACTTCGTTTTTTTGGCACGATGAATATTTTATTTATGGAACTGTTTGATGTTTGATTTATTTTCATTTCAGTAATAAACTGGTCTTGTTTTCGTGAATCATGTTGTATTTTTCTTACGTTTTCAGAAATTGTCACTTTGAGCTTTTAAAAGTCCTTTTATTTTCACGAAAAAAAACACAACTGGAATAAAAATATCACGCATGTATCAGGTTTTAACTTCCCAGACATTATTTAAACTTGATTGTTCTAATTTTGCAACTTAGAAATTAAATTTCCACGAGGAGTTCTAACTAGTTCTGTTCGCAAAAGAAAGTGCGCTCTAGCGAACAATTCAAAAATTGTCATCCTCTCCTTGAATTCTCATCATTTTCTGGACTTGCTCAATTTTCTTCTGTCTCTTCTTTTTTTTTCAACATATTATGAACATTTCCTTATTTTCCGCGTGAAGAATTATCATTAAGTTTCAGAAACTTTTAAAAAATGACGATACAATTTATATCGCAAGACGATGACTTTTGTGGATATTGTGGAACTATTTTGTCCCTTCCTATTAACGCACCAGCATATGTTGTTTGTAAAGTATGTGCTACAAAATGGATGGTTAAGGGTTAGTAGACATGTTCTTTTCTTTAAAATATCGGAATTACAGAGAAAAACGACGAATTGGTTTGTCGCGTTGAAAAGATTTATGAGCGTACAGTAGCGGACACAGATGGAATTGAGCACGATGAGGGAGCTGATGCTTTGGTGGATCATATTTGTTCAAAGTACCTGAACTCTTTATATTAATGGAAGAAAAATCAAAATTTCAGATGTGGCCACAATAAAGCTTCGTATTCTACAATGCAAACACGATCAGCCGATGAAGGGCAAACTGTTTTTTACACATGCTTGAAATGTAAAAAGAAGGATATTGAATACTCATAATATTGTTGTTTGTTGATTTTGTTGATTTTTATTGTTATCGCTCAGGTTTCTTGTTTAAAAAGTATTTTAAATCGTTTTATTCATGTTTATCAATTTCATTGGTTCTAAGCCATTACATTTTACCTTCTTTTTTAATTCTCATATTTAGAACAAGATATGATGAACCAGTTGATATTTCAGTCATAATGTCGAGAGGGAGCAGCGCTGGATTCGATCGTCATATTACAATCTTCTCACCAGAAGGACGAGTTTATCAAGTATAAAATACGATATATTAGATAAGTGAAATATCCGTATTCATTTTCAGGTCGAATATGCATTTAAAGCTATCAACTCAACAAACTTGACGGCTGTGGCAGTTAAGGTAGTTTTTGGAACTTTTTTGAACTAAAAAACAATTAACTCGAACTTTACAGGGAAAAGACACTGCCGTTATTGCAGTTCAAAAACGTGTTCCAGATAGTCTTATTGTTGCCGAAACTGTGACTTCAGTCTATCAAATTTCTCCGTCTGTCGGATGCTGTGCTATTGGAATGATTCCTGACGCGAAATTTCAAGTAAAACAATAAGAAAAGTCCAAAAATATCAAACGATGTTTAGGTAAAACGTGCTCAAGGTGAAGCAGCGAACTGGAAATATAAACACGGTTACGACATGCCATGTGAGTTGCTTGCTAAAAAGATGGCTGATTTGAATCAATATTATACTCAAAACGCAGAGATGCGCAGTCTTGGATGTGGTAAGTGGATTCGTTTTTTGAAGGATACGCGAAATAAAAAATGTTTAGCTCTCATCTTCATCTCTTTTGATGATGAAGAAGGACCAGCTGTTTATCGTGTCGACCCAGCTGGATATTATCGTGGAATGAAAGGTGTTTCTGTCGGAGTTAAACAAGTTGCTGCCACGTCGTTCCTTGAGAAAAAAATCAAGAAGAAATCTGATTTGTCATCAGCTGAGACAATCGAATTGGCGATCGAAGCATTGCAAACATCATTGGGAATCGATGTTCGATCAAAAGATCTGGAGGTCGTCGCTGTGACTAAAGACAACCATAGATTCACGTAGGTTTTGTATTTTTAGCCAAGGTACAAATTAGTTTTTTATAGCAAGCTTACTGGAGAACAAGTGGAACATCATCTCAACCAAATTGCCAATCGCGATTAAAACACTGTTTTCTTAACTTATTGTTTTTCCTTTCTTATTTATCATTGATTTTCATACCAGTGTGTTGTTCATGCATCCAATATTCTATCTTTTTGTTTACAGTAAAGAAAATAATTCTTTGTTCTCATTAATAGGCTTCACAAACTGGTTATGAACCAAAAAAGTATCTGAAACTGCTATTCAATTTGCATGTTTTCATTGACTCGAAAAAAACAACTTGTTACTGCTTTCAGTGCTGAAAAAATGGAGACTGACGATGAAGCCTCTGGCTTTTTGCTCTCCGCAGTTTTGTATTCCACGATCACATTTGCGGTTCTATTTTTCGCTAGGTATTTTTTTCAAATGAAAGCCTCAAAATCAGACGAAAATTGATTTCAGGAGATTTTTCAAGGGCTCTCAATTCACGGAAAGAGTTTCTGCGAAGGGTCTCGTCGCTGTAGTGACAGGTGCGAACTGTGGAATTGGTTTTGAAACGGCCAAAGAATTGAATATTCGTAAAGCAAAGGTATACTAGAAACTCGCGCACCTTAGAATGTTTTACATTGCAGGTTTATATGTTATGTAGAAGTGAAGATAGAGCGTTTGAAGCTAGAAGAAAGTTAGTCAAGGTATGAGCTGATATTTACATTATTCGCAAAAAAGAATGGATGCGATTTTTCAGAATGGATGCGATTTGAGCAGATTGATTTTCATACGTTGCGATTTGACTAATTTTGAAAGTATTAGAAAAGCGGCCAAAGAACTTTTAGAACGTATTCAGTCATTTTTTAATCGTTCCCCGTGTAACCCAAAATCTTTCAGAAGAAGATCGTATCGACATTTTGATTAATAATGCCGGTATTATGTTCCAGTCCAAGCACGAAACCACTGTTGATGGACACGAAAAAACATGGCAGAGTAATCACTTAGGTTAGTTTAGAAGCACGTTGGCATTGTAGGTCAAATACCGAAATTTTGAAAATTGTGAATTAAATTTTGGAAAATTAAATTCAAGAGCTCCGCAAATTTTTTTTCTAGTAGATACCTTTAAAAAATTATTCAGGACCCTTCTTGCTCACGGAACTCCTTCTACCGGCTATAAAAAAATCAACTTCTGGAAAAATTGTGAACGTTTCATCAAAGCTTCACACTAGCTCTAAAAGAATTGATGTTTCAACAGTTGATGAGAAGAAATATTTTGGAATGTTCAAATCGTACGAATTCAGCAAATTGGCAAATGTGGGAACGTGTATTCGATTCGAAAATATAATTTTCATATTCTTAAGGTTATGCATGCTCGTGGTTTGACTTATCGTCTTCGAAAAGAGGGGACTCATAATGTGACTGCCAATTCTCTTCATCCGGGTGTTGTTGACACTGAACTGTTGCGGAATACTATTTTGGCAAGACAAGGAGTGAAGCAAATTGTAGCCCCTTTCAAGTAAATTGTTTTTTTTATGAATTGCGCAAGTAATGAAACAGTTAAGGTGGTTCTTCTTGAAAACATCAAGAGACGGCGCTCAGACCTCATTGTTTTTAGCTCTTAGTAAAAAGTCTGATGGAATTAGCGGAAAATATTTCTCGTAAGTTTTTCTTAAAAATTCAAAGTATCAAAATTTTTAAAAATTTCAGTGATTGCTCAATTGCTAAAGAAAACCCACTCGCATTGGATGATCAGGCATGTGAAGATTTGTACAATTACAGCTTGGAACAAACTGGATTAGCCAAATAATTTCAACCGGTTTTGATTGTTTTATGAAATACATGTGCAATATGGTCCATTTTTATTGTTTGCATAAATTTAGTCTTAGTCCAGTATGAACCAATTAGATTTCGATGATTGCTTTCATTCATCTTCACCGTCGTGCGAATGTCTAGTATTCCCGGGACATTGTTCCTTCAGTTCGTCCGTATTTTGAAAGTGTGACCCGCACCAAATACAAAATAGATGATGAGATCGAAGGAATTCCGTTATTTGATTCAGTCTGAAAATTTCGACATATCAATTCATATTATTTAAAGCACATACTTGTCCCTCACGACCAAATCTTCCAAGGCTGTGAACTCGAGTTCTGCTGGTGCAATCAATCCATTTGAATATTTGAATATAACATCTTCATCATTGTCCTGTTCTAATCTTGAACTTTTGATTTTCGGTTCGTCCATTTCGCTGTACTGTGGATAACTTCTCCAATACCACGATACTTTTGGAACTTTCAGATTTTGTCGGGAATCCAACTCTTCACAAATTCGTCGACTAGTATAGATATCTTTAAGCACTTCCTTGAATGTACTTTCCATTCTTCGTCTATTTTTGTAATCCACTATTAATTCTTCCTAGAAATTAAGCGAACGTTTTAAAATTGAAAACAAATGAAATTTACATGTTTGGCTGCTTGTTCTTTCATATGCCGCATCACAGCTTCAACTTTTTCACTTCTTTGACTATTTTCTTCGGCCTCGTGTCCAAGACCTTTTCTATTGATTTTTATTTCAATACCAATTGGTTCTTTGATTGGTTTGTGGTTTGAATCATCAACTTCCCGTTTTTTTCCAAGAGTCATTCCGGGCTTAAAACCCATTTTAGCCATTAGAGCAAATCCTTTTGATTCTTCGCTTATTGGCTTGCTGAGAGCTTCATCTCTTCTTTCCTTTTCTAAAATTTGACTGTAGGTTATATTTTCGGTTTTTAAAATTTTAACCTCTTTCCGCCAGGGTTTGTCTTTTGGGCTTTACGTTGCTTCTTGATTCTTCAAACCGGGCGTGTATTCTTAGTTGCCTTTGATGAGCACGAGAGCTTGCGATTCCTGAAACTCATTTATTTATTGAATTCACCAGAACGAATAAAGTAATATTATTATTGCTTATTTTTTTAAATATAAATTTGAATAAGAGAAAATATTTAGGGAAAGTTTTACCTGTTGGCTTGTCGCAAACTCCTCGAAGAACGTCTTCCGACATATAATCATCCTCATCGGACATTTTTTGTCTGTAAATCAATGTTTAATGCTATTTGATTGGATTTTAAATTCAAATGAAAACAAGAGCAGCAGATTGTTACTATATGTCTGTATTCATGTTTATAGGAGCACACTCCTAATAAAATAGAGGAGTCTTAACACGAAAAATGTACAGTATTTCTCGTGGCAAGACTAGTAGTTTGGAGAATTTCATAATTCTGTGCTTTGATTCGAAAATATCGAAAAATCCTACTTTTTTTTTAAATGAAAATTGTAAATTCAATTGTAAGTGTAAGAAAATATTGTAAAACGAGTTTTTTATAGTTTAACGAATTAAGCTTCGGATGTTTAATATAAGTCACAGAATTCCCATTTTAGTTTTTATTCAAAAAGTTTCCATTTTTGAAGCTGATATTTTTTATTACGAAATATTACGAAAATACACCTAGAGTAATATTGTGCAACAAATTGCAACATTTCAATAATTTTTTTATCCTATCTTCCTTCTTCTTATTCATTTTTCCCAAACAGTGATATTTCCTTTTTGGTTATAATATTTTCACGATTTTTTTCGAAATTCCGAAATTTAAAATTAAATTCAAGAGGAAGTGAATAAAGGAAAAACAAATTCCGCCATTTGCGCTGCGTTCATGCGTTGCGGTTTTCATGGAAAAAATCGACAGATGTTTGCTCATAACTGTCCATCTGCAGATTTTTTGTCAAGCTTAATTTTTTTTTCACGGCTTTTTCAACGTTAACACCAATTAATTTTTTATATACATTTGTTGATCAGTTTACGAAAAAAACAGGTTTTTGAAGAAAACAAAAATTGTTTATTTACATTTTCTAAGTTTTCGTTCGGGCAAAGTTCGGTTGTAACAATTGCGTCAATGGAGCTCGTGCTTTTGTTTAACCAGTTTTTTTTTTTGAAGTTTATCTCTTTATCTTGTTCTAGTTACGTTTGAAGTTAAATTATTTTTTCAGTACATTTTGCGAATGATTGATCGAATATCACATTAAGTTTTGTGAAGAAAAGAAATACGGTTAAATACAAAACTAGGCGTAATGGACAATGAATTTATGATTTCAAATTTCTGCGAAGAACATATTCATCATCTGTACAAAACGAGGTAACTTATTTACAGTTTTAATTATTGAGTTTTTAATTATTCAAATTTTAGAAACCAATCAATATGCGATGGTTCCGGACCAAAGTTGCTTAGCTCTTCAGCGCCAAATGAGCAAAATTTCAATGAGAATAACGAAAATTGGCTCCCACCAGAAATGGAACTCGGGAATATTGAATACAAGGTAACCGCGATTTTATCATTTTTTTTTCAAACTGTTACTCTTTTAAAACTTTAGTAAAATTATTTTTTGTAGGTAAAACTGGTAAGGCCTACAGATAATCGAATACAACATCTTATCACTCAAATGAAGTGGAGGTTGAGGGAAGGTCAAGGAGAAGCAATTTATGAGGTTTTTAGTAATTCCAAAGAAATTCATCGATCTTCAAATAATATTTTTGCAGCTGGGAGTTGAAGATGGAGGACTTCTTTCTGGTTTGAATGATAATGAGCTGGAAGACTCTTTATCTACATTGAAGACGATGGCTAACGCTTTAGATGCTAGTATGGTGGTGCTGACTGAAAAAGATGTTACACCAAACGGATCTGATCGTCGGACTGTCGTGGAGATTCTGGTTAGAAAGGTTCCAGAGAGTCAGCAGTTTATTGAATTGAGGTAATTTTTGAAATATTTTCTTAAAGAATGCTATTGCGGATTATTAAATCGGAATATTTCAAAAACTCAAGCAAACAACTGAAGGTTTTAACAGTATCTTTGAAAAAACCGGTATACTTATTGTGACCGGATACAAAAGATCTAGTTAAATAGGTTTTTTCGTAGAACTACTCCCTAAATTATCTATATGCCTGCGTCACGGTTTACGTTCTTTCGACAGCGCTCAAACTTACAAACTAGATTTTTGAAAAGTTTAAATTGAAATTTTTTGATTGAAAAACACTGATTAAGTATATTCGAAAATCAAAGCCAATTAATTTCAGACTAGCAGTTCTTGGAGCTTGTGATGTCGGTAAATCAACTCTCTGTGGTGTTTTGACTCAAGGGCTCTTAGACGACGGAAATGGAAAGATGAGACTTAATTTGTTTCGGTTTGTTTATTCAATTTTTTCGAAGTTTTTAAATTTCCACCTTTTTAAAGATTTCCACATGAAGTACGGACCGGTAAAACTAGCTCGGTGTGTGCCGATGTTATTGGATTTGATGATAAAGGAAAGGTACGGTTGAATTATTTTTCTAGAAAAAAGCATGAAATTAATATTTACAGTTGATAAATTATCAGCTGAATAGCCTCGAAGAGCTGGTTCAAAAGTCAACAAAGCTTGTGACTTTGATCGACTTAGCCGGAGATTCGAAGTATTTGAAGACAACTATTCATGGTTTATCGGGTTATAATCCACACTTTGCGTGTCTGTGAGTTGGACAAAAGACATTCGAAAAATGCAGTGTTGATGATTTTACAGAATGGTTTCTGCAGATGCTGGTGTGACACACGAAACACGAGAGCATTTGGGATTGATTGCGGCGTTGAACATTCAAATGTTTGTCATAATAACAAAAAGAGATTTGGTTGAAAAAGAAAAATTGAGAGCGTACGTGTATTTAAAAAAAAATTGTTCTGAAAATTCCTTCTTAGTGTACGCAATGACATCATGTTACTTCTGGACACCGCCGGCATGAAAGTTAATCGGAGTAAAAATAGGAGCAAAAAAGACGCTATTGAGTACGTTTTCTCAATGAAACTGTTTTTTTCTTCAAACATTATTTTCTTTGCAGTTCAGCTCAAATGTTATGCAATGAGAATATCGTTCCAATTTTCTCGATTTCATCGGTTTCTGGAGAAGGTTACAAGTCTCTGAGATCACTGTTAAATGTATTGTCCACTGCGGGAAATACGGAAACACGGCAGCAATTAGTTGGTCGACCGACGTTTTTCCAAATTGAGGAGTTATTCAATGTGCCACATGTATGCGTGAAATTTGAGAAAATTCAATGAATTTTTATTTTTCACAGGTGGGACAAGTAGTTGGTGGGATGCTTTCAGAGGGCCAGCTTCATGAAGGAGCTAGGGTTTTGGTCGGCCCAATGAAAGATGGGTCGTTTGAAAAGACTAGCGTTGACTCAATAAGAAGAAGCAGGCAAGCAGTAAAATGTGTGAATCCTGGTGAAGCAGCTTCGGTTGGACTGAATCTGTCCAATGGGGTTTTGTTGAGAAGGGTTAGTTAAATAGAAAGTTATACCAAGAACTCAAAAAATAATTAGAACCGATTCGGCAAAAACATACCCAAATCAAGCCAAAATTACTCCAATTCGTATGTTCCGTAGCGTAGAGGTTTTAATTTCAGCAATACCATCCTGAAATTCGTATTTTCGACACGGTAGATTTAAGAAAGTTCGTCAGGAAAAAACTAACATGATTGGGAGTTGTACCGAAAAATAACTGAATGATTTTATTTTTAAAAAAATGATCATGTCACGTTTTTATGACTTAAAGTGTACATCATTATTTTTGAATTTTTATTTTCTAATAAAATAACCAAAGTCGCCATATTATTTTCAGGGTATGGTGCTAGTATCGACGAAACATCCACCATCCCCATGTTATCGATTCACAGCAAATTTATTCCTTCTTTACCATTCGAAAAAGAATATAAGCGCAGGTTTTCAAGCAACAGGTTTGTTCCAATCATTGTTTGGTATCATTCAAAAATTACGTTGTTTCAGTGTTTATCGGTTCTGTAAGAGGAACAGCGTCAATAATAAAAATCGATAAATCTGGAACGATGACACAGGGAAAGTGGTGTCGAGTGGAAATGTGTTGGGCCTATCAGCCCGAGGTTATCAAATGCGGTATGCCGATTATATTTCGGCAAGGAAAGACGAAAGGTATGGGAGATGTAATTGACATCCGACCAATTTCGTTGTGAGATTTAGTTTCTGTACAGTTTTAGAATGTTAATTCGAATTTTGTAGTATTTTTCTTGATGTCCCGGTTAGACTCTTTTGTAAATTAGTGTACAGGTCCACAGGTTCGAAGAACTAGCACATGTACATATAATACTTTTTATCTGTAATTACCAGTTTAAAACGAAGGTTTATTTTTTAGTAGAATCTGATTTTATAAAATTTTCATTTTGGAATTTTCATTGAACAAACAAAATTATATAATGGAATTGATGCAAACGCTGCAATATTTGTGCCCAAAGAGGTACCCATTGACACGGCAGATAAAGAATATTCTTTCACATCGCTGTCAACTTTTTTGTGAATCTTGTTGTACGTGTTTACATACGCTGAACCACCAAGTAGACCTTCGAAAACAATCAAAACGAAGATTATGATAATTGATGGCGTGAACCAGTAAACAGCTTCGAAATAGAAGAAAATCATGTTGAGGATTTGGAGAATTGGAAGAAGCCAAATAAGCCATAGTGGCATTTCAAATAATTTAACAGATGATCGAGAAATGAAGACACCGAGTTGATAAAGTACTTGATACCAACGATATTGACTGGAAAATGGCAGATCGAGTCCTTGGGAGCAGTTAAAGATTACGAGTTCAGTCTAAAAATCATAATTATTAGAAGTTATCGTCATAACTGAAATTATTTGATCGATTGAAAGCTCAAAAATAAATGATTTAGTTTTCTCTAAAATCGGTAGAAAATTCATTAGAAAAAATACGTTTACTCACCAATCCCTGATTAATCAAATACTCAGCTGTGTACACAGCAGTCAGTGGAACCATTAAATATAACAATGGAAAGATCAACTTGGCCCTATCTAGCAGACTTAATTCTCTCTGCGGAACTTTCTTCACAACATCATTATCTTCAATCACGGCATTCTCTAAAACGGTCTCATCATAATTCTTTGGAATTATCCAGGTTTTTGGATGAATTTTCGCAGAATATACAGTATTCGGTGTTGTTAATAACATGAAGTAGGAAAATGCAAACAAAATAGGGATGAAAAGCTGAACGAGTAATGTATTTGAAGGACTTAGGCCAGTTTGCGTTATTAAAGCATAAGAAAATGAGCCGAATAGTCCAGCTCCACCAGTTCCAGAGGACCATGATGCTATTGTTTCTCTAGAATTTTTTGAATGAAAACTTTTTGAAGTTAACTTCATCTTACGGCATATAGTGCGCAGCCATCGCAAGAAAAGTAATTTCACCGATTCCTTGACCTAGACTAGCCATACAAACTCCTATCAGTGACATTGAAATGCCAGTTGAAAACGCGACAATGAAATATGAAGCTGCTTGAAGAACACATACGATAAATGCTCGGAATCTAAATTTTAAATTATAAAAGTTAACAACAGAAAAGGGAAGAATTGGTTTGTGTCAATGTAGACAAGAATATATTCTGAATTCCAAAAATGATGAACATTTTTTAAATGTGAAAGTCGAGCTTCAAAACAATGGCATTAAACTTTCGACGAAAAAGAAAACAAACAATTATTACACGAAGAATCGAGAAAATACAAAAATCTAAAGGACACATCCAGAAAATAAAAACAAATAAATAGCAAAAAATTCAAAGCAGCAACATGAAAAAAATTAGATTTAGTCGCAAAAAAGTATTTTTGGTATTGTTTTCATGTTTCTGCATTTAACGTTTTGCGTCGTTTTTAGTTCCTGGGTAGTTCCGTACTACTTTGAGCTTTTTTTCATAAATAAAAAAAAATAAGACGAAAACATCACTTAGGAAAACGCTCGGCCACGTGGATGCTTTTTCTAGGCTATTGTTTTGAAACGTGTTTTCACGAAAAAAATAGGCTTCAGACTCATTCCAAATCTGTATTTAAAATTTTCTAAAACTACCTAGAAGCCGAGAAAACACGCCTCAAAACAATGGCCTAGAAAAACGGGCCACCTGGCCGAACTTTTTCCTATGAGCTTTTTCCGTGTTTCTTTAATAAATGCTTATAGTAGTCCTTTTTAATGTTTTTTTTCCATCTTAATTAATGTTTTGTTTTTCATTTTTTTGGACTTTTCATGCCTGCGGACTAGTTTTCGCCGGTGGCCCTTTTTTCTAGGCCATTGTTTTGAGGCGTGTTTTCTCGGCTTCTAGGTGGTTTTAGAAAATTTTAAATACAGATTTGGAATGAGTCTGAAGCCTATTTTCATCCCAGGCGCATTCATAATCTCCGTAAAACCCTCCTTTAAAGTTATTGGAAGTAACAAAGTTATTTTACAAACAAAAATTAAATCAAAGTTAACTTTCACGGCGTGGTATAGTCAACTCAAGTATTCTTGATCATTGCGTTCGGATGGCTGCTCAACCTCACAGCCGCTCCGCACGCACGCGACGCGGCTGCCTACATTCAACACACTGGAAAATTTGAAAAATTCATTTTCCCGCCAATATTTCAGTGTGTTGAGTGGAAGGTCGCCGCGTCGTGTGCGTGCGGAGCGGCTGTGAGGTTGAGCAGCCTTCCGAACGCAATGATCAAGAATAATTGAGTTGACAATATTTAGTGGTATGGTTTCTTTTCTTTATGTTCAGTTATCATTACTTACCCGAATGGAAAACGATGCATGAAAAACGGGAACGTTGTTTGAACTATCAAAGCTGGAAGGTTATCAGCTAATAAAACTGCTCCTGTGGAGATAGACTGACAGTGGCGAGATGTTAAATTTGGCTGAAAACAGATATTAATATAAAAACTTGCTCTTTTTTGTTTTTCATGTGACGGATTCGCCGCATCTTTTTTCATTTGTTATTTTTTATTGGCTTAAAGAGAATTTCAGTGTAAAATGTTTTTTAAAAACCTCACCTCACATGTGTTACTAGTGGTATTAGTAGAATTCCCACCACCTTTCTGATGATCCAAAATGTCCTCAGCAGCGGATAACATAATAACATATCCGTAATTATTACATAGCCCAAGAAACCAAAATGCAGAAATATCACGGAAATTTCTCCAGTTTACCATGACGGAAGGTAAAGCGGAAAAAATGTATCGTTTTTCTAATCAGCACATGCACCTGTTTTATTATCACTACAAAAAGTGATAGTAAATTTTTATTTAAAAAAAATTAAATAAATCAAAATTTGACTACAGTATTTGTATAAAAAGTAATTGGACGTTTTAACTGTGGGAATGATGGAACATCCCAAATTATTATCAATATCGCTATAATTATATCTTGCAGGCAGGTGAATGAGCAAAATTCACACATTATTGAATATTCTGAATACAAAGGGTTGAAATCCACTGGCACGAGTAATAAATGAGTTAACTAAAATGTTTTTTTTTTCGATTATTATTATTTAAGTGCTTTGATTATGTTAGGAATAACTAACCATCGAAAAAATCGAAGAAACAAACAGTTGTATAAACCAAAATTTGAAAATTTTCATCTTGTTCAAGTGGAGCCAACGAGAAGCCATGATTAAAGGGATAAAGGGGATAACTGAGTAAAATAAATGAATAAACTAAAAAATAAATAATATGAATTTTTGAAACTCTTCCAATTTTTTAAACTTTTACAAAATTCCCAACAAAAGTTTTCTGAAGATAATATGAAACCACTACGTCGATTTGTAAAATAAAACAGATTCCAAGTGAGATGGCAAGGATTGTGACAAATATCGTTACGATAATAACTCGTATTCTGTAAATGTGAACCGTTAGAAATGTAAACTATTTACAATTTTAATTAAATGATCAAAAATTGCAAGCGAACACCAAACAATAGGATAATATTTTGTTTTTAAAAAAAATCCTAATAATTTCATCTGAGTAAATACCTCCTTTACAAGGCCAAAAAAAGGAACATGAGAAAAATTTTTGTACAGCTTCGGTCAATAATATAAAAATTTGAATTATTATGTTAACAATTCACGCTGACATTTTCAGTATATTATTTCACTGTAAGTTTGGAAAAACAATTTATTATTTTTTCTTAAACGCAGTTTTTCAGAGCACAGAAAATACAATACAAACTTCATCAGATATTCATTTGGATATTTTAGCGGATCACTGAATCGAATTTTATCATAGTGAAACATGCGTGAAATTGATCTTAAAGGATGGCTTAACGGAGATAATAAATGTACTTTAAAGGCAGCTGGTCAGTTAACACAATCCAAATTCAAGGCAAAAAAATCGAATGGGAGCTCAGGTGCTCCAAAGAACAATACCAATATGTTGCCACATTCAAGTAATTGTGTGTCGCGCCAATCCCGACCACGTCGCACGGACACTAGCGCATTCAAATTTTTATTTTTTCAACTTTGTACCGCTACCGTCATGAAGAAATTCACAAATTAATAACCGCCATTTATTTCAGTTCCACGACTCACTGTCATTAAATGAAAATAGACTCCAATCTCATTCCAAATCTGTTTTTCAAATTTTCTAAAACCACCCAGAAGCCGAGAAAATGAGCTTCAAAATAATGACCTAATTTTCGCCGGTGGACACTTTTTCTAGGCCATTGCTTTGAGGCGCGTTTTCTCGGCTTCTAGGTGGTTTTAGAAAATGTTAAAAACAGATTTGGAATGGGCATGAAGTCTATTTTCATCCCAGACACATTCATGAGTTCCGTAAAGTCTTCCTTTATATGTTAGACACTTACACAATAAGGAGTTACTCAGTCAAGAACATAACCAACTTACCCAGTCAAGAACATAACCTCAAAAGTATCCGCATAATTGCGCATCGAATGAAAATAAAATGAAACAAGTAGAACAATTGCGGAAGTTGCATAATGATAGATAACTTCGAAATGAAACCAATACGCCGTAGAAACTGTTATTAAAATTTGATCAATTTTGTTCTCGTCATAAAGTTTGTATTCGACGAAGATATAGTACATTTTATTGATTTCGACAATAAAACAACGGAGTACTGCCAAAATTGACTGAAGAAGAAGTACTGTGAAATGAGTATTCTGAAAAATGTAGATGCTGTTTTTATAACTTATGGTAGATAATTCAAATACCAACCTTTACCCTGTTCCAATATTTGATGTACTGAAATATCAAGAATATGTTAAGTATAATATTCACAACATTAAGAACTACCTCAATGCCTAGCGGTATAACGAGAAATAACATTTCTAGACCTTAAAAAAGCTGAAAACATGAAAAATGAGACTAATGAGCGTGAAAAGAGAATTCTCTCGAAAAAATACTCGATGTTTTGAACAAAACATTCCCTTGTGTGCTGAAAATTATGAACGAGAAAATCTGAAAAAAGATAATCACGGGGTAATTTTTACTTTGAGCGAAAAGAAAGGGCTTGGAATTTGTTAGAAAACAAACAAGAGCACGTGTAGTGTCGTTTTTTTTTGAAGAACTCGATCGGATGGAATTTTAATATCAAACGAATTCATGGCGATAACATATTGAAGATTTTTTCAAATCATTTTTCTCTGTTATATTTTCCATTTTCCCTAGAGTATTTTCCTTGCGGTTTTTACTGATTTTAAGGATGGTTTAATTCAAGCAAGCTGAAGTTATATTTGAACCACCAACAAAATGAATGAACTCGAGATTTCAACCAATGATAAGATGTGTAAACCGATTTTCAGACATTTCGCAGCTCCATATTTTCTGCACCTGTATATTTTCACATGATCGTAATTATGATCTGAAATTTACAATTCATGATGTTTCAGAATCCATCGACCAATAAATTCTTGTGCTTTCTTTGTTCCTAAAAGGAGAAATGATTGCAATGAGAAAATCGGCCAATTCTTCACAGCTATTTGCGAATGTGTTGAAACAAAATGGCACTGACATAATTACTCGTGGACGAACTTCTTTTGATAATCTCGCATTTTTCTGATATGTTTAAAAACAAAGTTTTTTTCTAAAAAGGCTAAACATTCAATGATTCAAGTACAATTATAGCATAATTAGGATTTGGTAAATAACATTTTAAAGGAGCACTTATGAATGCGTCTGGCATGAAAATATATTTCATACTCATTCCAAATCTGTTTTTAAAATTTTCTAAAACCAGCTAGAAGCCGAAAAAACGGCGCCTCAAAACAATGGCCTAGAAAAAGTGTCCACCGGCGAAAACTAGTCCGCAGTCATGAAAAAGCGAAAAAAAAATTAAAAATTAAAATGAAAAATCATAAAAAAAGGACTAAAATAAATATTCTGCATAAATATTTATTAACGCAACACGAAAAAAGTTCATAGGAAAATGTTCGACCAAATGCAAACTTTTTCTAGGCCATTGTTTTGAAGCTCATTTTCTCGGCTTCTTGGAAAAATTTTAAAAACAGGTTAGGAATGAGAATGAAGTCTATTTTCTTTTTAATTTAATTTTTGTAATAGGCGGCCGAAGGCTATCGCCAATTTTTCATTTCGTTTAAAGTTTTGGTTAATCAATTAATTGTTCATTATAACGTTCATTATAATAGTAATGAAATTTTCATTGATAAAAGTATACTAAATATCTTCAGCAAACTTTGAAAAAAAAAGGAAAAAGATTTGTCTATCATTCCAACCATTACCATTATATCAAGGTCGATTTCGAATTAAAAGGAAAATTGCGGTACGAAAGAATCTCTAGTGATGTAGAAAGGTAAAAAAGAAGAAGAAGAAGACACAAAACAATCAACACTTCAAACGTCAATACGTCTGCCCATTTCCTAAACATTATCAATTTGTCTCCAATTCTTCAATGTTTTCTTTTTTTCGCAAAATGAAGTTATTCCCCTACTAATGATCTTTTTGTCATAGGCGGCCGGAAGAACCCCGAAAATATTATTCTATGCCAAAACCGTGCTAAAAATCCAATAAAATTTCTACTGAAACTGAAAATGTGGTGAAAAGTGGAAATGTGTAAAACCAATCATTAACGAAATTGTCGACCTGTTCCTTACCCATTTTTCGTTTATACACACTTCAAAAGGCTAATTCTCTTTTCCTTGACGCATTCGATTTCTATTTTTTTTTTAAGTTGACTTCTCAACGAACTTTTAGTTTTACATTTTAAAGATAGGGTCTCACTTTATTTTTGGTGTAAGTTACTATTTACGGCGAAATAATTAGGACTCTATCTTTAATTGTAAGAACCTTACATCGAAAACAAAATTTCTATTTCAAGGTTGAACTACAAAATAAATATTTTATCAAATTTACTTTGCTAATTCGACACGGACTTTTTTTTATCTATTCAATTTCCGATCAGAATTTATTCTAGTTTTCAGAAACTTGGAGTCATCTACAATCATCTCACGTAAAAAATGACAATATCTTATGATGAGGAGTTCTCATCATTGATGTTAAGGTGGAGAGGATCTATTTGGAAAGCGGTTCTAAAAGATCTTATCGGATTCTATGTCGCCTACTATTTTGTATTGGCATTCCAGGTGATTTTCAGGAATATAAACTTTTTTTTAAAGTTCTGTCTCGTCCCAAACATTTTCAACCTTTCGTTAAAGTGATGCTTAAAGACAGTGTGTCAGTTAATTTAAAACCTGATTTCAATTTCAAAAATTGGAGATTTTTCTCATTAGCACGTTACAATTTATACGAAGAAATATCGATAAAACGATAAAATAAAAATCTAAATTTAAATACGCACCAGTTGAATACACGCGGTCGTGGATCTTGCAACGTGGTCGGAATTAAACACAATTATTTAAATCTGGCTACATATTGGTATTGTTTTCACGTGGCCCCCATTCCAATTTTTATTGTTTGCCTTAGAATCGGATTTTATTAATTGACAAGCGCCTTTAAGGAATGCCTTTTTAATAGTCTTAAATTATAGAACTTCACTGTTTTGTTTAAAAAGTTACAGTTTAACAACGATCCGTTTTCATAAATAAAAAAATTCCAAAAAAATGTTGAACGTAACTCAGTGCCAGATTCGTGATGCGTCGGACGTGACGCATCATCTCAAAGCATCTATAAACAAATTTTCAAATATTCAGTGGTACTTCTTCGACGAAAAGGGTAAAGAATACTTCACTGGCTGGATTATTTGGTGCGAGATTGGTGCTCAATATATTCCTCTTTCATTCTTGCTTGGTTTCTTCGTTTCCGTAATTGTTGCCAGATGGTGGGAACAATTCAACTGGATTTCTTGGCCTGATAAAATGATGATCATGGTGTCGGCATGTCTTCCCGGAAAAGAAAACTTACAAGTCAGGCAAAATATCGCTCGGTGGAGCAGTTTGCAGGTAAATGATCTAACATCATTAATAGCTGACACATCAATTAATTCAGGCTGCAATCGCATGGTCTGGAATTTCAGTTCGCACGCTGAAACGATTCCCAACCGAAAGACACATGGTAGCGGCTAAATTAATGACCGAACAGGAGTATGATTTGTACATGAATACCGATGCGCCGCATGGAAAATGGTTCATTCCAATAATTTGGATCGTTAATTTGATTAAGAAACAAAAGCAGAAAGGAGTTATTGACTCGATTCAAATGGATATGTTATTGAAACAGGTTTGAAGTTGTTTTTTAATTCTTGAACTCTCTTACAAATTCTTAAAGACAGTGGTTTAGTGGTAGAAGGGGGGGGGGATTCGCGGGAAAATGAATTTTCAAATTTTTCAGTGTGTTGAGTGTAGGTAGCCGCATGCTTGCGTGCGGAGCGTCTTTGAGGTTGAGCAGCCCTCAAAACGCATTGATCGAGAATATTTAAGTTGACATTTTTAAATTCCAATGTATCGAATTCAGTCTAGATTTCAAACTATCGATTTTCACAAGGTGTTATTCTTTTCAAATTTAACATTAGTCACATTAAATTTTCTAGAAAAATAATGACATGTTGCTTTAAAAATAACACCGCGTCTTTACAGATAGGCCATTTTTTGTTTTCTTGGCTCCTGCGAGGTGTTAGAATGGTAAAAATAGTTTGGGACTCAGTACGAGTTCAATTTTCATGTAAGGCATATCTGCTGGCTCTGTAAAGTTCTCCTGTGAAACCCCCCGTAAAAAATTTCTAAAGGTCTATTCCTACCGTGATGGATTCGCGATGTTGTTCGTCTACGATTGGGTTAAAATCCCTTTGGTCTACACCCAAGTAGTTGCCATCGCTACCTACGGCTACTTCTTCATCTGTCTCATCGGTCGACAACCTAAACTCGATCAAAAGTCAATGGAAAAAGAGATCACAATTCTTTTCCCAATTTTTACAACAATTCAAATGTTGTTCTATCTTGGTTGGTTGAAAGTCGGACAATATTTGATGAACCCATTCGGCGAAGATGACGATGATTTTGGTTTGTTTTGAATTTTACATTCAAACATTTTGATTCATTTCAGAATTAAACTATGTTCTTGATCGTAACACTGCAATCGCTCATATGATGGCCACAGAACTTGCCGATCAACTTCCATCTGAAGAGGTCCCAATGCTTCCTGCTATTCCACACACAAGGGCGTCTTTCAAAATTCAGGTTTATATTGAAATATTCACAAACTGTTCAAAACATAGCGGTGCTTGTTAAGTATCTTGACAGCTTTTTAAAATTTGTAAACTCGAATTTTCACTGAAATCGGATCCGTAAAAATTCAACAAAAATTGGAAAATGTCCAATTTACAGGATGTTATTCCAAAATCCCACCTCGCTGGTTTCAAACTAACGGAAACTGAGATGAAATTAATCAAGCCTGAGGATTTGAGCGAACATGAGAGACTTCTGGAAGAAACAAAAGTCACAAATAGACAACGCCTCGGAACCCTGGTCAGAGCACTCGAGAAAAAGTGAGCTTAATCCAACAATTTACGAAGATCGGAAAATTGTTTTCAGAAGCCTCAACTCGCCAACAATCAATGAAGAGGACGAAGAATGATGGAAAAATAATTATCTAGTTATAACAATAATTTTAAACAGGGTTTATCGTTTGTTCAACTGGAGGAGAATACGCTCAGTTTTTAGTTTGGTATTTCTAAGAACGTATATCCTTCAAAAATCAGCAAACAGTAACAAAATAACTTTCTTTAATCAAAAATAAAGTTTTTCGCAAAATTCTTGATAATTTTGGAACATTTTATTTCGACAGAATATTTATATGAAATAAAAGATAATAAAAATAGCAAGTAAAACATTAAAAACGCGTTTTCAAATTTCTACAAAAAAAAAATCAAATCGTGAAATAAAAACGAAAAACAAAAATTAGCAAGACATTTTTTAGCGTTATTTGCCTGAAGATTAATTTTCATAGTTGCCTCCCATTTTTTTGTTAAAAATTCTGGCCACATTCTATTTTAATATAATTGCAATATAAATTTCACTCAACAGAACTAAAAGTTCATCACGAAAAACGAAAGACATCAATATTTTGACTTTTAATTTCCTCTATTGTTTTTTTTTATTATTTTTCCCACCGAACACCTTATTCAGGCTGACGAATGCATTTTTCGGGTTGTTTGGGATTTTTCACAAGTTTTTTTTTTGAGGAAAAAGGCAAGTCTCAATCGTCATCGGTTCGCATTCATGATGAAACCTTTAGAACAATTGGTAAAACAAATAACGCAACTATACGTTTGTGTCCTTTTAATGAAGGCCCTAAAATAATAAGATTCAGGCAAATACGTATAAAAACAACCAAAGAGAAGAAATTAAAAAAAGGTAAACATAAAAAATACTCTAAATAATCATAGAACATGTGAAATAAAAGTAAATGACGATGAAGGTAGATAGTTGCGAATTTAAACTTTTTTTTTGAATTTTAAAGTTTTTATCAAATTTTTTTGTTGGTCAAACCATTTTTACAGCAATCTGATTAGCAAACGCCTCGGGGGGAATGGTATCCTTGAGTTGGATAAATTTTTGACAAGCTGCCTGCAAATACGAGATGTTAAAATCTAGAAAAAATAAACGACTAAATTACATCAAAGTTCCAAGCTAAATCTTGTAAGCATTTTTCGCTCCATGTAACAACCATACCACTAAACTGACAGAAAGCAGCAATCATTTGGTCCTTGACATCTTGTGATGGTTCTCCATCGAATCCGATTCCATTAATACCCTGAAAATGCTCAAAAATGGAGATTAAAAATTAAAATTTAAAAAACTAACGATAGTAGCCTGAGAAACAGGATTTTCCGGCTCAGCATTTTCGTTTCTCTTTGCTTGATTCAATAAGTCACGGTATCGTGTGAGACGTTCAGTAGAAGCAGTGGTTATAAACAGTTGATCCGAAATGACAGCAACACGTCCTAAGTCTCTTGGAGCAACAGTGAATGTTCGCGAGAAAAGATGTAGTTGTGGAACTTCACCTTCTTGTGCCAACTTTCCATCTTCAAACAATCCTTGAATAGTGAAGCCAAGCAACTCGTTCTAAAATAAATATTGAAATTGGTAATAATATTTTTTTGCGTTAAGCAAACTTCTTACCGAAACCAGAAACACGTCAGCTACAAATGTGTCTGGCAAATGATTTGTAATTGGCAGTTTAGACAAAGCGACCGCAATATCCATAGCACCTGAAACTCTTTAAAACTATTTTCCTAACATTTATTCTCTTTACCTCTTGCAGTTCTAGCACTTCGGTTTCTTGCAAAAAACTCTTGTGTGAGCACATTGTGCGACATTCTGGCGTATGTATCGTAAACTTCTCTGAAATTGAAAAAAAAACCTTAATTCGAAAAATCCGTTTAAAAGTTACTGTGGAAATTTCGGTCCTCCATTGATTCGAGCAATAGTAAGTGTAAATTTGGACTAAAAACTCAATTTCTATTAAAATTTTGATGTATTGTACTTACATTATGTTCATCATAAGCTTGGAACAATTGTTTTCTGCTAATGGGTCCATTTGTGCCGTCATACAACTCGAAAAATGAATCGATGAACTGTACCACCAGTTGACGAATTTCAGGCTTCACATAATAACCAGGCTAAAGAAATGTTGTATGAAATGAAATCGTTTTTTTAATCACCTTGAACGGTAATCCTTCCTCATTATCTGCATCAGGTCCAGTGACGAGTGGAGTTACTTCTACTCCGTCCTAAAGAAAAGAAAGTTTTCATTATTTTGACAGTTTGTTTTTTGAATTTTCAACTTACCAGCATAGCGCATCGTGGAAATGTTGTTTGAATGAAGCTGAATTATTATTAATTTTAAAACACAAAATCACTAAAAATTCTAAAAACAAATAACTAATTACACAATTGAAGAATGATTCGAAACATGCAAAAATGTGACAAAAATCAAAAAGAGAAATTATCGAATTAGACCTGAGGTATTGAGATGCTGACGACATTTGCTCACAAACCGGATTCCCTTCGAAATACAATCTTTCGACTGGTAAGCCACAGAATTTTCTTAATTCCTCTTCTGTCGATACCTGAAATATTTTGATAATTAAATACTTTTTATGACAATTAAATAGATTTCTTCATTACCGTATTATGGCTCAATTCCAACACTTTAACGAATTTGGCAATTGAAACTAAAGCTGCTGCGTAGTCCAAATGACGTAGACGGTTATTCTGAAAAAACATACACTTCATTTTTTGTTTCTATTAACTGGTCAAACTCACCGCTAAACTCAAAGCAGTGATATTTCCATATCTTTCATCGATTCGATCAACAACAGCCAACATCACATTTCCTTTTGTCAGTGTCATTAACAGATCTTTTGAGGTGAACTCTGAATCATTTGCAAAATCTGACAAATCCAACATGCGACTCTCAGCATGATAACGACTGTCCACTACTTTCTGTAATACACAATTTACACATTGTCATCAGGGAACACAATTTACATTAATAATTTCAACATCTTGTTTCTTCAAAGCCATCCAGGGTGCTGGGACTTTGCTCACAACAAAATCAACTTTTGATGCAGATTCTCTGTGATAAATACGTCTGCTATTGATTCTGATGGCACTCGACGTATCTTCATCCTAAAATTCGTAATAAGTTTTTAAAAATTAATCTGAATTACTCACCCTGACATAAAATTCAATATCTCCTCTCACAGTTTCTTGGACAAGAATTGGTTTAAAATTTTCAATCTTCTGGCTAAGCTGCTTCAATACCCATTTTGCTTCGAATTTCCTTGCACCATTTGGAACTTTGATTTTATAAACAATATCCGCATTTCGGACACCCGTATTGGCAACTGTAGCATTTCGTCGCTCAAATGGGTTGGAACGAGCTCCTCTTCCGCGCTGTGATATATTGGTAATACGAACTAAAAAGAAAAATAACGTGAAGTTGTTTTTTTGAAAAAAAACTGACCATTTATTGAAGGCTCATCATCTAAATCTTCGTAACGGCTGGAAATATCTGGGTCCAACCGTGCGAAACGATTTTTATTTTTCGAAAGTTGTTTTGCGTCACGATGTCCTTGATTTTTACTTGGGAATCCTCTGCGACTCATGCTAAAAAAATAAATAAAATTGCGAAATAATGAGATATGAAAAAAAAGAAATATTTATCGTTTAAAGGTTTTCTTAACTACATTCAGAAACACCACACAAAACCATCTATCCAAGAAAAAATTTTGCTTCCGTTTTTATGAAATTCCAATGAAGACACGTTTGCAAAATTCGAAATGTTTCGAAAACAATCACGATTTTTAATTTTATAACTAAAACGTCAAAGATAATGGTGCCAAGGTAATGTATACATTTAAAAAATGAAGATCTTTTTCTTTAATTTCAACAAAAGAAAGGAGAAAATATTGCTACACTAATGTAACAGTAATTGGAGACTCAATTGTGCTCAACGATCGATAATCGCGATTTGTGTCATATGACGCTTGCGCGGAAATGCGTCAATGTCACACAAATTGCGTCAATGTTGTGTCAGTTGACGCATTTCAAAAATTAGGCGTGAAAATTCAATTTTCGAAGCTAAAGCGCTTCAGTTGAAGTTTTCGTGAAAAAATACAAATTAATAGCATAAATGATCTCAGGCAGGCAGTGTGGAATTTCGAAAATGAATAAATGCCCACGTGGGCCCACTAAAACAAATGTACTGTCGCATTAATTAGAAAGATACTACGGTCTATCTGTTTGTACTGCGCAACGAACATATGAAAAAAAGAGTTAGCATTTCTCGTTTTTTTTCCAATTCAAGCATAACAATCGTAAATTACAATTTTCAATTGCGATTGCTTCTAAATTTTAATTTTTTCCTACCGTTTAATAATGTGAGAATTGTTATGTCCCTTTAATGAATATGATTTCACTAGAGATAAACCGATGTGTACCTTTAAAAACACCGGCTGTTGTATTGCGCAGTTTCTTTTGAATGGACAGTTTACTTTTTATACTTACAAGATTTTTTTGTTATTATACTTACAAGAACAAAAAAGTTCACGCGCAATTTCTTTCCTTCCTCGACAGTCTCTAATTTATTTTTTTCCTGTTTCTCAAATTCTCGCAACACATAATAAAGTTTTTTCGATAAAAGCTACAAACTAAATAATGTGCATTTCCAACCAGCCGAGTGGTTTCGTGTATTTATACTAAAAATCAAGGTTTTTTTTCAGAATCTTCGCAAAAATTCGCATGACGAAAATGATTAGAGAGCGGACAACAGTTCCCAGTTTTCAGATCCATTCTCGAGGTGTTGGGTAATTTTTATTTAAAGAATTAAAGTTGTAGGGTGCTATTTCCTTTTCCAGGCGTAGATTGGCTTTTGTTTATTTTTTGAGCACAACTTTTGGATCTGTTGCAGCATGGTTTGGAGCATCATTGTTCGATCACTTCAGTATGAAAATTGACAATGTTCATGAATAATAATTACACTCAAATATAAATGTTTTATAAAGTAGACAATTTAGAAAGGAACACATTAAATATTCACTTTGGTAAAAGTTGACAAAGTTTTTTCGATTTTTTCGATGAGAATCGATCCCGGCACTTGAACAATAGACGAAGCCCTTGACATCTGTAATGAGTTAAAGTATCATTGGGGGAATATTATTCTGCAAAGGCCACTTACCTTCCATAAATGAACGGGTTTATCACACTGTTCAAAACAACCAAGGAGTTCAAAATATAAGTCGAGTCTAAATTAGCTTTATAAGATTCGAAGTGAAACACCATCCACCAAGACAGAAGATTATATGGCAACCACGTGACCACGTATGTCAGGATCAAAAGCAACGTGATTTTTAGACTTCGAACTTTAGCTCTACGAAACTTCTCCTGT